>VDFB02000008.1:69648598-69888936 GCA_007258455.2 Sequoia sempervirens
AACAAATCAAACATCTGGGTAATGTTAGGTTCTCTCTTAGTTATCCAATGATGTATTTTTTTTCACTTTCTGGCAATGTTAAGTCATTCATCCATAATTTATTTTGTTTGCATGTCTCTTTTTTGGAAAAAAGCAATATTTGGTGTTTTTTTCATTATAAATTAACCATTCGTCAAAATTTCAAATAAATTACATTTTTAGAAACTAGACTCCATTCTACAATTTTATTTTTTTAAAATTCAATTAGTTTCCAAATGTTGTAGGGGTAGCACGGCCAAAATTCTATTTTTCAGGAAGTGTCCACTTTGAAAATTAGTAAAACTAAAATATTCATTGAAAAATTATCAGAAAAATCATGCATCATGACATACTATTAGCTAACTTCTGACTGAAGCGATTTTAAAAATACTAAAAAAAAGTACACCATACGAGGGTTGTACAAGAGTTGCTATGTTATTTTTTCTAACAAAAACAACACCAATTTGTGTATGTCCCTCATTTGAACCCCTTAATCTCAACCATTTTCAAAATAAATTAGTAGTTTAGAAAGTAGACTCGGAGCACTTGAATCCTTCTTTTTGTTCCATCTCAAAATTTTGAGTGTAAGTATCCTCAATTTCACGTCCAAGGTCAGTATTTCCTGATTTTAGAAAAAAAAAAGTGGCCACTTAAGCCCCCTTTTTGGGAACCATCTTGGTGCACTTACCCATATATATTTATATATGTATATATATATATATGTATGTGTTCGATTTACATACACGATATATATATGTATATATATATATATATATATATATTTATTTATTCTAATACAAGTTACTTATTTTGGAATGGCTTTAGGTTCCATACACTGTCTTTTAAAATAAACAACTTGAATTTTCATTTTGAGCATTTTTATATATGTATATATTTCTACACTAAAGAAAAAAAAATTCTTTACAATGCTCGCTTTCGTTTCCTTCAAATCACAAAGTTTGAATAGACAATTTAATCTACAAACCATTCATTTTCAAGCACTAAAACAAATTAAACCAAGAAAATTTTGTTCTCTTATATATGCAAATTAGTTCAAATACAAGTCATCATACCATTGTGGTGTGTGCACCTAGATTCCAACTAGCTTACTGTTCGATCTGGTTAAACAATCCTACTTCAACTGTGTTCTCATCCTTCAACCTATTGCAACTTCCCAAACTTGCACTTGAAAATTGATGAGTAACGTTCAATTCTTGGTAACATATAAAATAAATTTTCAAAATTTCACAAAGTCAACATCAGTCAACTTCTTTCATTCAATTTTTGAATATTCTAAAATCTCCATTTAATATTTAATTGAATTTCTTCAATAATTTAATTTACTATATTATGATAAATATGTGATAAAATTTGGTTATGACATCCTTCCCCTCTTGGAAGAGACATCGTCTTGATGTCTAGTACGTCGAATAAAAGAACATCATATCAAATTTTGAACAATCATGTCTATTTCAACATCACATCAAAATATATGTCTATTCCAACATCACATCAAAAATGTATTTCTATTTCAACATCACATCAAAAATGTATGTCTATTTCAACATCACATAAAAAATATGTCTATTTCAACATCACATCAAAAATATATGTCTATTTCAACATCATATCAAAAATGTATGTCTATTTCAATGTCACATCAAAAATGTATGTCTATTTCAACATCAAAATTTTAAAGCATGAAATATCATAGTATCTCAATCCAAAAAAAAATTAAAAAAATTATTGAGTTTCTGTTTCGAGAAAGAAAATGTGGAAAGGAGCATTCTATTTCTTTTGCAACCTCCCAAGTAGCACTATCCTCTGAGTATTGGTCCCATTAGACCTTAAACTAAGCAATATCTCTACTCTGCAACTTAACGTTGCATCTATCTAGGATTCTAATGGACTCAACTAGCACCACTCCTGGATCTTGTACCTGCAAGGATTTACAATCAAGCACATTAGTCACATTAGGATGATATGGCTTAAGCAAGGAAACATGAAACACATTATGAAGTCGAGCCAGAGCAGGTGGTAGAGCTAGTCTATATGCAACTGGGTTAATCACTTCCAAGGCTTCAAATGGTCCCACATATCTTGGGGCCAACTTGGAAGACTTTCCAAAAGAAATAGAACATTTATGAGGTTTAACTCTCAAGAAAAATGTGTCCCCTATTGTGAACTATCTAAGATTTTGGTTCTTGTCAGCATAGCTCTTCTGTCGATCTGCCGCCTCTTTCAATCTGCTCTTAATGACCCTCATTTGCTCTTCCATTTCCTTAAGAATTTTAGGTCCTACTATGATCTTGTCCTCCAATTTATCCCAACTAATGGGGGTATGAAACTTCTTCCCATACAAGGCTTCAAATGGTGCCATGCCTAAGGATATATGATAAGAGTTATTGTAAGAAAATTCTACCAAAGTAAAATATTCTTTCCCACCTATACTTTTGGTCCATATAATACATTTGAAGGAGATCTTCGACTACCTAATTCACCCTCTTTGTATGCCCATTAGTTTGAGGATGATAAGCCAAGCTGAAATTCAATTTAGTCCCTAATGCCACATTCAACATTGTCCAAAATCTTGAGGTTATTCATGTGTCCCTATCAGAAATGATAGTCTTTGGCACTCTATGCAAGAGGAAGATCTCCTGAAAAAATTTCCTAGCTAGGGTCAACGATCCATCCTTAAGGTTTCCTGAAATGAAGTGTGCAATCTTAGTCAGCTTATCAATCATGACCAAGATAACATCATGCTTATTCTTGCTCAATGGAAACCCCTATACAAAATCCATACTGATCAACTGTCATTTATACTCAGGTGTGTCATGAGGATACAATAACTCAGCTGGGTGTGCATGCTCAACCTTAACTCACTAGCACTCTGAGCATTTGGCTATGTACTCCACTACATCCTTCTTGAGTTTAGGCTAAAAGTACAAAGTCTTCAACTCCATGATCATCTTGGATACTCTGGGGTGTCCTGAATAAGGTGCATTGTGAACTTCTAAAACCAACTTTCTCAGCTCTCTAGAGTCAAGAATATACATTCTTCTCTGATATCTCAAAATACCATCTGGTTCAATCTCATACCCATCAAACTGATGATCCGAAGGATTTTTTGCTAGGGTGCTATTAGTGCTCATCCCCTGGCAGATTCTGAGTTACCTGCTACCTCAAGTTATACCTTGTTGAGATCATGGTTGTCATATGTCTTCATCTACTAAGAGCATCAACCACCTTGTTCTCTTCCACTTTTATATATTCTATTCCAAAGTCATACTCGCTAAGGAATTCCAACCACCTTCTTTGTCACGCATTAAGGTTTGGCTGGGTAAATATGTATCTCAACCCCAAGTGGTGTGTCTTGAGTTCAAATGGCTTTCGCAAAAGGTAATGCCTCCACATCTATAAGGCATGAACTATGGCCGCCAATTCCAAATCATGAGGTGCATAGTTCACTTCGTGTTGCTTGAACTTCCTTGATTCATATGCCACCACTTGTTTGTCTTGCATTAATAATACTCCCAATCCCTCTCCTGAAGCATTTGTAATTACTATTAATCTCCCATTAGGATTAGAAATAGTTAGCACTAGTGTTTTCATGAGCCTCTCCTTTAGGAGTTGGAATGCCAGCTCGCATTTCTAGGTCCATTCAAACCATGTTCCCTTCCTTTGGAGTGAGGTAATATGAGATGCAATCTAGGAGAACCCTTGCACAAACTTCCTATAGTATCTTGTGAGGCCCATGAAGCTACGGACTTCTGACACATTATGAGGCACTAGCCATTCCATGATTTCCTTGATCTTCTTAGGGTCTATGGAGACTCCTTCCATTTAAATAATATGGCCCAAATAGTACACTATGTCCTAATAGAATGAACACTTGGATAGCTTCCCAAAGATTTTTGATTCTCTCAATCACTAAAAAACTATCCTCAAATGTCTATCATGCTCTTCGATAGTCTTTGAGTAGACTAGAATGTCATTAATTAAAATCAAGACAAATTCATCCAAGCAGTCTTTGAATGCACTATTCATGAGGTTCATAAAGGCTGCTAGTACATTAGTTAATCCAAAAGGTACCACTGTGAACTCATAATTTCTATACCGAGTTATAAATATGGTCTTTGGAATATCTTCTTCCTTAATCCTCAATTGATGGTACCCCAACCTAAGATCTATCTTGGAGAACATTGTCACTCCCTTCATTTTATTAAACAATTCATTAATCCTTGGGAGCGGATACCGGTTCTTGATGGTAACCTTGTTCAACATTCGATAATGTATACATAGACACAAAGTTCCATCCTTATTTTTCACAAAAATAATCGACGCTTCCCAAGGTGACACACTAGGTCTTATGAGTCCCTTATCCAAAAATTCCATTAACTAGGCCTTCAACTCATAGATTTTTTTAGTGGTCATCCTATAAGGTGCCTTGGATTGGGGCTCAGCTCCTAGAACTAGGTCAATAGAAAAAATGAATTCCCACTTCGGAGGCAATTTCATAAGTTCTTCATGCAATATGTCTTGGAAATCCTTGAGAATAAGATAGACATCTAAATATAACTCCTTGTTGTTAGGATTACTAACATGCACTGGATAAATTGCACACCCCTTCTGACGAGCCTTCTTGAGCTGCATCCTAGAAAACTCTCTAAGCTCTAAGGGTCTCTGCATTCCAAAAACCTCAACTAGGTTTCCATAATCATCCAAATAGTTGACCACCTTATCCTCACATTTCACTAAAGCCTTATGCTTAGTTAACCAATTTATCCCCAAAATTACATCATATGAGCCTAAGGGTGCCATATATAGGTTGACCTAAGTTTGAAAGGTTGGAAGCTCTAACTCGCTACAAAAGAGACAGGTATCTATCCTCCACTCTGCTTGATTACCATACTAGACTATCCTTGAATTTTCCATGTATCAAGGTCTAATGGGTATCTTATATATGGGTATATGCATGATCATCATGGAAAAAACAAGCCCTTAAGTGGCAAAAAATTCAAAAAAATCAGAGTTAGGAAACTTGACGTAAAAAATTGAATAAGTTATCTATATTATTTTAAAAATATGTAAGAATAGAATATGTAGCAAAATAAATTTAGTTTCTAAACTACTAGGTTTATTTAAAAAAAAAAATCTATTTGGTGAAAATTTGAAATTTCAATAGAGTAGTACTTAAATTTCAAGGAAAAAATAAGAAGTAGGTGTCTGTCTGACCACCCTAACCACAATAAAATGATAATATTTTTTTATAATATTTAAGATATAAGTAGAGGACTCATGTCTGAATGTGATGCATATTTTTTTGTAATTTTTTTCCAAGTAAATAATTAATTATGAATTTTTTATTACAACTTTTAAAAAATATAAAAATTTGTATGTCTTACCACCTTAACTTGGTCAAAAATTTATCAAATTTAATTCTTTCTTTTTTAATCCTATAGTATGTGAAGCATAAAATGTGACGCATTTTTTGGATTCAAAAAATGTGATACTGTTTGAAAGTTATAGATGCTTTTCAATCAGCCTATCAATCAGGACTTTAGTAGTAATTCAAATAGAAAATGAATAATATTTATTTATTAAATTCAAAGTAAACCATAATTTATATTGGTGGAAAACTGAGAATATCCTTTAAAAACTCTTTTCGTTTCATCAATTTTGGGTAAAAAAAAGTCGTCAGCCACATACCCTACACATACCCATCATATTGCCACTTTTTGGCCCATCATGATCCTACACATACCCATATTATTCTAGGATCTATAAAACATTCAGTAGCTCCAGTATCAATTAAGATAGAGACAGATTGGCCATAGAGCTTACCCGTTAGGTGAATTGGCGAAGCCTAATATTTCGCCTATCTGTTATCCACTATAGCATGGATTTGCTGATTTTGCTGATAGCTTCCTTCCTTCCACAACTTTGACTGTTGAGGAAAATTTAAGGCATAATGGTTGCCTCCACAATTATAGCATCCATCTCGAGGCCCTTTGCGATCTCCTGGCTTGTCCTCTCTAAATCCCTTCTACTTATGGTCATCTTTTCCCTTGCCTTTGTTTTCTTTCTTGTTCTTTCCACCATTACCATCTTCACCCTTCTCCTTCAATTCACTTCCCCTCTTGATATTACAGATTTGATGGCTCTTTTCTCCCTTATGAAATTTCTTCTTCCCATAACAAGACTTAGAACTTGAATCATTGCAAAGATTGGATAGCTATTGCAGCTTTTGTTCTTGTTTGGTGGCTTTTTTTAAGGCTTCATTGATGGTTTGAGGTTTGTGCATATCCACTTTAGCTCCTATGTGGGGTTTGAGTCCCATTATAAATTTCTAAATACGGAACCATTCATCTCCCTAATACCGAGGCACATACTTCAACAGGTTAGTGAAATTTTCCCAATATTGAATCACAATCATATTTCCCTAGGTTAAGTTATGAAATTTTGTTACTTTCTTGTCAAAGAAAAGTTGCAGTAACCATCTCTTCCTAAAATCTTGGAGGAAGAGTTCCCAAGTGATCTCAACAAGCTGTAGGTTTCGTTCTAACTTCTCATTATCCCACCAAGTTGTTGCTTCACTTGAGGGCTAATACGTAGCCCATTCCACCTTAGTCTGTTTAGAAAGGTTACAAAGCCCAAAGTATTTTTCCATTTCTATGATCCAAGCCTCAGCTCCTGTTCTGATAGCCTTTCCATCAAACATGGGCAGTGCTACTCTTTTAAGGTCTTTCCCAAGCTCTTCCTCAATTCTCCCTCATGGACCTACCCCTGGACCACCATCTCCTTGATTTCCTTCTACATTCTTGTGGTCCCAGTCCTTGTGTGCCACTCAAACTTCTTGCTCTATTTGATCCATGTGAGACTCCTACCAATTCAGAAGCTCTATAATTTTCTCCAGTCTCTTATTTGGTCTATTATCAAAACCACTATCACCCCCATCTTTCCTAGTGGTCACCATGCTATCCCACACTTATCCTGCAACATAGTTACATTCATCGCATCTCAACAAAAGGTTCTATGAATAAACATTCTTATGCTACATCTCATAGTTTTCATATGCATACATCCCTCAACATAGAAGACATACACATTCATGCAACACACATTTTAGAGTCTCCCATTGATCACACCAAAAAAATATCATTTGATTTTAACTATATTTAAGGTGAGTCAATAGACCCTTATTTACAATAGGCTTCGAGTTACATCATTCTAATTTCTCGGTATCAGATAGAGGACATTCCTTTGGGTCATTATCCTAGTTTACATCAAACTTTATAGAAGAGGATGGTTGAGCACGTAAGCTCTCCTTTTCCTCTTTAGTCAACACGGGTGCATTGGGTTCACACCCTAGTGGCCAATCCTGGATTGTGGAAAGCTTTTTGATCTTAGGTGTTCGCTTCTCCTCAATCGTTAAGCCTCTCTCTAGCTTGAGTTGAGTAAGAGCTTGAGCTAGAGTTTCGTCATCGAGATTTTTTTATGGAACCTCTTCCTTGGAATTTCCTTCCTTTACGTCATTCTTGTGTGGGTTTCTAACAATTTTCCCTTTCCTTCATCCTACCTTTGACCTTCCCATTCCTACATTCAATTCAGGTTCGGTCAATTCCTAGGACTTCCAATTTTGGGTCAACGATCAACTACCCTAGTCAACTATGGTAGACTCAAAGGCCTAGACCTAAACCCTAAGCTCTAATACCAAATGTAATAACCCATTCAAAATTATTACTTAATTAATTATTGTAAATGATACATGAATATACTTCAAATTAAAAGGACATAACTAGTGGCTAAAGTCAATCATAGCTACACATGTCCATTTAAATGAGTCAACATTATTATATTCACTTCAAAAGTCAAATTACAATAGCAAGTTTGACTTGGCTCCTAAGGCCACAAAATCATTACATAGTACATTTTTCCATCAAGTACATGAATGAATTTGCATTAAATTACATCATAGAATATAATATTATGGTGAACAACTAAGGTTCTTCTTCAGTGCTTCCCTCCACTAGTGGATGAGAACATGGTTGAAGCACTTTACCGCCCAACCATGAAGCTTATGTTTCCCCTGTATTCTTTCGACTTGAAGAATGTCCAACCCTGCACAAAAATTTTAGAAAGAGAACAATTTGCAAGGTGGACTCTGGTGCGTGCCCAAACATCAACATCTAATTTCTATCTATATGTTAGAAAGGAAAGTGCAAGATCTATGCTAGGAATGCCAGAGAGTGAAATCATAGAGTTCATTCATACATACATAATGAACTATATTGCTTGGCCAAGAATAATAAGTGTGTTGCAACAAAAGAAAACAATAGGTTCTGCTAAAGCAAACCTATACTCTCTAAACTCCATTTCGACACTCGTCTTAGAAGGTAACTTTCTACTATAACGACTATCTACCCTCTAGCATCAACTACCCATAGATGCTCTAGTCAACTAAGGTATCACTATTCTATTCAAGTATTTAAAATATTCTTTCACATGTCTTCAAAGGAAGAATACAATACAAATTTATACTCTAAATAGAAATTAGATTTATGATTCATAGATTAATTCAACAATTAACCATATCATTCTTATGACTATTTTCTACTTATCATCTTAAGCATTTTCCTTTTAAAAAAATGTACTAAAAACAAAAGAAGGTATGTCACAAGTATGTGTATGTACATAGACAAAGTCTATGTGCATACACATATGTGTTCCTACTAATGTTAAAGTTTGGTGCATACATTCTGAAATAATCATTAATTTAGATTGCAATCTTAAAATAGTATTCCAATTGACATTTCTCTATCAAAATAAAGAAAACAGAACAAGTTTATGCTAATAGTTTCACACATAATGTTATTACATTCTCACTACTTGTTGATGGTCAATGTAACACAACAATGTTAAAACAAAATATTTCTACCCTATTTCTCCTGAAAAGGATAAATAACCTAAAGCAACCTATCTTCCAAGGTCTCTGTAATTGGTTCTCAATTGTGTTGATGTTATTTAGTGGCCTATGCAACTATAATGTTCAAGGATCCTATTGGTAAAAGGATACAAATTGCATAGTACAAATTAATCGAATGTAAATAAATATCAAAAGATAGAATAGAGCTCAGGACAACAAAACATAAATGTAGATTTCCTTCAATTTATACATAAAAACTTCATAATGAGCATTATTTCCAAATAGCTAAACCATAAAATGATATAATCCATAGAACAATCTATACCATTGCATTCATTCATAGTGCAAATTCAAGACACGCAATCATTCACCATTCATAAACTTAAAAATCAACAAGCACATATCACAAGCTCATCATTAAAACTTATAGATCAATAAACACCAAGAAATATCATTCATAGATAATTCAATGGAAACAACCTCAGATTTGGAATCTTCTATTGACTTTCATTAAATAAGAGACATTTATGCACAACATTAACTAGCATATGAATGACCATTTGTTCATTGACATCACCATTAAAACTAGTTCTGAAAATAACATAAATTATATTAAAAACTATAAAAAAATGTCTAAGTGGCTTTGCATAAAGCTATTAAAAGTTTTTGAAATGGTAAAATTCTCCTAACTTTCTCCTTAGGTATCCAATCTCTCTTCAATTAGCCAACCTTTACAACATGGAGAGAAAAACTACATATAGACAAGTCCTAACACTAATTTCTCCAATCATAAAATGAGATCCACAAATTTAGGGAACAACTAGAGCTCAATAAGATGACTACCCATCATGATCTTCAGTTCAATTTTTGATGACTCTAGACCAAAATATGATGCACAAAGAGGAGGTCGAACTACTGGGGGATCTTTAGTTGAACTTGTTTTATGATCCTGAAAAATAGGGAGAGCTGCCCAGTTGGCCGTATCATCTGATGCTTCATTCAAAAAGGAATATTCCATATACTTTATTCCCCTATCTTCTGTTCAAGTAAGTACTCATCATAGCTATCTAACACTTGTTTGAGCATATCCACATCTGGCCCATATACCCAACTGTCCTTTCTCTTCAACTCAGCAGAGGTGAACTTTTGCATATCATCCAATTTGGAAAGCTCCTTTTGAGCAATCTTTACTACCTCCTTGATGTCCATGAACCTATCAATTAATAAGTCATCACCATCATCTCCCTTCTGCATTACCTCTTGAAATATATAATCACATTTGTTCCTTAACTCATCAAGAGGGAAACAATCCTTGACAGGGACATCTTCATTCACCATCATAGCTATGATTGCTTCCAACTCCACAATTTGATCTATCAAATCCTTTCCATCTTGTTGCACCTCATTTCTATGGGAAAAAATAAATGAAGTCCTGAATTTGATAATATTAATATTATTATCAATAAAATCTTAATTACCTTCATCAAGGATACATTGTTCCAAGAGTGTTTGTTGAGGCAGTTTAGTAATTTCCTTCAACTTCCTTACATGCTCTTTGTATTCTTCTTCTTGTTTCCAAGGGTCCTCAGCATATGTAGTCATATCATTACATGATTCCAATGCTTCTTTATGAACCTTGTGGGCTTCAACAAGTAGTTCTTCCACCTCTTTGTTGAACCTATCAATCAATCTATCTAGCATCTTGACCTTGCTTCTCATCTCAACAAGATCATCAACTTCTTTCTTTCTTAAAAAAATTGGCATTTGTGGAGCAACAAATTGTATAGACATAGGAGAGGATAGGTCATTTAAGAACCTATGTAATTCATTTAATTGAGCCTTGAGCTCATTGTTCCTCTGTTTATCCTTTACCATTTTGGAGTTGGTGGAGGATGCTAAAATATCAATCAAGTCCATTTGTTGATTCCTTGTAGGCCTTCCCGAGTTTATAGTGCCCAATTGATAATCACTCAACTGCATCTTTTATTTTTCCTTGTCCAACATAGGAATGGCACATTCAGCCACAATCTCTCCAGCATCTATCAGTTTGGTGGAGTGAAGGACTCAAGCCTTTTTCTTGGGCCTTTCCCTCTCAATCTCTTTCGTCATATCATCCCAGTTCAGGGGTTGGGGATGGACTATTTGTTTCATTTCTAGGTTGAGCTTCAACCATGTTGAGACAACAAGAGGAGTAATCACTTGTTGTGAAGAAGTGGTAGAGGAGATAGGCTGCAAAATTGTTACCTTAGGTTGAGAATCAACCTCTTGTTGCTCCTTTTCTACCATTTCCTTTGCAAGCCTATCAGCTTCAACTTTCTCTCTTTCCTCCTCTAATCTCCTCTCCTCTAACATATCATCTCTTTGTTTCTCCAATTATTTACCTTTCTTCCACATCTTGGCAGCTTCTTCCTCCTGTTTGGCTTGTTCTTCTGCTTCCAACTTCTTTAGCAAGAGATCATTTTCATCCTTTTTCCTTTAAGCCTCCTCTGTAGCCTTGGCCTTGGCCTCAAGGTCTTCTTTTTCTCTCCATTGTTGGGCCTTTTCCTCTTCAAGGTCATGAATTTTCTACAAGAGGTCCAACTTCTCCCTCTTTGCATTGGATTTCCATTCACTTTCCCTCTATTAGTGTAGGAGGTCTTCCTTTTCCTTATGCTACCTTGCAAGCTCTTCAATCTTTGCTATTGCTTCAGCCTCTCGTTGCTTTGCAAGTGCTTCAGCTTGTGCTTTGGCATCAACCTCCTTCTTTGCATCCTAAAACAACTTCCACTGGTATTCTATAGTTAGAACATGCTCAGTTCCAACATCATGGATGTCCTCAATAGTTGTGGTCACAAAAGGCTCGTGATTTGATTATGTAGCCTTTGAATCAATATCAGTGTCATGAATCTCAACCCCCTTTTGTTTGTCTTTCCCAACCTTCTCATGAAGACTTCCTACAGGCACTTCCCTAGTAGACTCCTTTGGGAGGGAACGTTGATACGAAGCTCCTTCTCTAGCAATAGTAACTTCTATACCCTATGATTCATGAGCTTCTTGAGAGGGCATTCCTGGATCAACATCTCCTCTAGAGTTAGGAGGAAGGTACTCAACTGTTCCTTAGGAGTTGTCCTCCTCTTTGTTCTTTTGTATCCTTGGATACCTGTTGCTTTCCTCTTCTTTGAGGATTGAGCTTCTATCTCCCTTGTCCTCATGACCACCCATTGGATGCTTCTATCCATTACAGTCTTGGTAAGTTGTTTGATATCAATGAATTCTTCCTCATCCCAATTTATTAGGTCCAAGCTTTTAGTACCTATATTCTCAGCTTCATACCCAAGGTCCAAAACTACACCATCATCTAATAGTGTATCAGGAATGTCCTCCTTCACCCCATATTCAATCATCTGTGGGATGGTAAGCCTTTCATAAAATTTTTTTCTAACATCATAGTCATTTTGCATATCAATCCAAAAATATTCCAAAAAGTTAAAATGTTTATCAAAAATAGTAGGAGCAATGCCATTCATTTTATGCTTTGGATCAAAATGTTTCCTAGATTTATACAAGCCCAAGTTCAAATATCTCAACTCTTCACACACTACTTTTGCAGCCAAATTGTGAGCACAACAATATTCTCCAAATTTCATGGGGAATTTGTGGCATCTAGGCTTTTGTTTGTTGGAAAATTTTGAATTAACCCCCAGAGCCTGATAAATGAACTCCATAAGCACTATCCTATCACTGTAGCATCTTGGAAATTGATGAGGATGTCCATCAAAGCTGGCCAACCTAAAATAAGAGAACTCAAGGTATCAGATATACTAATGTTCCCATTCATAAATGAAAGCCATGTCCTCCCTACTCATCTTATATCCAGCATCCCCTATTAACCTATTGATGATGACATAGAGGAATGCATCATTGACCCTTCTATAGTGCAGCTCTGAGGTTTGCAATGTCAACTGATCATAATTCTCCCATATTTTTCCCAGGAGCCTCTCCTAATGTGCCCACTGCATTTAAACCAGGGAATATGCCCCTCCTCGCAGTTGAATATATGACATAAGAAGTCATAAATATTTCTTGGTTTTCCCCACCTTGAGCATTTGGTCATGCAAGTTATCTGGTAAAATCATACCCCAATAAAATTGTACCCTACCATCTAGAATGGTTTGAATGAATGGAAACATCCATTCCTTGAAGTATGTTGAGTCCTTCTTTTTGAATACCATGGAAAGCATCAGGATTAGATCATCTATCTCCTTCTTGAATTCTCCCCTCTTGGGCTATTCAAGAACCTTGGCGAGGGACTTCTTCTAAGTTCTCAACCACTTCTTGTTCATGTGATACCTATTAGCTTCCTTGTCTCTGTTAAACAACTCCAATTCCTCTGCCTTCATCAATTTCTTGGGGTTCTTTGGGGTAGGTGCATTAAACATGAACCTCATCATATGTGGGGATAGATCAATGATCACATTCCCTTGGAGATCCATAAATTGTCTTGATAAGGGGATGTATGCCCCTGTTGTTGTGAGTATGAGCTCTAGGCATTGGACTAATAAGGGAAAAAGTGTAACATGTGCCAGCCCAGATTGAGCTATTCTCTCAGTCCTTCCACTCACATCTTCACAGAAAGTTTCTACAAGCAACTCCTCATAGTTGACTGGGCCTAGATTGGTGTTTGTGATATCTGCCCACTCCAAATCTAACTTTATAGCTATGAGAGTAGCATCTTGGTGTTTGTGTCTCAAGGTGTAAGTTAGTTGCTCCACCTTTATCTTCTTTGGTTTTGCTCCCTTAGTGCTTTCTACAACTTTCCCCTTTTTTTGTGACACTTCCTCTGATGCTTCTGACATTGTTTATTCCTGTAAGAAAAGCTTGGATTAGACCAACAGAAGGCATGAAAACCATCATTACAAGTGTTAATATTTCACACCTCTCTACTCTTCCCTAGGTAACCCTCCATACTTAGTGAAATTTCAAACCTATCAGGACTGGGACGGATGAAAAATCAGGAACCAAAGAGGTGAAACAAATAACATTATCAGAATTAGAACCGAGACTAGAACCAAAACTAAAACTTTCAAATTTTTAATACCCTATAATGTTCGATGACCTGACCCCACCTAGTTGGTGGTTTCAGAATCAGGATTGGAATCGGTCGGGGGCAGACTCATTTCTGAAACTGAACTCTCATGAGAAAGTTCAATGGATGAGTTCAGTTTCGGCTATGGTTCTGCCATGTATTATCAGAACTAAGTAGATTATCTCTACATACTGACACCAATTTGGACATGATTCATAAGGACGCGGGAAGGAAAAAATCAAGCTCGACTCTACCCAGACCAACGGGACCGAATTGAGCAAGTTAGGGAAACTATGTGAAAAAGGGCGCAAAATGCAAACCCTAACCCGTACGGCTTGTCGACTTACATGAAAACTAGGGCATAAAAAACCCTACAACCAAAACTCGTAAGATTGACAAAAATAGGATCAGAGGGGTCCAACAAAGGATTTAAAATAACTACAAGGAACCAACACTTCTCAAAAAGGAAAGCACTAATCAAAACTAGGGCATGGTGGAATGAAAACATTTCCAAACGGAAAAAATGACAGGCGACAAACAAAAACAATGAGAAGCACAAAAAGACAAATGGAAAATGGAAGGAAAATAGAAAGAAAAGAAAGAACAACAAAAAGAAACACCGAAAACCCAAAAGGAAACAAGGGAAGATTCATGAGAAAAGTCTTGTGAACGTGCGAAAGACAGCATGGTGAACAAAATGAATGAGAAAAAAAAAATGGAATGGGAGAAACCCACCTACCTCAAAATGCTACCAGAAAGGTTGAAATTTGGTAGGGACCTGCTCACGCGCATTCGCCCGCAACCAAATTGCACTTTTCTTCAAGTTCTCTTAGCTCTTTGTTTGTTAAAATTCTTTGAGTAAGTGTAATGAGCCAAGTAACCTTGATTAAGGTTTTAAAAACCATTTCATACGCACGAGGAGGTTGTAATTAATGCCATTTAATGTAGTTGGTCAGGGGTGGAATCAGAGCGAAAATGAGTACACAACCACCATGTCAATCAAAGGTAAAACAGGAGCAGATGCGGAGTCAAGATAGAACCAGGAATTTTGTCCAAGTTCCATACTTCATTTCAGATCCAAATTTGGTCTCGTGGTAGGGAAAGGACGACAAAAGCAACAGGGGCAGAATCAGAACCAAATCTGGATTCAAAACTCAGCAAAGTTCTAGGTTCGGATCCAACTCTGATTCTACTCCTAACAAAGGGAAAGAAAACTAAGAGAAAAAAAAGAACAAAGGGAAATGGGACAGGGGAAAAATCCCATCCTAAGGAACAAAAAATGAGACAAAACACAAGATAAACAAAAGGGAGCAGGATCAGAACGAAACCTAGACTCGGAACTTTTGCAAAGTTTCGGGTTCAATTTTCGTTCCGATTTCATTTCCACAAAAGGAAAAGAAACGCAAAGGGGAAGAAAAAAAAGAAAACCCAAGGGAGAAAACAATCCCAAGAGCCTAAGGCAAACAAGACAACAAAGTAAATGACAAGGCAAGAGACAAGGCCAAGATAGGAACAAAAACCAAACCAGGAACTTTGCAAAAGTTACAAGTTCAGTTTTGGCCTGCGTTCTAAACCCACGAACACAAAGAAGAAAAGACTTAGGAGGGAAAAAAACAACTGCTAAGACCCAAACAAGAACACCAAGGACAAAAAAACACAAGGGGGACCCATTTTGACCAAAAACAAAATGGGGTGGTTATGCAAGGCATAACAATTGGTGACTCAGTTGGGAAAATAGTTTACTCATTTTCAAGATACTGAAGAATCCAGTCACCCTGAACCTCTAGTTCATGTACATTTTAAACTTTAGTATGATCAATTATGGCAAACAAGGTTGAGCTAGAATCTCAAATGTAAATCAACAATAACCACATTGAATTTGAGTGTGTGCATGTATGGTGTATCTATACCAGTAAAGGTTCTTCTCATCCTAAAATAACTATATTAAATATTTAGGCTACGTAAGTTGAATCCTTATGATCATCGTGCAATGATATCCTACATATTGCTTCACTACCAGACAGGCATCCATAGCCCCAACGGAGATACCTCTATTTCTCTCAAAGCATTTCTCTACTACTAGCCAAGCGTCCATAGCCCCGGTAGAGATACTTGAATTACCCTTCTTGTATTGAGTTTCTCCATCAAATAATAGTTCTCTTTTCTTTTCTTTGTATAGGCTTACTTGAATAATTTATCTTTTCATCTTTCCTCAATACTGAGATATATCATTTTAAAATTTGGGTTAAGAACTACAATGGATTTCATGACAATGTCAAGACTCAGATTTTTCACCTAAATCCAAAATATAATTATCCTGAGACAAATAGGCCTTCATGTAATAGATGTTTCTATCTATTTTGTGACAAATTTAGCCATGGTCTATGAGATTACTTACAATGCACCTGTTTGTTCTTAACCTTTCAAGCTGCTACTTAAAAAGAACACAAGACATAGGTCTTGAAATGAAAAATTTCCACAGACACACCTGAAAATACCTAAACCAACTTCTCTCCTAGTACCTTCAGCATACAGTGAATAACCACTTCATATTTTGAAATAGAGCAAAACAGAAATCACCCCAAGACACAAGAATAGAAATAGAAACCACAAGAACAAAACAAAACAAACAAACAAACAAGCAACACAACAAACCAAAACAAACAACCAAACAAGCAACACAACAAACCAAAACAAACAACCAAACAAGAGAGCCAACTAATTACATATGTACAACCAATCAGAACATTAGACCCTCATGAGCCAAATTAGTGTTTGAGAAACGCTCTCCCGTTAAAGTACTCAATTAAAAGGAATTTTCACCCAAGATCTCGGCTATTTGATAAGGTCCCAACCAAAGTCATTCAAACTTTTGATAGTCCCCTTTCTTTTCCTTGGATTTATCCCATAATAGTACCAAGTTTGATATCCTAAAAGGTTTTATTTTTCGCTTTTTTTTCAAACCAATGTTTGACAACAACTTGATGTTTAGAAAATTATTGTAAAGCAACATCTCTGTGTTCTTCTAGATTCAATAAACTGGTTAGGCTAACCTCTATCCTATCATCATTTGAGTATAATTCTTGCATAAACCTAAGAACATGTATCTGTAAATCAGAAGGAAAGACCAGGTCTTGGCCATAGACTAACTTGAATGGTGAGTTTTCTAAGGAAACCTTGATTTGAGTTCTATCTGCCCATAAGGAAAATCTGAGTTGAGTATGCCAATCCCTAGGATTACTTTCTAACAGCTTCTTAATTACTTCCAACAGATTTTTATTCGTAGACTCAGCTACTCCATTCCCCCTATGGGTAGTAGTTAGAAGAATATTTTAACACAATTTTATGTCCATATGCCCATTGAATAAATTCTATAGATGAGAAAGCAGGGCCATTGTCACATACCAGGGAAAATGGTACTCCAAACCTGGTAACAATGCATTCGTTAAGGAATTTGATGATGAATTTAGTGGTGTTGTTCTTACAAGGTTGAGCTTCAGTCCAGCATGTACAATAATTGGTTTCCATCAAAATAAATTTGTGACTTGCAGAAGAGTTGGGGTTAATTACCCCTACAAAATATAATGCCCATTGAGAAAATGGCCTTACCTCATATACCGGTTGTAGGGGCATTATTGGATTGTGCTCTCTATATGTGGAAGTATGACATGTATGACATGTCCTCACATGTTGGTGTGCATCATGAAACACATGGGACTAGTAGTTACTTGATCTCAAAATTTGGTGAGCCATGGAATCAGCAGAACCATGTCTAGTACCGTGTTTGCCATGAAATTTCATTATGGCTTGTTTTGCTTGTTGCTAATCAAGGTAGCATAGATAGACGCCATCAAAGTTTCTTTGGTATAAAGCTCCCCCTTTGAGCATGTTGTGTGAACTTTTTAGCATGAGTGCTCTCCTCTGAGTGGCGTTCATCCCATTAGGGCATTTTTTTTTAGCAACATAAAGATCAAATCAGTGTACCAAGGATTATTTGTAAATGATTGTATTGTATAGTACTGACAGGTAATCTTAATATCAACATATGCCTAATCCAGGTGGATCCATGAAACTTGAAAAATTCACAATCTCAAAATCTGACAAAACCAACTTCATCGCATAGAGCTCGCCGACATGGTCCTAACGCAACTTGAACAGACTCGAAAGGAGTCTATATGTAGAAGTTATACATAGTCAAAGGTCTGGCCAAACAAGTGAATCAGGGGGGTAGGAACAAGGTGGAAAATTGATCGTCTTGAAATGAGGAAAAAATGGTACCAAGTTGTAGAGCTCGTCGCACTGATTCCAAAACTATATTCGGTTTCAAAAATTGAGTCTATATGAGCAAAACAGATCCGGTCAAAGTTTGCAGACAAAAGGAGTTGACCAATCAAAATGATGATGTCATCATGTGACATGGCAAGTGGTGACATGTCAGCATAGTCAGCAGACATGGTAATGTGGCACTATCATAGTTTGACACGTGGACTAGTCATATGTTGACACGTGGCACTTTTCTGACCAGTCATATGTTGACACATGGCACTTTTTTGGCCAATTGCATGTTAACACGTGGCATTTGATGATGTCATCATGATGACATGGCAGGCACAGTTGGCAGGTTGCTGACGTGGTAGGTACAGTTGTAGGTTGTTGACGTGGCATCATGACATTTGCAAGTTGTTGACGTGGCATCATGACAGTTTGACACATGGCAGTCTTCTCCTAATACATGGCGATGTTTGTTAAATTTTTTGTTGATGTGCGTCAAACCCTTGACCTCCCAAATGTAACTTTTACTCCCCACCACTACACCATGCAGATTTGTTGCTACAAAGTTGGAGTCAATTTATATTTGTTATTTAAAATAAAGGCAAATCCCTTAAAAGGTGGTCATGTGATTTGAACTCTTGACCACCCAAATACTGATGGGCCCTCTCAAACAAAGTGCCACACACATTTTCCCAAAATTAGAGGGGTCGACAACTTATTTAAAGCTCAAGTCTCTTGTATACTATTTATCCCTTGAATTTTGAACCCGATCAAATAATGATTGAAAGTCCAAAAATATGAAACCATAAAGGGCTAAAATAAAATATGAAAATATTTAATAAGATCTAAAAAGTTTTTAATCCTATAATTTTAATTATAAGGATTAAATTTGTGGGGTTAGAATTTTTTTTAAAGGGGTTAAATAATTTTTATGGGATTTTCAAAGATTATTTAAGGGATTAAAAGGGTTATTTAGGATATTTTCAAAGATTTACATATGTAAATAGGAGATATGGGTATATTTGCAAAATAATATGGTTTTAACCCATATTAGCAAATAAATTGATATATAAAGGGGTGTGCTTTGGCTTGTAATAAGAAAGTTCATTTTGGAGAAATAATTCTTTGGAGGAGAATATCGTAAGCACGAAGGCCTTTTGAGTGTCTTCAAGTGTTGAGAGGAGATTGTGAGAAATTTTATGTAGGTTTTGGAGCTTGGATATTGTAACAAGGCATTTCTATTGCTTGGCAACATTAATAAAGCGGTCCTACTTGAGAAGTGGGCCCGAAGATGTAGTCCTGATTGGATGAACTCCATTATCAACTAGCATTATCTCTTCTTCTATCTTATTCTTCTATCTTCTATCTATCATTCTCTCTATAACTTTTCATTTTTCAATTCTTTATTTGAGTTCTAATTTACAACATTTCAGTAATTAGTTATATAAACGTGAACTTATTTTGTAATTTCAACAGTTAAACAACATAGTGACGCAATTCTTTCTGGATTAGGAATAATTGTAATTAAGGTTAAATACATTTGAATTGTAGACCTATAATTAAAGATCAAATTGGTATCAAAGCTCGTTTTGCAGGAAATTGCATAAGTGAATGCTAACCAGGTTGAAATTGAAGCAAGGAGAAGGTGCACTTACAAAATTCAATCTAGAGATCGAAAAACAAAGGAAATTTCCACGATCAAAAATGGAAGTTGAACAAAGTCCTACAGAGCTTGATGGGAAAACTTTCTAGAAAACATTTCTCGAAATGAAGGCTATGGTGGAAGTTCTTTTCCAAGAGAGACAAGAGTGACAAAGGAAAAAAAAAACTCAAGAACATAAAGGAGGAAGGTGAATCTTCAAAAGATGAAAAAGTTAAAGGAGTAGGAGGTGGTAGTGACCCTCTTAACCTCCATCCCCATGTTCTTCATCTTCTTCATCTTCTTCATCCTCTTCATCTTGTTCGTCTATTTCATCTTCCAAAAAGAAACAACCTGTGAAATCTAAAGTTAATTCACCTTTGTTGAAACTTGATGTTAAATTTGATTTGCCAATGTATAATGGAGAACTAGATGCAGAAAAACTTGATAATTGGATAAAACAAATTGAAGATTATTGTAGATTTCAGAAGTTTACTGAGGATTCTCAAAAAATCCAATTAGCTACTCTTCGCCTAGGAGGCACAACTTTAATTTGGTGGGAGAGTAGAACTTGGGAGGATCTAGGTCTTTATGGAAAAATTATTTCTTCTTGGTTTGAGTTTATATTTTCACTTAAGAAACAGTTTTATCCATTAGGGCATACGAAAAAAGCAGTATTGAACTGGAAATCATTAAGACAAGAGAAAGGACAAAGTGTGCAAGAATATACATAGGAGTTTAGGAAGAGGGCTTTAATTTTGGGCATTCCTTTATACACACAAGAAACTTTGTTAAAGTATATAGGTGGATTACATGAAATTTTGAGACATACAATACTTATGTTTAATCCAACTAACATTGATGAAGTTAGTGTGCAAGCTATCCATTTGGAAACAAGCTCAAGGAATAGCCGTGACAATCTATTGATAAACTCAAGTAAGCACAAAGGAAGCAAGAAAGAGAAAGAGAAATCACAGTGAACAACTACTATAAAGAAAGAGGACGAGAAGCCTTATTGATCACATTGCAAGAATAAAGGGCACGAAGATGCAAGATGTTGGAAATTGCATCCTGATCAGAAACTGAAGTGGTTCAAGGATCAAAAGGGTAAGTAGAAGTTAGCAACTATTGTGCAGGATCTCGGTTCAAGTTCTGATGATGAAACCAAGATTTCAATTGTGGGTATCAAAGGTAATACTCCTGTTGTTAGTGCTTATGCTTCTTCTCTAAGTTGTAATGAAGTACCTATTGAAAGTAAAAGGAATGACTTGTTTTATATAAGGGTTATTGCTAAACAAACTAAGATTGATACACTAATAGACAATGGGTCACAAGTTGATCTTATCTCAGAACAAGTTGTTAATCAATTGGGATTAAAAACAACTCCTCATCCTAGACCCTATCCATTGGGTTGGGTGCATGATAATGCTCGGCTACATGTTTCAAAGCAGTGTAAAATCCGATTTGCAATCACATCCAAGTTTGTTGATGAGGTAGAGTTAGATGTCATTCTACTTGACATTTGTGGGATGGTTCTAGGTAGTCCTTATTTGTATGACAGAAAAGCCATTTTCTACAGGGAGCATAATAGGTATCATTTGTTTAAAGATGAAATTGAATTCAGTGTTAAATCTCATCACATGAAGAATGACAAATCTATTGTAAACATAAGGCATTTGAAGATGATTATAAATGCAAGCAATGCTTTAACCCTTAAGTTTGTAACAGCTAGTGATACTAAGCATGAAGATTCAAATCATGATAAGGTGTCACAGACAGCATAGTGTGAGGATCAGTTGCAAGTAGAGTCAGGCCTTCAGCTAGAGGTGGTAAAAGAGGGTTTGAATGTTTCATTTTCTAATAATGTTCCTGTTTAGGAGATTCATAATGTTGATACTATTTCCTTCACATCAATGTATTCAGTATTGTTTCTTGTTATTCTGCTATTTATTTCTATGTGGATGATGAATGTGATAGTGAATATTGATGAACATGCATTTGATTGTATCAAAAAAGTTATATCATATTTCTTTGTGTTTGTGATGGGTAACATGTTCAAAATTTTAGCAGGAAGGATAGATGATACTGGGTAAGTGGGGTGACATTGCACTAGCTCAAATTGTACATAAAAGAAACCTTTTGGAGGTCCAAAAGATTCTCAATGGGGAGGAATGATCTAGGTGGATTTAGGAAACTTGAAAAAATCACAGTCTCAAAATCTGACAAAACTAGCTTCATTGTATAGAGCTCGCTGACACTGTCTTGACACAACTTGAACAGACTCAAAATGAGTCTGTATACAGAATTTATGCACAAACAAAGGTTTGGTCAAACAGGAAAATCAGGGGGCCAAGAAAAAGGTGGAAAATTGATCATCTCAAAATGAAGCAAAAATGGCACCAAGTTGTAGAGCTCATCAAGCTGATTATGGAACTATATTCGGTTTCAAAAATGGAGTCCATATGAGCAAAATAGAGCTGGTCAAAGTTTGCAGACAAAAGGAGTTGACCAATCAAAATGATGACATCAGCATGTGACATGGCAAGTGGTGACATGTCAGCATAGTCAACAGACATGGTGATGTGGCACTCTCATAGTTTGACACGTGGACCAGTCCTATGTTGACATGTGGCACTCCTATGGAAAATTGCATGTTGACATGTGGCATTTGATGGTCATTATGATTACATGGCAGAGACAGTTGCAGGTTATTGATGTGGCATCATGACAGTTTGACACATGGTAGTCTTCTCCTTATACATGGCGATGTTGTTTTTTAAGAAGTTTGTTGATGTGGGTTGAACCCTTGACGTCCCAAATGCAACTTTTACTCCCCACCACTACACCATGTGGATTGGTTGCTACAAAGTCAGAGTTAGTTTCTATTTGTTATTTAAAATAAAGGAAAATCCCTTAAAAGGTGGTCATGTGATTTAAACTCTTGACCACCCAAATACCGATGGGCCCTCTCAACCAATGTGCCACACACATTTTCCCAAAATTAGAGGGGCCAACAGCTTATTTAAAGCTCAAATCTCTTGTATACTATTTATTAACCCCTATTTATCCCTTGAATTTTGAACCCGATCAAATAATTATTGAAAGCCCGAAACTATGAAACCATAAAGGGCTAAAATAAAATATGAAAAGATTTAATAAGATCTAAAAAGTTTTTAATCCTATAATTTTAATTATAAGGAGTAAATTTGTGGGGTTAGAATTTTTTTTAAAGGGGTTAAACAATTTTTATGGGATTTTCAAATATTATTTAAGGGATTAAAAGGGTTATTTAGGAGATTTTGAAACATTTACATATGTAAATAGGAGATATGGGTATATTTGCAAAATAATATGGTTTTAACCCATATTAGCAAATAAATTGGTAGATAAAGGGGTGTGCTTTGGCTTGTAATAAGCAAGTTCATTTTGGAGAAATAATTCTTTGAGGAGAATATCGTAAGCACGAAGGCCTTTTGAGTGTCTTCAAGTGTTGAGAGGAGATTGTGAGAAATTTTATGTAGGTTTTGGAGCTTAGATATTGTAACAAGGAATTTCTATTGCTTGGCAACATTAATAAAATGGTTCTACTTGAGAAGCAGGCCCAAAGACGTAGTCCTGATTGGATGAACTCCATTATCAACTAGCATTATCTCCTCTCTTTTCTTATTCTTCTATCTTCTATCTATCATTCTCTCTATTTCTTTTCATTTTTCAATTCTCTATTTGAGTTCTAATTTACAACATTTCAGTAATTAGTTATATAAACGTGAACATATTTTGTAATTTCAACAATTAAACAACATAGTCATGCAATTCTGTCTGGATCGCGAATAATTGTAATTAAGGTTAAATACATTTAAATTGTAGAACTCTAATTACATATCAATTCCATTTCCTTGGATAAGCTTTTTCCTCTGACTAGCTTCATCGAGTGGATTTCAAGGTAAAACTCTTGTAATATTTCCATCCACTCTCCTCTTCTCTCCCCCAGTTCACTCTACATAAGAAAGGACTTCATAGTAGGGTCAGGGACTATGGCAATAATTTGACTGTGGATGATATAGTGTCAGAACTTCTTGATATCTCACACCAGTGCAAAAGCCTATTTCTCCAAGGGTGGATATCCAACTTCAACATTTTTGAACGAAGAACTCATAAAAGCAATCGGCCTTTCATCTCCACCTTTTCACTATGTCAAAATAGCAACACAAGAATGGTCAAATGCAAAAGAATATATTTAAAAGGCTTCAGATAGTCAAGGCTAGTTAGAATCAGTGCCTCTAAAATAGACTATTTAATCTACGAGAATGCAGATTTAGCCTCATTGCTCCACTCAATCTTAGCATCCTTCTTCATCATTTCATTGAGGGGTTTGACGATCTCTGCAAAACCAATTATGAATTTCTGCACAAATTTTATCTTCCCAAAAAAGGACCTCATCTCCTTTTTGCTACCAAGCATGGTCAGTTTCAGAATGGATTCCACTTTGTCTAGGTCAACTAAAATTCCCTTCTTTGATATTATATGGCCTAGTAATTTTCCTTCTGAAACTACGAACATGCACTTCTTTGGATTAAGGGAGATTCCATAACTTATGCACTTTTGAAGGACATTTGATAGATCTACAACATGTTTCTCTCTATTCTTTGAAAACATAGTCAAATCATCCACATATAATAATACACTTACCTACCAAATCTTTGAACACCGCATCCATTGCTCATTGAAAGGTAGCACTAACATTGATAAGACCAAATGACATCCTTCGATAAGAAAATGTCCCCCACTTAGTAGTGAAGGTGGTCTTCATCCTATCCTCATAGTTGACCATTACCTAATTGTATCCTGAATATCCATCCAAGAATGACATCATTTGAGAACCATTTACTATTTGTAGCACCTCATCCAAAGAAGGAAGAAGATAATTGTCTTTCTCAGATATTTTGTTAAGGTTTCTAAAGTCAACACATAACCTGATCTCTCCACTCTTTTTACAAACAGGAACCAAGTTAGCGACCCAAGTCGAATGTCTCACTGGAAATATTATCCTTGCAAACAACTTTTGCACTTCCTTCTGAATTAAGGGCTCAATCAGGGCATTAATTGGGCACTTCTTTTGGTGGAAAGGCTTTGCTTTAGGCTTCAAGGGGATAGTATGTGTCATCACCGACATATCAAAAGTTTTCAAATCTTTGTATCCCCAACAATTGCTACTATATCTACTTTTAATGCTGCCAGGATTTTTTCTCGAATGTGTTTGGGGCAAGTTTTTCCAATGAACACATTCTTCTGAGGGCTTGAATCCACCAAGTTAATTGACTCATACTTCCCTCCATCAATGTCAGTAGGAATATTTTCACGTGCTCTAGGATCAAAGTCAAAGATCCTCTCCAATGCTACCATTCCCTTAGGAATGTTGTTTGTTTTCAAATTTATTATCCCTTCTGCATCACATATTTCCATATCCCACTCTCCCTGATCTTTGTTTGATTCATCAATAATATATCCTTCAAAGACGTCTAAACTTGATAAGAAGGAAAGTATATATTGGTCATCATAAAAGACCTAAAAATTTCAAACATTATCTGGAATGGCTAGGATCGAGGCTAACTCCATTGAATATCTCTTCAATTTGGAATCTTGCATGGGTTCCAATCTACTGGTAGCAACAACAAGTGCATCTACAATCTGGTTGTCCTCTTTGGGAATCAATTTGATCCCAAAGGAATCAAATTCCTCTATCAAATTCCATATTCTATTTTTGTACGTAGCCAACCTCTTGTTATGGCATGTGTATTGACTGTGAACCTACTTGATAATGACCTCAGAATCTCCCATGACTGTTAGAGTTGTAACCTTTCTATGATGCATAAACATTAGTAATCTGGCCAACTCTTCATACTCTGCCACATTGTTGGTACAACTGAACTATAACCTGTAAGAAGCAAAGTATGTTTTCCCTTTTAGGTTTGTTACTTCAACTCCTACTCCACTCCCTGATTTAGACTTAGAACCGTCAAATTTGAGGACCCATAATTGATCTGGGGTAGGTATTTCTTTCCTAGGACAAGCTGGGAGTAATTTTCCACAAGAAATAGGTGGCAGCTCAGACTGGTTTAAGACCTCTAGACACAGGGAGTGATGTGATTAACGGTTTTCAAAGATTTCACTCAGATTTAGGATGTGTGCAGGCACTTCTTCTTGATTTTTTTCTTGATCAATTAGTTTACAATTAGTTACTAGTTTCAGCAACTCCCTTGGAATTGGAAGATTGGTAGGGGCAGGTGTATCAGATAGTTCTTGAGATTCTACATTCTCATTTCCCAAGGAAGAATATGAAGCTTGAGTTTTTCTAATTGGGGGAAGGACTTCTTCCTGTGTATTATTGGTTCATGTCAAGATAGTGGCATCTATAGCCTCAAAGGAAAACTAATTCGAGGGTGTTTTGGGTTGGCATTCACAAGTTTATGTTGACTGACAGACATGGTTCAAGATGTCTACACAAGGTTGACATGTCAATTCAGAATGACTTTGATAATTAATTTTAAACCAATTAGGGAGTAACAAACTCCACAAATCAACCTCTTCTCCTAGAACCAGCCTATCCTGCTGCAATTTTCTAATTAGAACCTATTGGTTGACAGTGGTAATTAGGTCACTATGTTCTAAAGGTTGTAGGCTATCATGATTGAACATTGAAAAGGTCAAGATTTCCTCTCTTTTATATACTTCTATCTCAGTTTCAAAGTAAGCTACCTTGCTAGGACATTCATACTCAGTGATCATATGTTTGAGGCAAGGCTCACTCTCAATTCTAATTTGTGTTGCTACCCCTTTCCATGGCAGCCACATGTGTGAAAAGTATAAGGATAAATAAAACCCAATGCTTTTCATTAGGTCTCAGCTTAGAAGCATTCCATATGTCTTAGGGATATCAGCTACCTAGATATCCAGATAAGTTTGGATCTATGGGTCAGATCCAACCTGCACATGAATATTTTTTAGTTCCCCTACCACATTAACCTTAGTTTTATCTAACTAAATTAAGTTCTTGTGAGTCTGAAGCATATTCAAACCTAACTTTATACAAATGGAAAAGGGTGTGACATTACCTGATGCTCCTGAATCCAAGAGGTAGTTATGCAAATTCTTTCTGAAGATTCTCAGGCTTAGAAGGAACAAGGGGTCTCTGTCTTACCTTTGTACAAGGCCACATTCATTTCATTGGTTGGAGTTACCTTATTCTTTCCTTTTGACCAATCTGCTTCTTCCAAACATCTCAACACAATGTCATTGATCAGGGCACCACTTTAAAATATCAAAGAATGACAACGAAGTATTTTGTTTTTGCATCTCTGAAATAAAATCAAATTCCATGTCATTTTTCATTTGATATTTAGGAACAAAATAGGAGTTACCTTTATTTTGAAATCCAGGTGGACCTTTTGGCAGAGACAGGTTGTTGTTCGCATTCTGATTGGTTGGAACTATAGTGTTTGGAGGAGCAGATGTGGTGAATGGGCCTTTTTTCTAATTCCTCAGGAAATGACCTCCTTTGGATTGGAAGGCTTAAGCGTCATATACATATTATTTTGGTTCATTTTCTTCTTGTCTAGGGAAAGGAGATTCTTCTTCATAGAGCTCATATGCCATGGTTGTATTTGTGGATCCACCATTCTTATTGGGAGCACCTTGCAATGGGGCATCAACTTGTGCAATCTTAACCATTTTCTCTATTTCGGGATAGTTAACCTCATAATGTGTTGCAATGTCATGCAAGCTACACCAATTTTTCATGAAATTAAGATCTGCAACATTTGCAGTATGTATTTTTTCATCACCAGCTTGATAATTATGGGAAACTCCCCCATTGTTTGGCCCGATGTTCCATTGTCTATTCTTATTGTATTTTTGGTTGTATCCCCTATTTTGGTTATGGTAATTTTGATTGGGGGAATTTTGATTTTGAAAGTTCCTTTGATTTTGATTGGTGTTTAGATTGGAATAACTACCCTGATTGGAATACCCTCCCTGATTTTGGTAATTCTTATTTTGGTTTTAAGGGGGGTTATACTTGAGTTTTTCCATCTCATTAGTCATCTGAGACAATTTTTTCTTAAGGGTCTCCAACTCTACTATCAGGTGAGTAGTACGTTCACTTTATGCAGTGGTTGCAGCTGATGTATGTGTCATGGGGTTAGATCCTCCAACTTGATTATGAGAATTTTGAACTTGCTGCAAGGGATCAGGAGTTGGGCCACTAAATAATAGATGTTGAGATGGAGATTGTAACTCAGTTAAGCGTCCATATGCAGAATGAGACATTCTCGAGACTATATTAAATAGCAGGGTAGGATTAGAAACCTGAGAGTATCCTAGAGGAGGAAAAACTCCTCCTAGACCTCCTGCTTGTGAACTAATCTACTATTGCAGTTTAATAGCAAGGTGATAAAATTTGGAAAGAGAATTAATGGTATTTGCATTGTACGTTCTCTACAAAAAAATTCCAATTAGGGGATCTATGGCCTTCAGGTAGACTTGGATAACGATATTTTTAGCCACCAAGTATGGGTCTTGTAACCTCTTGTACATCCTCTGAAATCTAGTATTAAATAAGGGTAACGGTTCATGGGGCTCTTTCTTGATAAAGGAAAATTGATGATATAATATTGTTGGATACACATAGACCTAGAAGTGGTTAATGAATTCCTCCTCTAAGTTTTTCCAACTCAAGATTGATCTGGTGGGCAGATTCAAATACCAATTTTAGGCCATATCTCCCAATGAATAAGAAAACAACCTACATGCAACATCATGGTAGGAAATTTGAGCCTGAGTACAGGAATCTTTGAATGCCTATACATGCTCTTTAGCACTCCGTGACTCTCCATGAGCATATATGGGGCAGAATTTCTTGATATTTTTGGGCATTTCATGTATGCCACCAAGAATGACTCCTAGTGGCAAAGGATTGTTGGCAAAGAATGTCATAGGTCATGGTGGTGGTGGATTTGGTTGTGCCACCTATGGTGTTGGTGGAAACCTGGGTGGAGTAAGTGGTGGTGTTAACGGTGGGATCAAAACTCTATGGGATTTGGGCCTAACAGAGGTTTGGAGCTCAACTAAAGGTTCTAGATTTGTAGCAGATCTGAGAACTCTTTCAAACCTTTTTGGTGAAAAGGACCCAATTCGAGCCAGTTTGTTCCTCCAGGCCCTCCTAGCACCAGTTTTGTTGATGGTCAATGTAAAACAACAACATTAAAATAGAATATTTCTACCCTATTTCTCCTGAAAAAGATAAATAACCTAAAGCAACCTATCTTACAAGGTCACTGTAGTTGGTTCTCAACTGTGTTGATGTTATTCAGTGGCCTATGAAATTGTAATATTCAAGGGGCCTGCTAGTAAAAGGATAAAAATTGCATAGTACAAATTAATCTAACGTTTAGGGGTGTAAATAAATATCAAAAGATAAAACAGAGCTCAGGACAACAAAACATAAATGTAGATTTCCATCAATTTAGACATACAAACATCATAATGAGAATTATTTCCATATACCATTGCATTCATTCATAGTACAAATTCAAGACACACAATCCTTCACCATTCATAAACTTCAAAATCAACAAGCACATATCACAAGCTCATCATTAAAACTTATAGATCAATAAACACCAAGAAATCTCATTCACAGACAATTCAATGGAAACAACCTCAGATTCAAAATCTTCTATTGAATTTCATCAAATAAGAGAAATTTATGCACAACATTCACTGGCATACGCCTGACCATTTGTTCATTGAAATCATCATTAAAACTAGTTCTAAAAATAACATAATTTGTATTAAAAACTAAAAAAAATGTCTAAGTGTCTTTGCATAAAGTTGTAAGAAGTTTCTGAAATGGTAAAATTCTCCTAACTTTCTCCTTAGGTAGCCAATATCTCTCCAATTAGCTGACCTTTACAACATAGAGAGAAAAACTACATATAGACAAGTCCTCACATTAATTCCTCCAATGAGAACTTGAGATCCACAAATTTAGGGAACAACTAGAGCTGCATAAGATGACTGCCCCTCATTATCATCAGTTCAATTGTTGATGACTCTGTATCAAGGTTTGATTTACAAAGAGGAGGTTGAGCTGCTAGGGAATTTTTAGTTGAACTTTTGTTATGATCCTGAAAAATAGGGAGAGCTGCCCAATTGGCCGTATCATCTGACGCTTCATTCAAAAAGGAATATTCCATATACTTTATTCCCCTATCTTTTGTTCAAGTAAGTACTCATCATAGCTATCTAACACTTGTTTGAGCATGTCCACATCTAGCCCAGCTAGCCAACTATCCTCAAACTTTATTCTCTTCAACTCGGCAGAGGTGAACTTTTGCATATCATCCAATTTGGAAAGCTCCTTCTGAGCAATCTTTACTACCTCCTTGATTTCCATGAACCTTTCAATTAATAAGTCATCACCATCATCTCCCTTCCGCATTGCCTCTTGAAATCTATTATCCCATTTGTTCCTTAACTCATCAAGAGGGAAACCATCCTTGACAGGGACATCTTCATTCACCATCATAGTTGTGATTGTTTCCAACTCCACAATTTGATCTGTCAAATCCTTGCCATCCTATTGTACCTCATTTCTATGGGAAAAAACAAATGAAGTCTTGAATTTGATAAAATTAAGTCTTATCAATAAAATTTTCATTACCTTCTTCGAGGATAGATTGTTCCAAGAGTGTTTGTTGAGGCGGTTTAGTAATTTCCTTCAACTTCCTTACATGATATTTGTATTCTTCTTCTTGTTTTCAAAGGTCCTCAACATATGTAGTCATATCAGTGGATGATTCCAATGCTTCTTTATGAACCTTGTGGGCTTCAACAAGTAGTTCTTCCACCTCTTGGTTCAACCTATCAATCCATCTATCTAGCATCTTCACCTTGCTTCTCATCTCAACAAGATCATCAACTTCTCTCTTTCTTAAAAAAATTGGAGTTTGTGGAGAAACAAATTGTATAGAAATAGGAGAGGATAGGTCCTTTAAGAACCTATGTAATTGATCTAATTGAGCCTTGAGCTCATCTTTCCTTTGTTTATCATTTATCATCCTAGACTTGATGGAGGATGGTACAATATCAATCAAGTCCATTTGTTGATTCCTTGTAGGCCTTCCCAAGTTTACAGTACCCAGTTGATAATCACTCAACTACATCTTTTATCTATCCTTGTCCACCATAGGAATGCCACATTTAGCCACAATCTCTCTAGCATCTATCAGTTTGGTGGAGCGAAGGACTCTAGCCTTTTTCTTGGGCCTTTCCTTCTCAATCTATTTCATCATATCATCCCAAATCAGGGGTTGGGGCTGGACTATTTGTTTCTTTTCAAGGTTGAGATTCAACCATGTTGAGGTAGTAGGAGGAGTAACCACTTGTTGTGAAGAAGTAGTAGAGGAGAGAGGTTGCAGAATTGTTACCTTAGGTTGAGAATCAACCTCTTGTTGCTCCTTTTCTACCATTTCCTTTGCAAGCCTATCAACTTCAACATTCTCTCTTTCCTCCTCTAATCTCCTCTGCTCTAGCATATCATCTCTTTGTTTCTCCAATTGTTTAACTTTCTCCCACATCTTGGTAGCTTCTTACTCCTATTTGGCTTGTTCTTTTGCTTCCAACTTCTTTAGCAAGAGCTCATTTTCATCCTTTTTCCTTTGAGCCTCCTCTGCATCCTTAGCCTTTTCCTCAAGGTCTTCTTTTTCTCTCCTCTGTTGAGCCTTTTCCTCTTCAAGGTCATGAATTTTATGCAAGAGGGACAACTTCTCCCTCTCTGCATTGGCTTTCCATTCACTTTCCTTTTGTTGTTGTAGGAGGTCCTCTTTTCATTATGCTAACTTCCAAGCTCTTCAGTCTTTGTTATGGCTTCATCCTCTTGTTTCTTTGCAAGTGGCTCAACTTGTGCTTTGGCATCAACCTCCTTTTCATCCTCAAACAACTTCCACTAGTCTTCCACAATTAAGACATGCTCAATTCAAACATCATGGATGTCCTCAGTAGTTGTGGTCACAAAAGGCTCATGATCTGATTGTGTAGCCTCTGAATCAGTGTCAATGTCATGAATGTCAACCTCCTTTTGTTTGTCTTTCTAATCCTACTCATGAAGGCTGCATGTAGCCACTTCCCTAGTAGACTCCTCTAGGAGGGAAGGTTGAGATAAATCTCCTTATCTAATAGTAGTAACTTCTACACCCTGTGATTCATGAGCTTCTTGAGAGGGAATTCCTGGATCAGTATCTCCTCCAGAGCTAGGAGGAAGGTACTCCAACTATTCCTTAGGAGCTGTCCTCCTCTTTGTTCTTGTGTATCCTTGGGTACCTGTTGATTTCCTCTTCTTTGAGGATTGAGCTTCTAGCTCCCTTGTCCTCATTACCACCCATTGGATGCTTCTATCCATTACAGTCTTGGCAATTTGTTTGATATCAATGAATTCTTCCTCATCCCAATTTATTGGGTCCAAGCTTCTAGTACCTATGTTTTCAGCTTCATACCCGGGATCCAAAACTACACCATCATCTAATAGTGTATCAAGAATGTCCTCCTTCACCTGATATTCAATCATTTGTTGGATGGTAAGCCTTTCATAATTTATTTTTCTAACGTCATATTCATCTTACATATCAATCCAAAAGTCTTCTAGCAAGTTCAACTGTTTATCAAAAATAGTAGGAGCAATGTAGTTCATTTTATGCTCCAGATCAAAATGTTTCCTAGATTTATACAAGCCCAAGTTCAGATATCTCAACTCTTCACACATTGATTTTGTAGCAAAATTGTGAGCACAATAATATTCTCCCAATTTCATGGGGAATTTATGGCATCCAGGCTTGTGTTTGTTGGAAAATTTTGCATTAACCCTAGAGCATTATAAATGAACTCCATAAGCACTATCCTATCACTGCAGCATCTTGGTAGTTGATGAGGATGTCCATCAAAGCCAACCAACCTGAAATAAGAGAACTCAGGGTATTAGATATACCAATGTCCCAATTCAGAAATGAAAGTCATGGCCTCCCTACTCATCCTGCATCCAACATCCCTTGTCAACCTATTGATTATGACATAGAGGAATGTGTCATTGACCCTTCTATAGTGCAACTCTCAGGTTTGCACGGTCAACTGATCATAATTCTCCCATTCCTTATTTTTCCCAGGAGCCTCTCCTAATGTTCCCACTACATTTAAACCAGGGAATATGCCCCTCCTCATAGTTGAATATATGACATAAGAAGACATAAAGAAATTCTAGGTTTTCCCCACTTTGAGCATTTGGTTATGCAAGTTTTCTGATAAAATCACACCGCAATAAAAAAATTTCCTACCATCTAGAATGGTTTGAATGAATAGAAACATCCATTGCTTGAAGTATGTTGAGTCCTTCTTTCCAAATACCCTAGAAAGCATCGAGATTATACCATCTATCTCCTTCTTGAATTCTCCCCTCTTGGGTTGTTCAAGAACCTTGGTGAGGGACTTCTTCTCAGTTCTCAACCACTTCTTGTTCATGTGATACCTATTAGCTTCCTTGTCCCTATTAAACAACTCCAATGCCTCTTCCTTAGTCAGTTGCTTGGGGTTCTTTGGGGTAGGTGCATTAAACATGAACCTCATCATCTGTGGGGATAGATCAATGATCACATTCCCTTAGAGGTCCATACATTGTCTTGATAAGGGGTTGTATGCCCCTACTACTGTGAGTATGAGCTTTGGGAATTGGACTGATAAGGGAAAAAGTGTATCATGTGCCAGCCTAGATTGGGCTATTCACTTAGTCCTTCCACTCACATCTTAACAGAAAGTTTCCATAATCAACTCCTCATAGCTGAATGGGACTAGATTGGTGTCTGTGATGTCTTTCCACTCTGAATTCAACTTGCTAGCTATGAGAGTAGAGTCTTGGTGTTTGTATCTCAAGGTGTAAGGTAGTTGCTCCACCTTTATCTTCTTGGGTTTTTCTTAGAGATTTCTACAACTTTTCCTTCTTTTTTTGACACTTCCTCTAATGCTCCTGACATTGTTTATTCCTATAAGACAAGCTTGGATTAGACCAATAGAAGGCATGAAAACCATCATTATAAGTGTTAACCTTTAACACCTCTCTACTCTTCCCTAGGTAACCCTCCATACTTAATGAAATTTCAAATATGTCGAAACCTGAGACTAGTTAAAAATTAGGAACCAAACAGGTGAAACAAATAACATTATCATAATCGAAACTAGGATTGGAACCAAAACTAAAACTTTCAAAGTTTCAATACCTTGTAACGTTTGATGACCCGACCCCACCTAGTTGGTTGTATCAGAATCGAGATTGGAATCAATTGGGGGAGGACTCATTTCCAAAACTAAAGTCTCATGAGAAATTTCAATGGCCGAGTTTAGTTCTGACTCCGGTTCCACCGTGTATTATTAGAACTAAGTGAATTATCTCTGCATACCGACACACCAGTTTGGGCACGTGTCACAAGGATGTGGGAAGGCAGAAATCAAGCTCAACTCCGCCCAGACCAATGGGAGCAGATCGAGCAACTTAGGGAAACTAGATGAAAGATGGCACGAAATGAAAATCCTAACTTGTACGATCTGTTGACTTACGTGAAAACTAGGGAATCAAAAACCCTATGACCAAAACTCGTAAGATAAAAAAAAAAAGATTGGAGGGGTCCGACAAAGGATTTAAAACAACTGCAGGGCACCAAAACCCTTTAAAAAGGAAAGCCCTAATCGAAACTAGGGCATGGTGGAATGAAAACGTCACCAAATGGTGCAAACGATAGACGACAAACAAAAACAATGGGAAGCACAAAAATACAAATGAAAAATGGAAGGAAGACAAAAATAAAAGAAAAGAAAGAATAAAAAACGGAAACACCGACAACCCAAAAGGAAACAAGCGAATATTCACAAGAAAATTCTCGCAAACATGTGAAAGACAGCAGGGCGAACAAAACAAATGGGAACAAAACAAAACAAAACAAAACAAAACAAAACATGAGAAACCTACCTACCTCAAATCGCTACCAGAAAGGTTTAAATTTGACAGGGATCTTCTCACACACGTTCGCCTGCAACCAAATTGTGCTCCTCTTTGAGTTCTCTAAGATCTTTGTTCGTTAAAATGCTTTGAGTAAGTGTAATGAACCAAATAGCCTTGATTAAGGTTTTAAAAACCATTTCACATGTGTGAGGAGGTTGTAATTAATTCCATTTAATGTAGTTGGTCAGGGGCATAATCAGAGAAAAAATGAGTACACAACCACCATGTACATCAGAGGTAAAACGGGAGCAGATGCAGAGTCAAGATAGAACCAGGAACTTTGTCAAAGTTCCATACTTCATTTCAGATCTAGATCCGGTCCCGCAACAGGGAAAGGACAACAAAAGGGATGGGGGCAGAATCAAAACCAAATATGGATTCAAAACTCGACAAAGTTCTAGGTTTGGATCCAACTCTAGTTTTGCTCCCAACAAAGGGAAAGAAAACAATGAGAAAAAAAAAAGAAAAAAGGGAAATAGGACCGGGGAAAAATCCCATCCCAAAATAGAACACAAAATGAGACAAAACACAAGATAGAAAAAAGGGAGTGGGATCAGAACGAAACCCAGACTCAGAACTTTTGCAATGTTCTAGGTTCAGTTTTCATTCTAGTTCTAGTTCCACAAAATGAAAAGAAATGCAAAAGGGAAGAAACAAAAGAAAACCCAAGGGAAAAAACAATCCCAAGAGCCCAAGGCAAACAAGACAACAAAAAAAATGACAAGGCAAGAGATGGAGCTGGGACCGAAACAAAAACCGGACCAGGAACTTAGCAAAAGTTCCAAGTTCAGTTTTGACCAATGTTCCAAACCCGCGAACACAAAGAAGCAAAGACTTAGGAGGAAAAATATCAACTCCTAAGACCCAAACAAGAACACCAAGGACAAACAAACACAAGGGGGAGCCATTTTGACCAAAAACAAAATGGGGTGGTTATGCAAGGCATAACACTAGTATGTTTCTCTAACATTGCTTTTTACATAAGAACATTCTTTCTTTGAACAGAATAAATAATGTTTCCTACTAAGTAGTTATAAAACAAGTTGTTCACATATGAGCATTCACTGTCAAAATAAGTACTATTTCCTACTAAACAGTTATAAAGCAAGCTATTAACATATGTACATTCATTATTTGAACAAAATAAATACCGTTTCCTACTAAACAGTTATAAAACAAGCTATTCACATATGTACATTCATTGTTTAAACATAACATGTATTGTTTCCTACTAAATAGTTGTAAAACATGTTGTTTTCAGCTATAAAGATAACTTTCTAACAAAATAGAGTTGTTTGCAAAAGAATATCCATTGTTTACATCAACACTTTACCGTTTCAAACTAAATAGTTACATTTAAAGACAAATATTGTTGTTTGCTTTGTTTGTTGTCCTCAAGCTGTTACATGCTATAAGATCACTTTATAAATAATTGTTCATGGTTTTGAAACAGAACTTGTTTTCCACAAAGTTTTGAGAATAAATAAACCAAATAGCCTAGCTTCATACATAAGGAAAAAATATCTATTATTCAATTTCTTGAACACTCTCTTCACTGGAAATTTGATAAGCAGTTAATTAGCATTAAGAAAACTATGTTCGACATGTTTGTCGATGAACTACTTGAGTAAATATCCCAACCAAGAAAGCATAGAATCTTTAGGTTCCAATACATATTCCTTTTCAAGCTGCAACAAAACAAACTATAGTTGCTATGGATTGACTAGTTACAATAGTTGGGTGTCTTCCTTTTAATCATCTAAGACATATATTGAAATCGTCCAAGATGGCTTTTAGTTTTATTCCATGCATGCAACAATGCTAAACATGTGGGCTTTCATCTATACATTTGGTGTAGGAGCACCATGACAACCTCATGCTTCCATGGTGAAATTCTTGAAGGTTGATTCAATCTTGGTGTTTCAACATTATAACAAGGTAATATTGATCATTTTTCATGTGTCTAGGTCACTAGGGGTTCAATATTTAATGTTTTGAGTTCATTTTGCAAAAATGTAAAAGTTGTCATACAAAATGTAAAATTGCAAAAGATGTAAAAATGAGGGAAGGTGAAGAGTCACCTTGTTCCAATTCATTGGAAAGTAGTTGGAACTAGATGATTCATGTTTTAAATTCCTTTAAAAGGCCTTGTAGACATTGGAAAAGGCATGGGTGATTGTAGTTTGGAAATTGAATAATGAAAGCATTGTTTTCTTGCATTTTTCTTCAGAAATTTGTTGTTGTTATGCACTGTATGGCCCTATACGGGAAGGAGTTCAATTCTAAGTAGTTGTATGTGTAAGTTATTTCAATCACCTTCCTAAAAAAGTTGTTTTCATGCAATTTGGTGCAATTTAAAGAAAGATATTGAAATTTTTCTGGAAACTTTCAAAACACTGGTTCTAGGGTATACAGTGGAAAGGAAAATTGTGTTTCTCACATTTTGGCTAATGAAATTTCTTAGTTTTTGGTGAGTTAACTCTTTTGTGTATATGTTTTCACATTCTAAAATTTTCAGACCAAAAGGACATGGTTAGCATATGAAGAAAAGATGCCCTAGGATAGAAAATTTTGTGTACAGACTGGTAAAGCAGGGGACAGTGAAGTTTTAGTGTTTTTTTGTTTGTGGAAACGGTATCCTTCTTGGTTATTATTGTTTGTAAAGGTTGATAAAAGGTGTTTTGATCTCCTCCTAAAGAGGGTTTGATGAATTGTAAGTATTTGAGTGCATTTTCCATACTGTCATGTTAATACAGAAATTGTGACAGTCATGATTAATAATTAGAGTTTGTTCTAAAAGTGTTGATAAAGGATGGGAAACAATTTATAGAGCATAGGCAGTCATGTTTAAACATGTTTGTGGCATTGGAAAAGAAAAATGGGCTTGGGATTATGGAATTTCAACTAACCCTCATGATACAAGCATGGAGTTGGTATAGCAAGGGTTTAGAGTTTTGATATAGTAATGAGGGTATCTACTGATGAAATTTGTTGATTTTGATGTTTTGTCACCTATTATGAGTGCTTGAATGGAGATTGGGGGTCTGAGTGAATTTTTCTATGGAGTGGCTTTGTTTTTGTGGCTTAATTAGGCCTAGGTGCTAAAGGATAGTCTACTGAGGAAGGTTCCATGAATGAAGTGTCTAAGATTTATTATGTGAATGCATATGTTAATGTAACCTTGCGAAAGGGTCATCAATGACTAGATAAAGTGTTATGTGGTTGGTTCTTATGATTGGGTTGTTGCCAAGAGTTCTTAAAAGTTGTAAATGAAATTGAATTGTGAGAATTGTTGCCTTGTGTTACTATGGAATTGTGAGATTTGTTTGTTGAACTCCTTTTCATTGCATTGACATTTCACATTCAGGGGGTCATCCCATTGACACTAAGTTTGATCCAAGCACAACTTGGTGTTTCTTTAACTTAGAAACCTTTCCATCATTCCTACAGAATGGGTCGACTTCCCCATTATAAGACAATAAGCATACATGCAAAGCTCTAAGAGATTTTGTTCAAGCCGATTAGAAGTATTGACCCATTGGAATTAAGCTTTCGACACAATACAAATTTAAAAAATGCAAGGGAACGTACCCCTTCCACAAGATCAAAACTAATCCTTCTCAAGGTTTATATTTACAAACACATACAATAAATTGAAATAAATTCTGATAGCCTACACAAGGCTAAGAATTTAACTTGTATATTAGAGATGAGGGTCGAGCCTCGACCTAACCTTGCTCACATCCATGAAGGCTTAAAGTACATTATACTTTCCAACTAGCAAGTCGTAGGCCATGCTAGTAGCACATAGTGGGTTGGAAACCTTAACACATTCGGCCCAAGGCTGATACATTTCACAAACAATGACCACACATTATACACATACTAATGGGGAACAACACTTACATGAGTGTTAGTGGGAAAGGATCTGTAGATATTGATGATGGAACACTTCATGATGTACTTTACATTCCTTCACTATCCTCCAATCTCCTTTTCATCTATTAGATTGTACATAATAGGGCAGGTAATACAATATATTTCACACTTGATTCAATTTTTATCAAAGATACATAGTAGAGAGAGTAGTTGGTTGGTAGTTGATTGACCTTTCAATTTTCAATTGTATGCCTTTTGTCATTTTTCTTGAGATGAACTTGCTGACCATTGACTAGACACTCTTCATGCATATACTAGAGCAGATATATCACTTCATGGAGATTGTAGGGCAGGTAATACAATATATTTCACACTTGATTCAATTTTTATCAAAGACCTACATAGTAGAGAGACTATTGTAGTTGGGGTAGTTGATCATACCTTTCAATTGTATGCCTTTTGTCATTTTTCTTGAGATGAACTTGCAATACCATTGACTAGTTTACACTCTCATGCATATATAGAGGATCAAATATCTTAGGAGAAGTTCAATCACTTGAAACTATGTGTACATCCACCATCTTGCATCTTTAAAGATCAACTCACTTTAGCAGGATATTTTCAGTATTTCAGTTTTAACTTTTTTGGATGACTTATTTCCAAAAATTGCAACATTGTTTGTTGAGTCACACATTGCAAATATTGGGGATATACTTGAGGATATTCAATTCCTCTACCTTGATATCTAATACCTTATGGAACCCCTAAATTTTTTTTTGTTCCATCTAATTTTTTTGCAAAATTGGGTTAGTTTCATGTCCTAAGGCTTAAGGTTTGTATTGCTAAAACCCTATCGAAATACCCTTGAGTCTAATGTCCTTTGCAAGTGTTATAATTCATCGTTGATCCTTTGTCACTAGTTCCCGGTCATTTAAGACACATCTTATGTCATCAAATTTGTTTTATTATCAACCCTTGAGTCCTAGTATCCCAGTCATTTCTCGTTGCTTTATGAAAAGTACCATCTTATAGTAGCATGGGTTTATATTCGTCAAATAATTTTTTAGGTCCTAGGTTGGGGTTTAATTTTCCACTAGTTGCCTAAGGTATCGACTTTATTCCTTATGTCACCGACTGTCATATCCCTAGTGATGCCCCCTTTTTAGAACTTGCATTTTGCACATGTTTTCAGTGATTATGATGACTATTGGATCACCAGGGCTAAATCCTTGTCATTCCCCATGCCCCCGCTCTGTTCCATTTTCCATTTAAATAATCTAGCGGGCTGGAAAGAAACCACCACACTCCCTCTGCATTGGTGGGCTTAGAAGTTTTTAATAATAAACAGGCGGTGCTTTAATGGGATCAATGATGGTTATTTGGTGACGTGTCTTCATCAAGTCTGCTCCCCGCCACCCCATCCAATTTTATTTTACATTAAGACAATGCCATGAGCTAGCGGGCTAAGGAGATATGTCCCTTTGTTGAAGGGACCCACCTACTTTTGGAAGTAGCAAGCACTTTGTTAGCTAATATCAACGATCGAGCGTAGATGACATGGGTCAATCCTAACCACTCCCCATCATCCCATGTGGGACCCATCTCTACTTCATGTCTCTTAGCGGGGAAGCAAGCAACCACCATGTGGAGCAATCTAATGGGAAAAATTGAACATTAGTAAAGGAAAAATATTAACAAAATATTTCCATGAGGGATATAAAGGATAAAATGTGTGTTGTCAAATAATTTCTTCTACATGTTTTAAAGATATGAGAAACATCTTTTTATTTTATCCATCAATTATATCAAAGGATTGCACAAAAGGGAAAGTTGTTTTGCATTAAGGCATGCATAAGTTCACAGTTTGAGATCTAATCATAGTCGCTCCCTATGTTCCCATTGATAAAAGTTGCAAGTGGGTTAACTCTCATGAGCGAGCAGGAAATTTGACACGATGGGCTTTCTTTAATGCTAAGTGGATGGTGGAGTGTGTGGATAGGGTGGATACTTATCCACATGGTTTTATCTGATTGGAAAAGGGCAACAGATGCATGCATTCGACCTTTTCAAAATTAATTATCGTGATTTGGATCATTTTTTGATCTATCTCACCTCGTGATCAATGACTGAGATTCAAAATTTAGTGGTTGATTGTCAACTCGTTCACGTGATATTTTCTTTAGAATTAATGGTCGACATGCTCCAATTATTTGATATAATGAGAATTGTCAACCAATTTGCTTCACAATTGAAATCATCAGAAATCGAGAAATTGATCTTGAGTTTGAGAAGAGAGTGCAAAGAGCTTTGGCAAGCAGAGGCACTAAGGATAGTTCTCCTTGGAGCTCTTGTAAGGTCAAAAGATAAGAAAGAGCTCGTGATAGGTCCATGGAGGATGAGGCCGTGAACACTTACAACTTTGAAAGTAGGGTTGTTGTTCATAACCATAGAAGGCTTGGTTTTGCGTCCTTGAAGGAGTAGATTGCTAAGGAGGAAACTAAGTCACAAAAATTGGTCGAGTCTATGGGGAAGAAGAAGAATAAGTACCACAAGGCTTATGATTCTTATATGGGGAAACCTAATACTTCCATGGAAGATGGGGTTGGTTTTTTGGAAGATAAGGCAGATACTGACCCAGATTATGCCCGGTACCTTCTCACACTCACAGATCGAGAGGATTTTGATGATGGAGAGATAGCTTCTCCAGTTTTACCAAAATCACAAAGCGGACATGCATACTCTAATTTTGAATATGATGAACCATTGCAGAGATAGCATCCCAGTTTGGTATTTTTTTTATGTCCAAAATGAAGGAGAGGTGTTGGATGTCATTGCCACGATGGAGGATTTTTCTTCTTCAACAAGCATATAATTTTTTTTATTAGGTGCTAACATGGAAAACTTCTTTGGTTGGTGTGGACGAGAGATTTTGGTGCTACTACAATGATGATTGATTCCTTTTGGAAGGTTGGATAATCTTCTTCAATGAATGATATGGGTTTTGTCTTTTGTGCTTTCCATCCATGTGAAAGTGAAAATGTAACCATCTAGGGGGCTTTGGAATTGAAATGAAATTTAATTTCAAATGTAAATGTGACTAAAATTGTAAGTTGGTCTGACGCTTGTTTTATCCTTTGTTTCTATAAGAAGGAATTCATGGCTAGAATATGGGGGCTCATTGTTTTGTAATTGATCACAAAGAGAACATTGTAAAGAATATACTAAGCATTTTAGAGTTAAGTATTCGGTTTGAGTTTGTTAAGCATATGTCATTTTGTTAAAAAAAATGGAAAATATTACAGAATGGTGCAAATTCAAGGCCATTTTCTCTCCTACGTACTTGTTTCATGAGCTATGAATAATATAATCAAGGGTTATCTTACTTGTCTCCATTGATTTTTGTGGATGTATAGTTTTATTCTTACTTGTTAATTCAAATAATTAATGTAAATGCTTGAGTGAAGTTATAGGTTTATGTCAAATTAAGTGCTAGGATATTGGTAAGAAGTGGTGGTTGAGAATATTATGTTGAAATACTATAATGCAGTTTCTTCAAAGCTTAATTAATGTCATGTATGAAATTGTTATCAAGTTATGTGAGTATTAGAATTGACTTTGTTCCAAGGATGAGGCATTGATCTAAGTGAAGTATTCATGTTGCATTTAGTTGGTCAATTCAGCAACAAATCATTTATTAAATCAAATTATTAAAATGGGTTACAATTATGTTGAGTTTTACCATTCTCATGCTCTGAATGTAGAGTGTTGTTAAGAAGCAACCAACTTCTTTGATACATTATGTTTTTCGAGCAATTGTATGAGAATTAATTGTTTGTCTCAATGTTCATGATAAAATGATACAAGAAATATCATTTGAACACTGGTAGGATCACTCTCTTGGGTTTCAGAGAGCCCGAAGAGTATAAGTAAGGGCTTAGTAATACTTACTTGTTTGTTGGCCAATCCTTGCCTTTGCTAATCATTGAATTCTAGAAAATTCATAGGTATATGGTAAGATCAAGTTTGGTTCTCAAAAAAATAACAAATAGATTGGTGACTCTATTGGGGACAATGCATAATAAGTCTCTAGTTTTAGCTTAGAATTATTAGAGTCCAATACTCTACAAATGCAAGTCCATTTTCTAGTCTAGCTATGGTGTTAGTGGGTCAATTCTCATAAATGTTCCTTAGGTTTTGTTGTGTTTCCTCTGAAACTTGCAAATTCTGTCAAATTCTACCATAATTTCATGAATATTTTCCAAATAAATTAGAATGAGAACTTTGCTAAGAAAAGTTGAAGTAGACCTGAGCTCACATAATGAAGCTCCTTGATGGGTAGTTAGAGGGAGAATTCAAAAGGCTCTGGTACTATCTTGAAAGAGTCAAGGAATTTTCTAAACTTGAACATCTGGTTTAGATATTGAGTATTTCAGACCTGGAAAGGGTTGTGTTGCAGTGAATAAAAGGAATTTATGTGTGACTCTACATTTGAAGAAAACCTAGATTGAAGTCAACCTTTGAAAGAAACTTCATATTGTTGAAGTTTATTCCTCTATGAAAAGAGGTGGTGACTCTATGCAAAGAACTTCATGAAAATGTGATGATAGCTTCAGATCTATAAAGGTTTCCATTCAGAAAGATAAATTATAGCAGTTGCAACATATCCAGGTATTTCCCATGTTTTGACTTTCAAGAAGCATAAATTTATTATGAAAACCCTATGCAGAAGTTTGAAAGAATTGTTGTTCCCTATTAAGTGAAATTAAGCAATAATAAAGGGAATGGTAGTGGTGATTTTACATACTTCTAAGATATAGTTTGAATTTTTTGTATTATGTTGAAGAAGTATGTTTGTTCTTGAAATCTGCCCATTAGAAGGATCTAAGGCATGAATGTATTTGAGTTATGCATTTTAGGGTCATGGTTAAATCATGGAATAAGGCAGTGAATGATCAAATCCAAGGTTGTTGTTTTGAGGTTTATAAAAGGGGTGCAAGGAAATGCATCATTCCCCTGTAAGTTCCTATGGGGTGCCGAGTGAAAGCATGAAGATTGTGCAGCCCATCTCATGCCCTCGAAGATATTTCTTTATTAGAAGGTATTGACCATTGAATTTTACTGGTATTCAAGGTTTCCCAAACCCTGTTCCAAATTATGTTAGGGAACATTTGCCAAGATTAATAGGGAAAAGTTCAGAGTCAGCTTATAGGAATTTTCACACATTTATGGACTTGATGGGAGATTATGAGATAAGTCATGAAGATTTTTATTCAATCTATAAAGAAAGATGCTAGAGATTGGTTTTCATATTTGCCAATATGTTATATCTCCTCGTGGAATGAGTTCATGGTAGAATTTATAGAATGGTTTGGTGAAAGGACTAATCCAAGTTCAGTAAGGAAAAACCTCATGGAAATTTAAAAGGATGAAGAAGAGTTAGTCCCAGTTTTGAATCTCATATTTGCAAAGTCAATAAGGGATATCCTTGAAAAATATGAGACCAAGTGATCCAAAGTTTTTGGGTGTGTATTTGGGTGCATTTGATGAAGAAATGAGTTACTTGTTGAGAGATAAGGAGCCTACGACATTGTATCATGCATATCAAATTGCCATGGATATTGAAAACAATTTGAGATACTCAATGATGAAGGGATATATGTTTGTAGGTGTCAACTATTTTAGCACACCTAATATAAAGGGATCAGACAATAGAAGTGATTTTCATGGTGATGGTGCTTCTATTACTTTGATTTATCCATCATTACCTAATGCAACTAATGATGAATTCTAAATTGAACATCAATAAATTTTGAGCAATGTTGATCAAATACCTTTTGTTCAAGGATTTTCTAGCATAAAAATACATAAGGGAGAATCACCATATGACATGTTTGCGAGGTTTTTGGATGCCTTGTTGGAAATCCCCAAGAATTTTAGACCTGAGGATTCAATATGCATTGACTTGTTTTGTGAAATGTTTGAGCCCAGATTGAGTACCTTGCCAAAAGAGTTGAAGTCTCAAGGTTTTGATCAAATACTTTATTGGATAAGGATTTTTTAGGAAGCCAAGTGTTATTATACACAAAGTATGATGTCTTAAAGTGTAAATAATGGATGCCTTATTGAGAAAAATTAAAATGCAACCCAAACTATTGAAAAGGGTAAATTGGATAATGGACATCCATCTTATGGTATGGTAAGGATAGTGATTGTAATCAATTCACAAGAATTTTATGTGCAAATCATTACATTGGTGATAAGGATAAAGACACATTTGCAAGTGTTGTTGATGTCTCATCACAAATCAAGAATAAGGTACTAAGGATGAGAGTTTGAGCATTCATTTTGAACACTCTGAGCATAGTGCATATGATAATGAATCTCCTTGTGATAATGATCATAGGGAGAATGAGGTTTTTGATTATTTTTCTGAGTATGAGTCTTTTATGAGGATGATCTAGTGGAATTTCCTTTGCATGAAGGACATAGTGATATTAATGCTCATGAGATCTTCCTCTCACAAGTGAGTGAACAAATCCCATGTGAGGGATATTTTGAATGCAATCCAGTCATATCAGCAATGGAGTGTATTGGGTTTGTGAGTGATGATGAGTTTGAAGATAAGAATGTATGTGTTCAGTATCCTGACCTTGAGAAAAGTGTTAAAAGTAATGAGAACTGTGGTGCTAACTAGTAGGATCGTGTCCTAGCTGCTCCAGATTGTCTATGTAAAGAAGAGATGGAAATTGTAATTTTTTTCACAAAAATGGGCATATTATTGTTTTTGACAAAGAATGTATTGATGAGAAAAGGGATGAAGAGGCTTGTTCAATTGCTAATGAACAACATTCATATCATAATGAAACTTTCTCATTTGGGTCAACATACGTATCAATTGATGAGGCACATGAGTGCCTTGCTACTAACCCTATTAATTATGAGTTATTTGAGCCATCCCTTAAAGCATTTTGCATTGACCTAAATGATGATTTGAAATATGAATCAGACTATGTTATTGAGCCTAAAATGGAAATATTCTTTGATGCATGGGATGTTATTAATGGTGGTGTTTATAGTAATGACCTTGATCTAAATAAGATAAAAGATACCATGGGTTTTGATGAGTCACTTTTCCAAGGTAGCAAAGCATGTAATAGTATGATTAGTTCACAACGCTCAAATGAATGAGAATACCAGTTTGAAAATATGCCTATGTATGAACATTTCTTGTTCATCACACAAGATGAATGTTTGTCTGGCATGGGATAGAAACTAGAGGATGATTCCAAGGCTTTATATGAGCTTTCTATTTTATCAGAAGTGGAATTGCAATGCGACTCCAAAAAATCAAGACATGTTTTCGGATGGAGATATTAAGTAGATTGTTTATGAAGGTTTTCAGTTTGATGAGAAAACTGAATTTTATGTCAACTTTTATGACCTTGATGATTGGGTGGATTATGAATGTTTTCAATTTTCAATCCAGTCGGATGGGTATTTGGTGGAGCATGATAGTGAATTGAACAAGGTAAAATGTTACAATGATTATGGATTTTAGTTAATGTATGATTATAGTTTTCAGTTGGACAAAGTCAATGATGAAAATGGAAATTTTAGACATATGTCAATATTGGTTGATTGCAGAGGCCACAATAGGGTTATTTGGTGGGAAATTCATGGAAATGTTTTCAACCTTGGCCCAATGCAGACAACAGAAAACAAGGTTTTTGATAGAGGTAAAGATTGGTCCTAAGTTTCTGGGGCCTTGGGGCCACCAAGTGAAGTTGAAACCTGATGAAGTTGTAGATGCAGATCAAAAACCTATACATCAGAAAGGGATTATAAGTGAATTTTGAAGTGGGGTGCACATTGTGCAATTCTGTATGTTTTTATATATGTGTTAGTTTACTTTGGTTCTTTGTGCTTGGTCTACTTCAACCCTGGATTCTAGGATATCACTCTATTCTGGAAGAACAAAGGTTCCCAACTAGAGCCACTAATGGAACCCCTAAAAAAAATTTATGTTCCATGTAAAAATTTTCAAAAATTGGGTTAGTTTCATGTCGTGAGGCTTAAGGTTTCATCCATTATCGTGCCTTATGGTTTGTATTGCTAAAACCCTATCTAAATACCCTTTATTTTGATGTCCTTTGCAAGCATTATAATTCATCGTTGACCCTTTTTTACTGGTTCCCAGTCATTTAAGATGCATCTTATGCCATTGACTCTATTTTATTATCGTCCCTTGAGTCATTGTGTCTTGGTCATTGCCTATTGCTTTATGAAAAGTTCCACCTTATAGTAGCATGGGTTGATATTCATCAAAGCATTTGTCAGGTTCTAGGTTGGGGTTTAATTTTCCATCAATTTCCTAAGGTTTCGACCTTAGTCCTTATGTCCCCAACTGTCATATGCCTAGTGGTGCCCCCTTTTTAGAACTTGCATTTTGCACGTGCATGTTTTTCAGTGATTATGATGACCATTGGATAACCAGGGCTAAATCCTTGACATTCCTTGTGCCCCCACTCTGTTCCATTTTCCATTTAAATAATCTGGCAAGCTAGCAGGAAAGCACCACGTTCCCTCTACATTGGCGGGCCCAAATTTTTTGAATATTGAGCGGGTGGTGCTTTAATGGGACCAACGGTGGTTGTTTGGTGACATGTCTTCATTACGGCCACTCCTCGCCTTCCCGTCTCATTTTATTTTGCATTAAGATAATGCCATGCGCTAGTGAGCTAAGGACATCTATCCCTTTTTCAAAGGTGATAGAGTTCCTAAAATCTTGCAAAATTATGGGAAAACCATAACTTGAGTCATGATTCTTGAGCTCTATAATCAAAATGGGCTAAGGGTCTGGTTGTAAACCCTATCTTCACAACTATCTTATTCCAAAACCCTTCAATGTTATAATTTTGTGGTGACTTGTTCTTGTTGGTCACCGGTTAAGTAAGTCATAACCTAAGCCTTCAAACATGTATGGTTACTGGTCCCCTTTGGTTAGGGAAGTCGGTCTCTCCACGCTTGGCCTCATGCCAAATTTTTATAATGTTGGGCTAGTTATTTTTAATGGGCTTAAGTTGTCATACTCAAGGGTCTTATTATCATCAAACTAATTATGGCCCCTCTTTATGACTAATGTTTAGCATATGCAGGAAGTTGAACTGTCAGTTATGGAGATTTAATACTTGTCGCCCATCGCACACCGCTTGGGAATTTATGGATAGTAGTCGTGAAGCATGCGAGGTCTGTGAGATACTGACATGTGTCCCCATTGTATGGAGCCCAACCCATGTAAAAATTCTTGGTAACTGATGACAGTGGGATCGACGGTCATTGTGTAGCTTCTTGATTTAGTTTAGGTCATTCATCGCACACCTCACAGCATTCTATTAATGCTTGCCAGACAACTTGCGAGGTACGCAAATTTTTGACACATAGTGTTTTTTGACCACCGTGCGGAGTATGGTGAATCTCGTGGAATGAGTGACATCAATCCTATTCAATGTGCCTCCATTGGCCAAGAAGTGATGAGTCATGGTATCAGGTTGTCAAACCTGATTTGACTTCATCTTAGTCATTGGATTGTCCATCTCATTTTGACATCAACGACCGATATCCAAAACTCTAAACATGCATGTGATAGCCATTTTGTTTTGCAACCATTGAAGCATTAATGGCATGCTTTCTTCAAGAATGATCAAATCAAGTCCTTGTGCATGTAAGGAATTAATTCCTTGCTATTATGAGGAACAATTCGCTGATATCTTGGTACCAGGGTGATAAACGGTGAAGTAATCAACACTAGAAATTAATTACTTCTTCAAGTGTGTGACGAAAAAGTTGTGAGAAGATACCATCAGACTTGCTCGATAAATATAGACGAAGTGATAGCTATTTTCACCATTGTATTCAGTAGTTGACATCTCTCTAAATTTGTGCAGAATGAGGAGTGTGTGAGTGTGAGTTTAAGAAGCTACCAGATAGTGAAAATGAGTAAACCAATCACTTCCACGGTCCCTGTTAAGAGGTCACCAAGACTTAATTCACATAAGCCTCAAGATGATTTTTTTGTATGTGAACATGAGGCACCTGAACATGCTCCATTTGCAAAAGAAAAGGTCCCTATCGAGAAGCCTTCTTGCATTCCTATTAGATGGAGTAGTAGACTAAAACACTAGGGTACTATCACAAAGAAGGTGGAAGAAAAGGGAAAGGAGCCTACACCATTTTCCTTTGGAGTCCGCAGGAAGATAAGATATGGACGCAACTCTTATGGGAGGAAGAATTCACCAATTGCTATTACATACAACCCTTCAGAGAGTGCAATAGAGACAGATTGAAGTTACAAGCAATACCTCATGATGTTGAGCCAAGCTACAGTCCTGGGAGTGGAGATGTTTTCAGTACCACCATTGTCCATCAAGACTCCAAGTGGGTGTGATGGTGTTGTTCCAGACAAGGACAAAGAGGAGGAGGGTGTTGAGGTTTCTTCTCCACCTCCTACAAGGACGTGAAGTGGGTGGGTGTATCGTGGGTTGGGAGCTGGTGATGGTCATTCCTCTGGTTGAAAGAACTGTTGTGTGTTCTTTACAAATTTTGTGTTGATTGATAAAGTTGTTGTGGTGGTTGCTCTTATTTCTAGTGTGTGGTGGTGGTTTTCTGGCCTTTTATGTTGACTGTGGGTCTCCAAGGTGACGTGGACATCCAATGCAAGGCTTAGTTGGTGATTAAGGGAAATTTTTAGCGGTATTTGTATTTCCCTTTTGATGACAGTTACAATTTTTACCTCCCCTTTTTCAACAAGTGATTGCAAATTGTCATGTGCAGAATTTTGAGAAGAAATGCAAATTGATTTTGAAATGAAATATTTCAATTGTAACTGCATTTGAGTCTGATTCTTGTTGCTCCCTTGCATTATAAATGGGATTTCATGGCTCATTTGTAGGGGTTCTATTCTCATATTTTTTTGAGTCTAATAATACTTTCAAGGTAGAAGCTAGGTATAGAAAAATACCAGCAAATTGAACAGTTGAACTGTCTGGGTTTTAAGTTGTGCATATGTTAATATTAAAATAGTTTTATGGAAAGGACTGATATCAAAACAAATCTTATGTCTGAAGCATTAACTCTCCTTCTATAAAATTTTGCAAATTATGAATGGAATATCAAAGATAACCTTGTTCATCATCAAATATTTGTTTGAATGTATGTCCTTATCTTTGCTTTGGTTCAAAGAATCAATTAAATGCTTGAATAAGGTCATAAATTCATGATAATTTACATAGGATTCGGTAAGGAGTTATGTTTTAGGAACAGTGATTTTTCATAATGTAAGGCATTATGAAAATAGTCCTTAATTTTTAGAGCTAAAGAATTTTGGTATTACTAGTTGTCATATGAGTGACTTTGATGCCCAATTGATAAGACACTGGTCGATTTTTACATGGTATTTACATTTTGAAGTATGATATACCCAATCATGGACTCAGGATCATAATATAAATCATTTAAAATTTGTTAAACTATGAGATATGTTCTTGAAATATCTTCTTGTCCCTAGTAAATGGACAATTATTTGCTAAAAGACTAGTCAATCTTTTAGTAAATTATGTTTATTTACCCTTCATAGGAACTGATCTATGAATTGATGTGTTTTGTACTGAATTAATTGAAATGAACACAATAGGAACACCCTCCTAGGTCCCACAAAGCCTAAAGTGTAGGAATAGAGACCTCAGAATTCTCTATTTTTTAAGTTGGTCATTCTTCTTACAATCTCTTGAGTATGTGAGTTGGCTACTCTTTAGAGAGGTCTAAGGGTGTATTGGAGAAAACACCAATAGAATGGCGACTATGCTAGGGATAATTCTCATTATCCAAATGTAGATCTTTGCATCACAATTTCAAATGGTGAGATAATTTTGAACATCTTTTTTAGAATATTGATCAATTCTTGAACCTAGTAGAAGATTTGATTGCAGCAAAGCTCGAGGAACCTAAAAGTGACTTTGTTGTGGAAGCCAACCTAGAGCCTTTATTATTGTGAAGAAAATTCATCTTATTTGAAGTTTAATCCTCCATGACAGGAGGTGGTGACTCTGACAAAAGAACCTAATAAATTATACATCAAGTCTCCAAATCTTTAGACTTGAAGACAAAGGATAGGTGGTTGCTGCAAAATTATAGGTATTCCTATAGAATTGATGATAATATGATCATTTAATCAAAAAATTATGATAAATCTTCTATGTTTGAAGTGTAAATGATTCCCTATTAAGTGAATTAGCACTAGATCAGGGAATAATAGTGAAAATTTAGCATGCCTTTTGAAATGTAAATTGAAATTAATTCATTGCTATAGATAAGCATGATATCATGAAATATCTTAAGCAAAATTTGTGGGAGATGTGCATTGTAAAAGCTTGGGGCTATAATTATTGAAAAGAACTGGTATAGCATTGTGCAATTGCAAATCAAATTTATATTTTTTTTCCAAGGAGTGAGAATGCATAGTCAAGCAGTACATTCTAGTGTAGACATAAGCACACCCATGCATGATGGAAAACCTTTGTTTGGTCAAAGGGATTTTAGTATTGAGAGATACAAGGCCATTTGTTTTGACAACATTTCTAGGTATCCAAATGTTATCCCACTTAACATAAGGGATAAGCTACCAAAGTTCAATGGTACAAAAGTTGAATCAACAGGCAAGCATCTGCAAGAGTTTATTGACATGATGGGAGATTATGAATTGGACTTTGAAGATATTGTCATGAAGTTATTTGTTCAATCCTTGAGAGAAGATACAAGAGATTGGTTCTCTTATTTACCAGCTTCCTCCATACAATCATGGGAGGATTTTAAGGCATTATTCATGGAACAATTTGGGGAAAGGATTGATCCCATCTTAATCAGAAAAAGTTTCATGAGCATGGAAAAGGAAGAGGATGAGTTGGTTCCTTCTTTTAATCTCTGATTCTCCAAAGTAATCAAAGAGATCCATGCAAGCATAAGACTGAATTATGTCGAGTGTTTGGAGGTATACTTGGGTGCATTCAAAAAAAAGATGAGTTACCTCCTGAGAGACAAAGAGCCTACTACATTGCACCAAGCATACCAAATGGCCATAGACATTGAAAATAATTTTAAGTATTCAATGATGAAGGAATGTCCAACCATCAACAATGGTCACCCTAGTCCATTTCTTGCAAATGCGAATAGTGGATCAATTAGTAGAGGTTTGGGTCAAGAGAACAAAGATTCCATTGTCCTAGTTTCTCCATCACAACAATGTGAGAATTATGGTAAGGCCCAAGTGAAAAGCTTGCAGGACCATGGTAAAGCTGATCAAGTATTCTCGGCCAAGAGTGTACATGACATGAAGAGATATCAAGGGGAATCACCCTATGATTTGTTCTCTAGGTTTGTGGATACCTTGTTAGATATACCTAAAAATATTAGACCATAAGAATCCATGTGTATTGATATGTTTTGTGACATGTATCAATCAGGATTGACCACCTTACCAAAATAATTGAAGCCTCATAATTTGATCCAAGTGGTTGATTGGATAAAGGTAGTAGAGGAAGCTAAGAGTGAGTACACACTACAAGTGTTACCTCAAAGTAACGCCAATGATTACCATGATGAGGAGAACCAGAGATCAATTGCAACACATCAAGAGGATGCATTGGAATGTAAATAGTTTGTTGATGACCGATGTCATTTTACCAGTACCATAGATGCAAATCCATGTGGCAATGATGAAGATGGAGATACAAAATATGAGGATAAAGAAATGGTACATGATTTTCATCCTTGGGATGTCCTAGATTGTGAGCAAGCATAAGGGATGCAAGGGGAAGATCCATTTCCTAATTTAATCAAGAATAATGATGCACACATAATGACCAAGGTGATGAAATTGAACTTGATCAATCCTCTACTGATTATAATTCTTCTTTTGAAATTGAAGTGGAGTCTCTTGCTTCAAGTGGAGGACAATTTGACAGCCTTGAAAGCATGCAATTGCTTGGTAGTGAAAAATTTTCTTCATGTGAAGAGTTCTTAGAGTGTGGATCGATAATTTTGAACACAAACTATGAAGAGGATGTTGAAAATGTTTCTCTTTTCTCTTCTAGTGATTACACTGATTTTGGATGCACTAATGATTCTAGCGAGTGGGACCCTCATAGAAAATGCACTAATGATTTTGGATGCACTAATTGAAAGCATGCAATTGCTTGGCAGTGAACAATTTTCTTCATGTGAAGATTTCTTAGAGTGTGGATTGATAATTTTGAACACAAACTATGAAGAGGATGTTGAAAATGTTTCTCTTTGCTCTTCTAGTGATTACACTGATTTTGGATGCACTAATGATTCTAGGGAGTGGTACCTTCATATTGAGAAGGAAGGGGTATATGTGACAACCATGAAGGTGCAACAAAATCCCTTGTTTGATGAACCTTCACTAGAAGATGAGTTTATAAGTGATAACCCTTACTGGTGTAGAAGCAATACACTCTTTGAGGAAGATTTTGATGATTTTTTGACAAGTACCATTGATGACAATGTTGGAGATGGTACAAATGAGGACCAACTTAATATTGAGGTTTGTGATTTTTCCTTTGAAGATGATGACCTTGATTCAACAACTCCTCAGTCACATGAAATATGTAGTGCCACAATTGGTGGTGAATTAGTTGGCCTGCAAATGGATAAGCAATTCATATCTGACAAGCACCAAGAGTGTAATTCATATTTTTTGATATTTGAATGTGATAACTGTTCACATGATGAGGAAGTTGAAGACCATGATGGCAGTATTGAATGCAGTACTATTATTGAGGGAGATGTAGATGTATATGCTGATTTTCCCATGGTACTTGGTTATGTGCTTGAAACAGTGGTCGAATTTCCAACCATCCATATACAACATGATGACATTTACATTGATAAGAAAGGAAGTTCATTCCTGGATGGTCAAATAGCTCATCAAGATAAGTGCACTAGTACTGGAGCAACAACATCGTATATTGATGAGATGGAGCCATTTGATGAATATGTAGAGTATGTTAATATTGCAGAATTGTTTGCTCTATGTAAGGAGCAATTCAAAGGTGTGAACAACCAGAGGTATGACATTAATCAATATGAAGCCACACTTCAATTCTTTGTAGATACACCCTATCTTTTGGATCTTATCATGGAACTCTTTCCATCCCATGAGGACAACACTCATGTCAAGCAGAGCGAGGGTATGCCTGATATTGTATTTTTCTCCCATGATTTTGTAGAAGCCTAACCTAGTATAAGTCAGAGTGTTTATGAAGGATTCAAATTTGATGAACAAGTTGAATGTGATACTCCAATTCATGACCATATGGAGTATAAATGTTTTATTTTCCCAATTCAATTTGATGAGCATATGATGGAGAAGGCGAATGGGGTAGCATTGCAGCAAGTGGAATGGATGGTGTCAATTGTGGTGATGCTAATGGTCTGGAATTACACAATGTACAAGTTGATCCATTGCTAGTAGAGTAGGAAAAAAAATTTGATAGAGGAAAGAGCCAATCCTAAATTTTGGGGGCCAGGGGCCTCCAGTTTGAAGATTGAAGCCAATTGTTTAAAAGGGGCTTCTCAAGAAATAAATTGCACTGTATAATTTTGTAAATAATGTACATAGGTTTGGTTTGGTGTGGTTTCTTTTTTGGTTGTGTCTACTGGCCTTGTCCAGGAAAGCTCTTGGTCTTTTGTGTTTATTCCTTGGTTTATGAATCCAAAGATCTGTATTCTTCCTATACCCACTGGGGATATACATCCCTGAGCATGAACCACTAATAGAGCTCCTAAAATCTTACAAAATTTTGGGAAAACCATCACTTGAGTCATGATTCTTGAGCTCTATAATCAAAATGGGCTAAGGGTCTAGTTGTAAACCCTATCTTCACAAGTATCTTATTCCAAACTCTTCAATGTTATAATTCTGTGGTGACTTGTTCTTTCCAATCACTGGTTAAGTAAGTCATAACCTAAGCCTTCAAACACGTCTAGCTACCAACCCCCTTCAGTTAGGAAATTCAGTCTCTCTGCGCTTGGACTCATGCCAAATTTTAATAAAGTTAGGCTAGTTATTTTTAATGGCCTAAATTTATCATCCTCAATGGTCTTATTATCATTGGCCTAGTTATGGCCCCTCTTTATGACTAACGTTTAGCGTATGTAGGAAGGTGAACCATCGGTTATGGAGATTTAATCCCTGCCACACATCGCACACTACATGGGAATTTATGGATAGCCTTCATGAAGCATGTGAGGTCTGCGAGATGCTGGCACGTGTCCCCACTGTATGGAGCCTGACTTGTATATGAATTCCCGATAACCGATGATGTTGAGATCAACGGTCATTGTGTAGCTTTTGGATTTAATCTAGGTTGTTCATCACACACCTTGCAACATTTTATTAATGCTTTCCAAACAACTTGTGAGGTATACGAATTGTTGACACATTTTTTTCAACCACCATGCAGAGTATGGTGAATCCCATGGAATGAGTGACATGGATCCTAGTCAGTGTGCCTCCATTGGCCAAGAAGTGATGAGCCATGGTATCAGGTTGTCAAACTTGATTTGACTACATCCTAGTCGTTCAATTGTCCATCTAATTTTGACATCAACGACCGATATTCAAAACTCTAAACACGCATGTGATAATCATTTTGTTTTGCAACCATTGAAGCATTAATGGTGTGGTCTCTTCAAGAATGATCGAATCAAGTCCTTGTGTGTGCGAGGAATTAATTCCTGACTATTATGAGGAACAATTCACTGATCTCCTGGTACCGGGGTGATAAACGGTGAAGTAATCAACACTAGAAATTAATTGCTTCTTCAAGCATGTGATGAAAAATTTGATGAGCAAATACCATCAGACTTGCTCGATAAATATAGACAAAGTGATAGCTATTTTCACCATTGTATTTAGTAGTTGACATCTCTTTGAATTCATGTAGAATAAGGAGTGTACGAGTGTGAGTCTGAGAAGCTACCAGGCAGTGAAAATGAGTAAACCAATCACTTCTATGGTCCCTGTTAGGAGGTCACCAAGACTTAATTCACCAAAGTCTCAAGATGATGTTTTTGTACATCAACATGAGGCACCTGAACACTCTCCATTTTCAAAATAAAAGGCCCCTGTTGAGAAGCATCCATGCATTCCTGTTAGATGTAGTAGCAAAATAAAACACCAGGGCACTGTCGCAGAAAAGGTAGAAGAAAAGGGAAAGGATCCTACGCCATTTTCCTCTAGAGTCCGCAAGAAGATAAGATATGGACATGAATCTTATGGGAGGAATAATTTTCCAATTACTATTATAGACAACCCTTCAGAGAGCATGATGGAGACAAATTCAAGTTACAAGCAATACCTCACGATGTTGAACCAAGCTGCAGTCCCGGGAGTAGAGGTGTTTTTGGTACCACCATTTTCCATCAAAACTCCAAGTGGGAACAATGGTGTTGTTCCAGAAAAGGAAAAAGAGGAGGGTGTTGAAGTTTCTTCTCTACCTCCTACAAGGACACAAAGTGGGTGCATGTATCATGGGATGGGAACTGGTGCTAGTCATTTCTTTGGTTGAAAGAACTCATGTGTGGTCCTTAAAAATTGTGTTGATTGATAAAGTTGTTGTGGTGGTTGCTCTTGTTTCTCGTGTGGTGGTGGTTTTGTGGCCTTTTATGTTGACTATGGGTCTCCAAGGTGACATGGACATCCAATGCAAGGCTTAGTTGATGATTAAGGGAAATTTTTAGCAGTACTTGCATTTCCCTTTTGATGTTGGTTACAAGTTTTACCTCCCCTTTTTCAACAAGAGATTGCAAATTTTCATGTGGGGAATTTTGAGATGAAATGCAAATTGATTTTGAAATGAAATATCTGAATTGTAACTACATTTGAGTCAGATGATTGTTGCTCCCTTACATTATAAAAGGGATTTCATGGCTCATTTGCAAGGGTTCTGGTCTCAGAATTTTTTTGAGTTTGATAATAATTTCAAGGTAGAAGCTCGATATAGAAAAATACCAGCAAATTGAACAGTTGAATTGTCTAGGTTTTAAGTTGTGCATATGTTAATCTTAAAATAGTTTTGCGGAAAGGACTGATATCGAAACAAATCTTATGTCTAAAGCATTAACTCTCCTTTTGTAAACTTTTGCAAATTGTGAATGGAATATCAAATATAGTCTTGTTCATCGTCAAATATTTGTTTGAATGTATGTCCTTGTCTTTGCTTTGGTTCAAAGAATCAATTAAATGCTTGAATAAGGTCATAAATTCATGATAATTTATAGAGGATTTAGTAAGGAGTTATGTTTTAGGAACAATGAGTTTTCATAATGTAAGGCATTATGAAAATAGTCCTTAATTGTCAAAGCTAAATAATTTTTGTATTGTGGTTGTCATATGAGTGACTCTAATGCCCAATTGATAAGACACTGGTTGATTTGCACATGGTATTTACATTTTGAAGTATGATATACCCAATCATGGACTCAGGATCAGAAAATAAATCATTTAAAATTTGTTAAACTATGAGATATGTGCTTGAAATATCTTCTTGTCCTTGGTAAATGGACAAATATTTGCTCAAAGACCAACCAATCTTTTAGTAAATTGTGTTTATTTACCCTTCATAGGAACTAATTTTTGAATTGATGTGCTATGTACTGAATTAATTGAAATGAACACAATAGGAACACCCTCCTAGCTCCCATAGAGCCTAAAGTGCAAGAATAGAGACCTCAAAATTCTCTATTCATTAAGTTGGTCATTCTTCTTAGGAGCTCTTGAGTATGAGAGTTGGCTACTCTTTAGAGAGGTCTAAGGGTGTATTGGAAAAAAAACACCAACAAGAGCGGCCCACTTGGTTTTTGGAAGCAACAAGCACTTTTTTAGCTAAGATCGACAGTCAAGCATGGATGACGTGGATCAATCCTGACCACTCCCTGACATCCCATGCGAGACCCACCTCTGCCTCCTGTCTCTTAGCGAGGAAGAGGGTGACTGCCACGTGGAGCAATCTAACAGGTAGAAATGAACATTATTAAAGGCAAAATATTAACAAAATATTTCCATGAGGGATATTAAGGATAAAATGAGCATTCATAAATAATTTCTTCTGTGTGTATTTAAAGATATAAGAAATATCTTTTGATTTTGGTTGTCAATTTTTTCAAAGAATTGTACAAAAGGGAAAGTGGTTTTGTGTTAAGGCATGCATAAGTTGATGGTTTGAGATCTAATCTAAGCCACTCCCTATCTTCCCATTGATAAAATTTGTGAGTGGGTTAACTCTCATGGGTGAGTGAGAAATTTGACACAATAGGATTTCTTTAATGTTAAGTGGATGCTTATCCACGTGGTTTTTTTATTGGACAAGGGTAGTGAATGCATGCATTCAACCTTTTCAAAATTAATTGCCTTGATTTGGATCATCTGTCGATCTATCTCACCTCATGATCAACAATTGAGATTCAAAATTCAGTGGATGATTTCAGCTCACTCACACGATCTTTCCTTGAGAATTAATGGTTGATGCACTCCAATTGTTTGATATAATGAGAATTGTTAGCCAATTTGCTTCACAATTGCAATCATCAGAAGTCGAGAAATTGATATTGAGTTTGAGAAGAAAGTGTAAAGAGCTTTGGAAAGCAGAGGCATTGAGGATAGTTCTCCTTGGAGCTCCTGTAAATCCAAAAGACAAGAAAAGAGCTCATGATAGGTCCATGGAGGATGAGGCCATGAACACTTACAACATGAGAAGTAGGTTTGTTGTTCATAACCAAAGAAGGCCTAGTGTTGCATCCTTGAAGGAAAAAAATTCTAAGAAGGAGGAAACTAAGGAAAATTGGTTGAGTCTATGGGGAAGAAGAAGAATAAGTACCACAAGGCTTATGATTCTTATATGGGGAAACTTGATACTGCCATGGAAGGTGGGGCTAGTTGTTCGAAAGATAAGGTAGAAACTGACCTAGATTACGTCTGGCACCTTCTCACACTCATAGGTTGAGAGGATTCTGATGATGGAGAGATAGATTCTCTGGTTTCATCAAAACCATGAAGGGGACATGCGTACTCTGATTTTGAAGATGATGAACCATTGTAGAGGTAGTGTCCCAATTCAGTGTTTTTATTTTGGATGACCGAAATGAAGGAGAGGTGTTGGATGTCACTACCATGATAGCGGTTTTGTCTTCTTCAACAAGTGTATAATTTTTGTCTTAGGTGATGACGAGGAAAACTTATTTGCTTGACATTGACGAGATATTTTGGTGTTGTTGCAAAAATGAATGATTCCTTTTGGAAGGCTGGCTAATCTTCTTACTTTCCCTCCATATGAAAGTGCAAATGTAACCATCTAGAGGGTTTTGGAATTGAAATGAAATTGAATTTCAAATGTAAATGTGACTGAAATTGTAATTTGGCTTGACGCTTGTTTGCTCCTTCATTTCTATAAGAAGGAATTCAAGGCCAAAATATGGTGGTTCATTATTTTATAATTGATTATAGAGAGAACATTGTAAAGAATATACTAAGCATTTTGGAGTTAAGTCTTAGGTTCGAGTTTGCTAATGCATATGTAATTTTGATAAAAAAAATGGCAATATATTATAGAATGGTGCAAATTCAAGGCCATTTTCTCTCCTATGTACTTTTTTCATGTTCTATGAATAATATAATCAAGGGTTATCTTACTTGTCTCCATTGATTTTTGTCGATGTGTAGTTTTATTCTTGCTTGTTAATTCAAAGAATCAATGTAAATGCTTGAGTGAAGCTATAGGTTTATGTCAAATTAAGTGCTAGGATATTGGTAAGAAGTGGTGGTTGAGAATATTATGTTGAAATACAATAATGTAATTTCTTCAAAGCTTAATTAATGTCATGTATGAAATTGTTATCAGGTTATGCGAGTATTGGTATTGACTCCATTCCAAGGATGAGGCACTGATCTAAGTGAAGCATTCATATTGCATTTAGTTGGTCAATTCAACAAAAAATCATTTATTAAATCAAATTCTTAAAATGGGTTACAATTATGTTGAGTTTTCCATTCTCATGCTCTGAATGTAGTGTTTTGTTAAGAAGCAAACAACTTCTTTGATACATTCTATTTTTTGAGCAATTGTATGAGAATTACCTGTTTGTCTCAATGTTCATGATAAAATGATACAAGAAATATCGTTTGAACACTGGTAGGATCACCCTCCTGGTTTTCACAAAGCCCAAAGAGCAAAAGTAAGGTCCTAGTAATCCTTGTTTGTTGGCCAATCTTTTCCTTTTCTAATCATTGAATTCTAGAAAATTCATAGGTATATGGTAAGATCAAGTTTGGTTCTCAAAAAAATAACCAACACAACCCACCTATCATCAATTTTCCATTGCCTTTGGAGCTTGTTCTACATGTATCTTCACATTTTTCTATATTTTCTTCATCTAATTTGACTTCTTTTGATTCAAACATGTGGACCCTTGAGAAGTTCTTCGAGACACCCATCATGATACATGTTCTCTTGATAGATATTCTTCTAAATTTTCCATTGGATGTGTTTCTTCCTAATGGGAGGAACTTTTTTTGTTGATTTTGGATCACCTTTAGCATTCTTCTTCATGTGTTTGCTTTTGGAAAAGAATCTACTTCCTTATGGGGGGATTCATTGTCTCTTATTTTCTCTCATATGGGGGGATCTTGATTGTATTTATGTGATTAAAGTAGCACTTGGGGGGAGATGTTGAGTCCTACATTCTTTTGTCAAATGTACACTTTCATTTCTTTTTTCTCTTTTGAAGAGAACTTTTTTCTCATGAGGTTTTCTCCTTTTCTCCAATTATGGGATATTTAAATTATTTTTTCATGGGTACCTCATTAGGTATTGTAGTCAGAACCCATTCATGCATCCATCAATGCATTATTCTTTAGTTTTTATATTCTACCTATGTTGTTATAGGTAAACACTTAATAACTAATTAATTATTATGCCCCTTTTACTTTAATTACTTAAGCTAAATTAAGAATATATTTTTCATTATTAGATTGAGCTAATAATAGGTCATGTTGTATCATTGCATAAGATGAAGTAACTTGGAATAATCTAATCAAATCCTCGCCTAGGGTTTTCTTTTTTCCTTTTCACAAGGATTCTCCTTTCATTGTAATTATTCATTCATGTCATTGCATTAATATAATTCTTAGGTTGTTGAGAAAATTCATCTTTCTTTCATCTCTCTTTGTGATAGGATAATTGCTTGCAGGTGATTTCTAGCAGTTGTGGGGTTAAATCATATACTCCTAATATTGTATTAAGACATTCCACCAAAATAGATAAAAGCCAAATAAAAATTGGTATAGGTAATGTTAATTTCACCATTACATTTTCCCCCACTTTGAGGTGGATGTAAATCTAACATGATCATTTCTTTTAATGTACATGATCATTCTCAACCATAAATGAAAATTGAATATGGATAAATTTCAAAAGGAAATTTGATGCATGTAAAGTATTGTTCTATTATTTGATTCTTCTTGTCATCTTCTCCATGGCATGAGCACTCCATAGGAACCTATATGTAGTGTTTTAAATTATCACCCTTGATAATTTCACACTAGGTTTAGGTCCCCCCCCTATGTGCTTGGACCTAATCGTACTTCAAATTTACTAGTTTTATGGTCATTTTTTTTGGAAAATTGGGATATAGTTAGGAATTAATATTAATTATTTATTTACTGACACTAAAATCCCCAAAATAGGTCTAATCTAGGGTGCCACCACCCTTGACCATCCTATTTTGGCCCAATTTTGAATGTTATTGTTAGAATTTTTACATTTGCAAATTTGAATTCATTTGTTGGCTTTTCATAATTAATTTTGTAGGAAAATAAATAAACATGCATATAAATATAAGTCTATTTCATTATTTCAAACTAGAAGCAACTTAAGAAAATTGAATTCCAATTGAGCATCCTAAAAATAAATCAAGAGTATCCAAGAGTACAATAAGCATTATTAAACACTTTTTCGTCAATCAAGATTCATGTTAGCAATGCATCAATTTTATGAGTAAGAGTGTTTATGTTTTATGTTCGTTTGTTTTGTGAGTACTAACACTTGCAATAATTTCAATCAAGCATCTAATTCTCCTAATTTCAATCAAGCATCTAATTCTCCTTGTCTGAGACAAGTATCATGAATTCAATCCATCAAGGAAAGTAGATCTAGGTGGTGATTTCTAGCACTTGTTTTTATCTATTTTCCTTTATCTGGCTGAGGGTAAGCACTCTTTACATCATCATAGTTTTTGTGGAGGTGGAAACAACAAAACTAGGTTTTAGTTAGGCAAGCCCCTATATGACACAACCCCTTCTCCCCCCTCTTGTTTGCAAGTGGAAGATTTGAAGTGGATTTGAGAGAATATTGAAGACCTAATTGCAAGATCAAGCATTCAAGTCCCCTACTTCAACAAATTAGGCCAAGAAGAATTATACATCAATAGATGAAGTTTTGAATCTAAATCCAAGAGGAAAGAACCTATAGACTGTACCCTACTAAGACTTGTTCAAAAATTCCTGAAAATAGCATTCTCTAGTCTAGGGAGCCACTGCCCTAAACCAAACAATTTCAACCCAAATTTATATGTCAAGTTCCTCTAGCTCTACACTCTACTTTTCTATCATCAATCTTTTTATTATAGTTACATACTTTTCTGAAAGGTCATATCATTTTTTTTGTAGATTCATAGTTGACCTAGTTTACATTTACATAATTAAATCAATTCAATTCTTAATTAATCTTAATCAAACCCATAAAAACATAAAGAATACCAAAACCTTGATCTATCATTTTGGCTCTTCCATTGAGGATATTGAGTGATCAATTTTGGTTCCTCTCTAATGCAATGTCAGGAAAGGTATGATTTAGACCCCATATCCTTTTTCCCACATCACACTATAAATAGAGAAAATATAGGAAAGGAATAGCTTCTATCACACAAAAATGAGAAAATGGAGATAGAGAGAGTGATTAGAACATAATGTTATTAAGGTCCATGCCTTATAATATTTATATATTGTTCTAATATAACTTTACAAAACCTTATATATTATATGCTTTATTAAGCATGTTCCATTTAAAATTATTATAATATAATAACTATTAGATTATTGATTATTTATAACTAGTAGTTTTAATAGGTGTGAATAATATCCTATCAAGTATTTTTCCACCCCTTATCCTATATTTAAGGAGGTTCCCTCTTATTGATAGGATAAAGAAATTTGGAGATTAATAGTGATGGTATTGTTGTCCATGTGGAAGTAAGGAGAAATGTTTCCCCAAGTTCAGTTTGTTTTAATAGACCATTTTGTATTTTTTTAAATTGAAATTCAATTACAAAAGAGAATAGCATCCGGTTACAGTCATAATATTAGTTTAAAACTATAATACCCTACTCCAAGGGTTAGAAAAAATGGAGCTAAAATATCAATATAATCTCAAAATGATACATTTTCATTCATGTAGTTTAGTCATTCCTTCTTTCCTAAATTCTGATCATTGTTGTTGCTAAAGTTCTTACTAAGCTTATAGGAATCAATTCCTAGGAATATCCCTATTGGAGGGGATATGTGCTTCTAGCCATTGTTGCCAAAGTTCTCAAATGCTACTTTCAGGTCCCTTATTGCTTTATCTCTCTTAACCTTGTATTTGTAAGGAAGCTAAGGTAGTGGAACAACTTCCTACACTAATATTGAGAGGAGACTAATGCAAAACTTTACATATATTTTCAATAGTTATAGAAACTTAAATAGAAATAAACATAAATACCATGCATATCACAACACAATGATTTACATGGGGAAAACCCTTTCAAGATAAAACCCCACACTCCAAAAGCCACCCAATATATTATTTAAAAATCACAAAGATTAAAATATACTTGCAAAGAAAAATTCTCACAGGAGTATCACCAACCAGAGATCCAGAGGTAACACGACCACTATCAGACTCTCAGAAAACATCACAATACCCAACTGTAATACAACACCCTCATAAAATAGGGTTTCCTTCTAGGGTAAGACAAGACAAAAATATCTACCATCAGATCTAAGACCTAATGATGAACAATCTAGATCTACAATATATCATCAATTTAATGTATGTCAACTTTAATATATATTAAATTATTTTTCTTAACACACTCACATTTTGCTCCACCCTGTGTTGCCATTGTAGGTTATGTATATCGATGTAACTAGGATAGATATCTTAAATACATCCTATCAACAATAAACCTTATATAATTGTAAGGTTGAGACACATTTCCCCAAAAAATCTCCCACTTGTCAAACACCTTGCAAGAGCAACAAGAGGAAGTATAAACAAATCATTTCTTAATTGCTAAGGGCTAAAAGGCCCATAGAATCTAAACACCATCTAAACTTCTATGTGCTCACAAGCTTAGTTAAAGAATCAACAACCTTAACTAGTTTCACCCTACCATCTTTGACCATATCTCTAAAAAATGATACTTTGAATCAATGTGCCTGGTCTTGGCATGAAATTTTGGGTTCTTAGCTAGACATATCACACTCTAACTATCACAATGAATTGTCATTGTACCTTGTTTTATTCCAATATCTGAACACAGTCTTTTGTACAAATGGCTTCTTTACAAGAATGAGTAGCTATCATATACTCAGTTGTAGTAGTGGACAAAGCAACCACAACCTATCTCATTCATCCAACTAATTTCTCCACCAAATGAAGTAAACACACAAGCATTGGTGGATCGTTTGCTATCAACATCACTTGCGCAGTTTGAATCCACATAACCATAAATATCAACTAAAATATCATCTTCTATCAAATTATTATGATAACACAAGGAATACTCTAAGGTACCACATAAATATTTGAAGACTCCTTTAAGTGCATCCCAATGAACTCTACCAAGATTAAACATATATCTAGAAAGAACCATTGCTTGGCCAATGCCTGATCTAGTACAAACCATAGCATACATCAAACTTTCAACTGCACTCTGGTAAGGCACTTTGCTCATCTCTTCCATCTTTGATGGGGATTTTGGAGAATCTAAAATAGATAACTTTGTTCCAGCTGAAAAAGGAACGCACAATGTTCTACAATCCTACATGTTAAACCTCTATAAAATTGAATTGACATACTTAATTTGGACATGGCATAGCTTTATGTTCACTCTATCTCTTCCAATTCCCATGGACCAAGAATGTGTCTAGCAGCACCAAGATCTTTCATTTCAAATTTATCTACAAGTTGAGACTTCAGTTCTAAAACCATACGTTTTCCTTTTCCAATAAATAACATATCATCAACATATAATGCAATAAACAAGAAATGATCACCATCAGTTTTATAATAAACACAATGATTTGATTTAGAATGCTCAAATCCCAAACTCAACACATATGTATCATTTTTTCAGTACCACATCCTAGGACTTTTTTTAGGTCATAAATATTTCTTCAATTTATAAACTAATTTACTTTTACCTTTCACCGTGTAGTGCTCTAGCTATTTCATATAAATATCCTCCTCCAAGTCACCATGAAGGAAATCAGTTTTCACATCCATTTTCTCAACCTCTAAATCATAAAAAATGGAAATAGAAAGAAAAAATCTAATGGATATCATTTTTGCAATAGGATAAAATATCTCACCATAATCAACACCCTCAACTTTAGAGCCACCTTTTGCAATCAATCTTTCTTTTTACTCTATACCTCCACCTAAACCAATCTTTTTCTTGAACACCCATTTGCAACCAATAGGTTTTCATCCTTCAAGCAATGGTAAAAGATCCCATGTATCATTATTTTTTAAAGCTTCCATTTCTTTTTCCATAGTAGTCTTCCAGGATTTTGCATCATTCATACCTAATGCCTCTTCTACAGATCTAGGTTCATCCATGTCAGTATTAAAAGAAAAATACATCTCCAATCATCAGGTGAATACCTTTCAAGTGGTTTTCTATGCCTTGTAAACCTACAAACAAGCCAAGTTGGAGGTTCTTCCTCCTTTTTTGAAGATTTAGAGCTAGATGAGATCTCCTCAACTTCTTGTTTATATAAGGGTCTCAATTCAACTTTATTAGGTATAGAAGGAATTTGAATCACATCTTCCTATTTACTTTTTTTTGGCTAAAATTTAATAGAATAATTCTTAGTTTCTCTAAAAATAACACTTCTATATACTACCTTATGTGCAACAAGATCCAAAAGCTTGTATCCTTTCACACCATAACTATATCTGATGAAGATACATTTCATAGCCTTGTTCTCCAAATTTGTTCGCTTCTCCTTTGGCACATCTGTATATGCCTCGCAACCAAAAACTCTGAGATGTTTTAATGAAGGCTTGTGACCCAACCATGCCTCTATAGGTGTCTTATCAACAAGAGTTTATGTAGGATATCTATTAATTAGGTAACAAGTAGTGGCAATAGATTCAGCCTAAAACCTTTGTTCTAGACTATCACCACTCAACATACTCCTAGCCTTCTTCATCAATTCCCTAAATTCATTCTTTTTGCAGCTCCATTCTATTGTGGAGAATACAAAACTTTGTCTTTTATCTATAAATACCACAATATTTATAAAATCTCTCAAAATCGTTAGAGAAAAATTCACCGTCAGTATGAGTCCTCAAATATTTTATTTTCTTTCTAGTCTGCAACTCAACCATTGCTTTAAATTTTTTAAATTGACTAAAAAATTCATATTTACTCTATAGAAAATATACCCATGTCCTACTATAATCATCAATAAATGAAACATAATATGTGGATTTCCAATTGAAGGAGCATCTATAGGACCAAACACATCATAATGAATAAGATCTAATACACCATAAGATTTATGAGAACTTGAGTAAAACTAAACATGGTTTTGTTTTCTATAAATGCAATGCTCATAGAAATAAAATTCAAGATTATAATCAAACAACCCTTCAAGAAGGTTATAATTTTTCAAGGTCCTTACACCCTTTTATCCAATGTTTCCAAGTCTCTGGTGCCATAATATAATTTTCTCTATAGGTAACTTCAATAATTCAGAAAAAAGAGCACCCTTGAGTACCCAAAATCCATGACCACCTACTGAAGATGAAACTCTCACCTTTTCTAACAAAGTAGCCATAGATTTTCTTTTCATAGAAGTACTATTGTACTCAATAGTGTATGCATTAAGCTTATACAATTTTCCATATATAACACCTCTAGAAATCACCATAGTGTTGTGTGGTCTCACAACATGCCCCAAAATTGTAAGACTTGGGGACCCCAAGTGAAAACTAATGATTATGGTAGGTTTTGGCTAGTTGGAAAGATCACTAGAAGTGGAAAGCAAAAGAAATTTTCTTAAAAGAGTACTTTAGAATTCAAGTGTTTCAGGGTACCAAGAACTAAAAAGGCTAGAAGTGTAAAAGAGGTAACACAAGGTGTTGAGTAAAGTGTTCTAGTCTGGGAGCAAAGTTCCAATAAAATCTGAGGTCCAAGAAAATTATGGTAAAACTTGAAGTAGCAGGTACCAGGCACTAGGTAGCAATGCAAAGTAAATTTTAAAAGTTTAATGTTATCTGAAAGGTCTGATGGTCTAATAACCTAGCTAAAGAATAATTACACGAGAATATATGATCTTTTCTAAAAGTGAGTTATTTATGATGGATTTTAAATGATGATTAATTAATAATGGTTCTATTTACATTATATTTTTATGAATGTTTTAAAAGGGATTTAATAGTTGGAATTGGTGATTGCAAGAGAAGTAGATTGTGATGCAAAGTTCAGGTATGGATGGTCAGGAAAATTTGGATCATGGATAGAATCATATCCAAATCAAGCTACGCATTCCAAGAAGTTATGCAAAGGAGGAGCTTGGGTCGTCAAAATACCGGAAGTCCTGGTATTACGAATGTGGTGAAAGAGAGCACCAACCTCTGGTGTAACCCATTATCAAGAGTAGAAAGCCTGAGGCGGAACCAAAATGTAGGAACAAAATAATAAAGCAATCATTCTGAATATATGGGAAAGTTCCTACATACTATTCAGATTCAAGTTATTATCCTGGCAATAATAAGAAGATAAAAGACCTTAAGAATATCAATGTGCAAATGAGGGTTGACCTCCATTGACTTCGTTCGCAATTCTCTTGCTAGTTGTCATATTCCATGTGCCTTGATGTGATTCATCCCTTGTATTTCCTCTCATGTATTTTTCTTATCTTCCCTATGTCTTGTTTCTATAAAAGGTGGGGAGATATTTCTTTTTAAGTTCATAATTTGTGGATGTCGGAAGAGCCAAAACTTCTTTAAGTTTTGTTCTTTTATCCTATTTTATGAATCATTCTAGATTAAAAACTTTTATGCACATAGAGCTTAATCAATATTGAAACCAATTTGAAAGCTACCTATCTCATGAATCTTTTGTAGTTGGTTTTTTTGTTCAGGCGGACAAGACTGTATGCTACGTCATTTAAGGGTACATACAGAACCTACTCGGTGTCCAAACTAAACCCCCTTCTTTAAAAGATCACATTTTTCTAGATGCCTAGCTATGAAGCAATTTGGGAAGTATAGAACATTTTTCTTTGATTTTATTAATTCTTGGGGTATGTGTGGAGAATACACTGGAGCAATTTTTATTTTCAAGTATTTTGATGCTTTATTTTAGATTATATGTTAAATTTTAAAAATGTTCCAAAAAAGAGATGAATGAATGGAAATATTATTGCAAATATTTCATTTCCATGAAATTGTTGAATGCCTAAAGCTAAATCTACTTAAGTGATAGAAAATTTGTTTGATTTTCATGAAATATTATTGCAAATTTAATGATTTCATGAAGTTGTTCAATGATTAGATTGAAAATATTTCATTTGATGTCTATGATTCCTTTAAAACCAAAGATAACCATATACCCCTCAAGATTAACAACAATATCACATCATACCCTAAAGAAAACCTAGTATAGTCAAGACCTGACTATCGGAGCCTTGGGATTAAGTTGAGTCAACCCTTCCCCTTTCCTAGGACCTTTTAGGTTGCCTCAGTTTAGTCTTTTAAGAAAAGATAGGTTCTTCGTAGTTTTCCTGTGAGGATTTTATCTTCACTGTTGTTGCGACTAACATTGTGATCAACACATAGCACCTCTAACCATCTTGCATCCTACATCAGAAAATACTACTTGCACACCTACATATATTATTTTTCTCACAGATAACAAATTTTGTGCTAATCCAAGGATATGCAACACACCATTAATCCTTTTAATTCTACCATCAGGAAACATGATTCTATCTTTACCATTCCCAACAATATTTAAACAAGAATCATCACCTAAGTATACTTTACCTCCATCAAATTTTTCGTATTTAGAAAACCAATCTCTATTAGAGGTCATATGGAAAGATGTCCCTAAGTCAATTAACCATGCATCATTACCTGCACGAGTTGCCAAAGTTTCAATGAATGCATCACCATCTTCCTTCTCAGACTCAAAAATAGAATCAAATATCTTCTTTTTCTTCTTCTTTCCTTCTTTACAGTCTTTATGAATATGTCTTGGCTTACCACAATTCTAGCAAATAACTTTGGGCTTTCCAGGAGATTTGGATCTCCCCTTGGACTTGGATTTATCACACTTCTCATTCTTCTTTCCTTTTCCTTAGTTCTTCCATGAATATTGAGGGCCTCCTTGGTATTGATGGATACATTCCTCCTCATCTCTTCAAAAATAAAATAACCCACCACATCTTCACTCTTCAAGATAACAAAAGTACTCTCAATAGTCATAAAAAGAGAATCCCATGAATCAAGCAAAGAACAAAGCAAGATCCAAAATTTCTCCTCCTCGTCCATTTTGATACCAACTAATGCCAATTGAGCCACCAACATATTGAATTCTTTTAGGTGGTCTATAATTCATCCACCCTCTTTCATTCTCAAGGAATACAATTTCTTCCTCAAGAAAATCTTGTTCACTAAAGATTTGGCTTAATACATTTCACCAAGTTTCTTCCATAGTTTTTGTGTAGAGGTTTCTTCATGGACATTGATTGAAATAAAGTCTACCAAGCATAATCTGATTAGGCTTTACAGTCCATAACATCATATTGAGCAACCAAAGTAGGATCTATAGGCCTTGAAACATTCTCATCAACAACATCCCATGGATCTTGATCTATCAACAGATCATCCATCTTCAGCTTCCACATCTCAAAATTATTTTCAAAAAATTTATCCATCTTTTTCTCCCTGATGAACTTGTCATTTGAAAAATTCTAAAACAAGATCACAAAGTATCTTCTACACTAGCTCCCACTCAAATCTGGATTATTTCAAAAACCCAACAACCCACAACTAAAACCAAAGGTGATCAGGGTTTGATACCACTTCTAAGGAAGTTGGGGTAGTGGAATAACTTTCTACACTAATCTTGAGAGGAGAATAATGCAAAACTTTACAAATATTTTCAATAGTTATAGAAATTTAAAAAGAAAGAAACATAAATATCATGCATATCACAACACAATGATTTATGTGGGGAAAACCCTTTTGAGAGAGAAAAACTCACACTCCAAAATTTGTCCAATAAATTATTCAAAAATCACAAATATTACAATATAATTACAAAGCAAACTTCTCATAAGAGTATCACCAACTAGAGATCCAGAGGCAACACGACTACTATTAGACTCTTATAATACATCACAATACCGAGTCGTAATACAGCACCCTCATAAAATAGGGTTTCCTTCTAGGGCAAGACAAACCAACAAAATATCTACCATCAAATCTAGGACTTAATTATGAATGGTACAAATCTATAATATATCATTAATTTAATGTATGTTGGTAATTTAATATATTTTAAATTGTTTTTTAACACACTCACATTTTTCTCCACCCTGTGTTGCCACTATAGGTTACCCCTATTGGTGTAACTAAGATAGATATCTTAAATACATCCTATCAACAATAAACCTTATATAATTTCAAGGTTGAGACACATTTTTCCCAACAATATTGGTGGACCTTACAGTATTTATTTTAAAAATCAATATATTTACCTTTGAATTTATCATCCACCTGTCTCAAATCTTGTGGCAAAAAATTTTCCTCATGTATATCTTCCTTATAGAGGATTGAAAAACCTTCATCAATTATCTTTACAAATATTTCAACCAACATCTTCAATGTTAGTGTTACATGTTCAACAAGAAGAAGAAAAAAATGATTCTATTATAAGACTCAGTAAGGATCCTCATCTTTCCCTAGTACAAGTCATCATTCCTTTTTTATATGAACCATAGAATTTCAACAAACAAGACATTCCAAAAACTATTCACATTAGAAAATAGACCTTTTACATACCCACAAAGGATTTCAAACCAAGAAACATTATTTTGGAATATACTTATGTATTGTTTATCACTATCAAAGAAGGCCTACATTATTGGGGTACTCCATGTTTTCTTTTATAAAAATTGACAGATGATGCCTCTATTGACATTGAGGGGGAGTATTCAAACATAATTTTATTTGAAGATTCATACCCTTATAATATTTATATATTGTTCTAATATATAGTTATAAAATAGTATATATAGTGTAAGTTTTATTAAGCATGTCCCATTTAAAATTATTATAATCTAATACTATTAGATTGTCAATTATTCATAAATGAGATTTTTTAATAGTTGTGACTAATACCACTTCAGGTATTTTTCCACATTCTATATTTAAGAAGGATCTCTCTCATTAAGAGAATAATACAATTTGGATATTAATGGTGAATTAACTATGCACATGAGGTATTATTTTCCATGTGGAAGTAAGGATAAGTGATTCTCTAAGTTTGATTTATGTTTTAATAGACCATTCTATATTTTTTTACAATAAAATGATTTTTTGTGTTTTTCTTACCTAAAAATGTTTTCCTCATGTATATAATGTGTAATGTGTTCAATCTGTGAGCTTGTAATTCTGATTTTATTTATTTTATGATTATCTGTAATGATTAATAGAAAATGATACCAAAATAATTGGCACAATTTTGGAAGTGTGATATAACAAGTTCAATATGGCCATGCAACTCCACCCAATTATGGAAAAATAGTATTTATGACATATTCAATATGGCCATGAAACTTTACTCAATATGGAAAAATATGATATGAAACATTTAATATAGCCATTCAACTTCACTTGATTATGGGCATGAAATGTAGTCAATCTTTGGTCAATATGGTAATGTGATAGAACTTTGCTCGATTATGGGAATGTTATGTGATCAAGATTTAAGTATGATGATGATTCCTTGTGTATTACAATTCATTACTTAAATTTTCAATCATTGGAATGTTAGTGAAAATTTATATCCCCTCTCTAATTAGTTTTGTATATAGTATGCAAGGAATTAGAGGAGAGGAGGAATAACTTTTTCTTAGGTCTCTATGTTTATACAATACTTTTGTGAGCTTTGAGAGAGGAGATAGAGAAAATAGCATGCCCCACTACCCTATTTCTATAGTAGGGGAGAAAGAGAAGATTCCCCAAAGAGATCTAATTGACCTAAAGTATTACTACTTAATAAATAATTGTAGCTACTTGGTAAAAAAAATAATATATTGTTGCTTAATTCATTACCACCAAATGGTTTCATCTTCCTAACAATCCCCCACTATCAACTATAGATGATTTGGGCTGAAAGTTTTGGTTTTAGAAGTGAAATATATAGGGAACCGTGTAAGACAAGGGAGGTGCAAGTCACATGGTGAAGAACTAATGAGTCACCCCAAGAAAATGGTAGGGGTGTTGTACATCACATATTGAATTCTATAGCCCCTTCCTATTTTTTTCTATGACTCCCTACTCTTGGAGTGGAATCCTCTAATTGGGATTATCTCCTCTTATAGTGGGGGAACCTCTTTTCTATAGTTGATATTAGGTGGATGATTCCCTACCTCTATATTGGGTAAGGGTGATTTATTTCATAATATTTTCTTCCTATAGTAATCTTGTGATTAGGGATTAAAATTTTGAGGTACACCATATTTTTGGTTTATTGGTCCAAAATATATATGAAAGGGCTTCAAATCCACATATATTCTAACAATATGGCTGGAATGATAAAATAATAATATATTTGAATCATATAAGCATGTAAGTATATCACGTAGCATGTAAATAATCATATAACAATATCATAATAAGAATCATGTAACAACTAGATAATAGATCTTATGAAATAAACTTGTAATCACATATATAATCATCATAAGTAACATCATGTAACGAGAAAAAATAAAATATAGAAAAATAATTGTATAAGCACTTGAAGCATGTGAATATGTAGCATTATATGATAACAATGGGAGATTGGAGAGTGATAATTAACCTCAAGGAATAGTGCTACCCCAATCCTAGAAAAAACATAAGGAAAAATTGGCCCCAAAGTTAAAATAATGATTGGGTAAGCATCTCATATATGTAATCAATTGAAAAATAAGCAAAATAAGTACAAATGAGTAGGATGTGATTATTAAATCTTGTGTAAAATTATTGACCCCAATATAATCAATATACTAAAATATCTCTAAAGTGAGAGAATATAATATAAGTTGCACATATAAAGAAAATGAAACAAACATCAAATAGTCATAAAAAGGATCATACTTGCATAGTAGCATATAAGCATGATAAAATGATAATCATATAGTGAAAAACATGAGCTCATAAGTTGGTAGACATGAAATTTATATGATAAGTAATCTTAAATCATGATGAAGATAATCATACTTGTAAAGGAGTGGATTAGCTACTCTTGAGTCTCTAGGACAAAGAAGAGTCTACAAAAAGTGAATAGCCCTTGATTACCTCAAAGTACAAGATCAAGTGACAAATTGTGAAATGGATAATATTTCAATAACTTAATTAAATAAAATACTAGGCTAGAATGATAAAACTGTAAATTAACAGAATCTAGTAAAGAAATAACAAATACTTATTATAGAAATAGAAAGATAAAGACTTATAGATTTTTTCCTCAAAAGGAAAAAGTCATGGCCAATAGATGACAACACATAGAAGGGATTTCTACACCCTGCATTGTCATCCTTGTCAAACCAAGAGATAAAACCCTAAAATCTACAATACCTAGTTCTTCAAATTTGAAAACCTACACACAAAAGGATGAGGAAAAATGTTGGGGCTGTTTTGGGGCTTGCCTTAGTCAAACCCCTATTTTTTTGTTTCCACCTCCATGAATAGCTAGATAGATAGAGATAGACAAAATGACATAAAATGTAATAGACAAGATGTGTGATAGAGACAAACCTCATTATGGAGGAGAGCCCCTATCACAAATAAAATAGATGAGATGAGTAGATAGTTATAAATTGACGAGCCAAAGTAGAAAAGAGAGCGTTACAAATAGTTCATGGCTCCCTCTTGTCTTGATAGATGAGATGTGCTTGCTTGCAAGGGAGCCTTGGTTGTTGAAGAGATGATAATTTGGCAGAGCTTCACTGAAAAGAAGAGATATAGAAGAGAATAGAGAAAAAGAAAAAGATCAAGTGAGAGAGAGTCAAAATGAATGAGAAAATAAGAGAAAAGAGGAGTTTTATGAGTTTGCATGGGCAGAAAGAGTCGTTACACTCATGATTCTACAGCAATGACATGTTTCATAGGAAAAGAATGTGAGATTCCCTCATTTGAAACTTAAATTTTGGGGACACTAGCGCATCCCACAGGCATCCTACTCAAAAATTTGCAAGAAATAAGGTGGCAGACTACTAATGCTTCGTCATTGTCCCTTACAGAGTTGAAATCGTGAAATTTCAACTCATAAGGATTTTTCATTAATACAATGAGCTACCATAAATTCAATGAGCTAGATGCGCAAGTATGAAATTGCTACGGGGTGTAATTTTATGACAGTACATTTTGCACCCACTTTAATGAGCTAAATTTTTGAATAAAAATCAGCTACACTAAAGTAGAAAAGAAAACATTCTAGCACAAGATCAAAAAATTACACCCTGACCAATCAGGGAGGACTTGGGCACAGTTACCCAAGTCCCAAGGAGCCTTTTTGGTCTAGGATAAGGCATTAAATGGGCCCCTAGTTCCCATTTGACATGGGTTTCAGGTAATTTTGTATCAGAATGAATATTTTGTGTGTATCATGTTAACACGAGGACCTAGGAGCTAATTTGAGGAAATTCTATTTTGGCACTGATACCTGAATTTTATTATATTTAGCTTGAACACATTATGAAGAAGAATAGTGGTAATAGCATAATGTAGTCCTGAAATCACGTTAGCATCCTTTGATCATGTTGAAATCCATCCCACACACTATCATCAAAATTCATTCAGCTCAGACACCTGTGTGTCATGTAGATGTTTGTGTGGAACACATTAGTCTCATAGTCTGAATTAAGAAAAAAATTTAAAGTAGAGTTAGAATTTTTTGGAAGATGTAGAAGGAGCTGGTGTGAAACTTGATGTTTTTGCAGGTGTGGTCAGATATTCGTGAGCATGACATTGGATCATTGTTGTCATTGTTGTAAGACCGCAATAATGAGCTACACCCTAGTGACCAGGAATTGCTATGACAGGTCATCCTCTGGTGGGTGTAAACCATGTTAGAGATCAAATACCATACATTGATGTTAATGGAACTCATGGAGCATTGGGATGTAGACACCTTAAGCTTCCACCTATCAATGTGAAAGATGATCATCACCCTGGAGGATGTCTACCACATCATCAGGCTACCCGTCCAAGGACAACGAGTAGCCTACAATGAGGAAAGATGGTGCAAGATGCCTAGAAGGGCCAATAATACTACATTGGGCAGGTGATCCCAATAGACACCAAGGTCCATATTTACATCAAATGGCTTGACTAGGGATGAGTATCAATACCACGCGTCTTTCAAGTTATGATTATCCTAGTCACGCTTCACATCATGATGGATGGGAAAGGCTTACACCTTCACAGGGGCCTTGTCCATTACATTCATGCTATGGAGGAGCAGAGCACAATTTTCGCCTAGGGTTGGAGTATGTTGATGCATCTCTAGTATCACCTTCGGTGATATCTATATTATGAGTATCATAGTCTCACTATCTGCACGCTACTAAAGGTGTGGGTGTTTGAGCATATCATATGCACATGATTGGTTGAGTTCCCTCAGGGCCTGGCATATGGTACACCCATGGTGCACGTATATCCCCTAGTGTGTGATTGGTGCTATGGGAATGTTGCATTTTGGATGCTTTAGTTTGATTCTTTACAAACATGAGACATCAGGTGGCACCCATATAGGAGGATGGGTTTTGACACACCGATAAGTGGCAACTATGCAAGATGAAACAAAATTGACTCCTAGTAGATCAGTTAAACCATATCATTGTATCTTACTACTTCCATCAAGAAATTCCAAACCATTCCCTCGATGGCTACCATGTATGTGTAGTCGACGTGGAGCACAGTAGGGGATCGCCCCCATCCAATTATCACGGATGTCACAACTAGTGATGATGGGTCAAAAAATGACTATAGAAGGATGTGTCATTAATTTTGATAGCCTAGTGAGAATCAATTCAGTTCAAGTTGTGAGAGATCTACCAAGGATTAAAAATCCCATCAATTTTGTCTACAAGGAATGTCAAATTGGGAAGCAAGAAAGAAGAAGTTTCAAAGTCAAAGAATAATATACTATGAGACTGTTGGAGCTGGTGCATATAGACCTTGTGGTCCTACCAGAGTAATAAGTCTTCAAGGTGACAGGTATTTCATGCTATTGATTGATGATTATTCTAGAATGACATGGGTTACTTTTCTAAAAGAAAAATCAAAATATCTAGATAATTTTAAAGCATTCAAAGTTATGGTTGATAATGAAATGGATATGAAAATCAAGTGTTTGAGATTTGACAAAGGTGAAAAATTTACCTCCACTAAGTTTAACAGTTTTTGTGAGAATCGTGGGATAAAGAGTCATTTATGTACCCCTAGGAATCCTCAGCAAAATGGAGTGGTTGAAAGAAAGAATAGGACTATTCAGGAAGCTACAAGAAAAATGATGAAAGAGGCAAACCTTCAAGAAATTTATTGGAGAGAAACAATTCATACTCTTGTCTACATTCTTAATAGATTTCAAGCAAGAGAAAATAGTGCAAAGACTCCCTATGGGTTGTGGTATGGATGAATTCCTATTGTCAAATATTTTAGAATGTTTGGAAGCAAGTGCTATATCAGAAGAGATGAAGAAAACTTAGGAAAGTTTGCTACAATATTTGATGAAGGTATCTTCCTTGGATAATCTACAAGAAGCAAAGCTTATTAGTGCTACAAGAAGAGATTGAAGAAAACTATTTGAATTGCAAATTTCAAAGTGTATGAAGACTTACAGAAGAATTATGTGGTGATAGATGGATATGAAATAGATGAGTTCTCTTGCAAAGAAAATTATAAAGATGAAGGTAAGGAGAAAGAAGTTCAGATTGAAGGGGAAGAAGCTCCAGAAAGGATCCCTAAGGCTCCTAAGCATGTGCAAAAGAATCCTTCAAAAAGTCAAATCATTGGTGACAAAAGAAAAGGTGTTTCCACAAGGAGAAAAGCTATTATGACTAAAGAACAGGTAAATCTATTTTTAATTTCTAAAGTTGAACCTAAAATAGTGATTCAAGCATGCAAGTATGAGTATTGGATCAAGGCTATGGAAGAAGAACTAATGCAGAATGAGAAGAATCAGGCTTGGGAACTTGTCCCAAGACCAACAAACAAGAATGTGATTAGAAATAAGTGGGTATTCCAAAACAAACTAAATGAGAATGGAGAAGTAGTAAGAAACAAGGCAAGGCATGTGTGTAAGGGCTACTCACAAGTAGAAGAAATAGATTTTGAGGAGACATTTGTTTCGGTGGAAAGAATGGAAGTTATCAGGATGTTTTTGGCTTTTGTAGCACATAAGGATTTCAAAGATTATCAAATGGTGTGAATTCTGCATTCTTGAATGGTGAGTTGGAAGAAGAAGTATACATTGAAAACCAAAAGGATTTTAATTATAAAAAAAAATGGATATGATCTATAGATTGAAGAAAGCACTTTATGGACTGAAGCAAGCTCATAAAGCTTGGTATTGAAGGTTGGATAGGTTCTTGATAAAACAAGGTACCATAGATAGTAATCTTTATTTCAAAGTTGAAAAAGATAAAATCTTGATTGTGGTTGTGTATGTTGATGATATAATCTTTAGAGGAAATGAATCTATGTGCAAGAGATTTGCAAAAGAGATGCATAAAGAGTTTGAGATGTCTATGTTTGGGGAGATGAATTTCTTCCTTGGGTTGCAAATCAATTAGATAGAGAAAGGTATATTCATTTCACAATCAAAGTATGTCAAAGAAATGTTGAAGAAGTTTGGAATGGAAGATTCTAAACCGTTATGTACTCTTATGGTTATTGGTTGCAAGATAAGTAAGAATGATGGATCTCGTAAGGTTGATTAGAGAAAATATAGATCAATGATTGGAGGAATACTATATCTAACTGCTACTAGACTAGATATCATGCATGTAGTTTTTCTTGTGGCTATATTTCAAGAAGATCCTAGAAAGTCACATGTTACAATAGTAAAGAGGATATTCAAATACTTGAAGGGTGCTCCAGAACATGGCTTTTGGTATCCAAAGGATACTAATTTTTCTCTGAGTGCTTATACAGATGTTGATTATGTAGGATGTGTGGATGATAGGAAATTTACAAGTGGTGGTGCATTGTTTCTTGGATATAGATTGGTTTCTTGGTTGAGTAAGAAGCAAGATTCAGTGTCTTTAACTACTGTAGAGGAAAAATAAATTGTAGTAGCATATTGTTGCACACAAGTGTTGTGGATGAGGAAAACTTTGAAGGATATCAGAGTTGTATATGATGAACCAATTTTTATCTTTGGTGATAATACAAGTGCTATTAACATTTCAAATAATCTAGTGATGCACTCAAGGACAAAAAATATCTCAATCTAGTAGATCACTTTTTGAGAGAGAAGGTTGTAGATAATGAAGTGAAGCTTGAGTATGTGCCTACAAAGAATCAGATTGCTGATATATTCACTAAGGCTCTTCCTAAAGATACTTTTTGAGTATCTCCAAGAGAATTTAGGGGTTATTACCCCTCCTTCTTTGAACTAGATGCATAAGGATGTGCATCAACCCAATGGATTTTAAGATTCATTCTTTGTTCTGGATTGATGTTGGAGGCTACCTCTCAGGGGGATTAGATAGTACTTTTTTGGTTGTTGCAGTTAGGGGGATTAGTATTAGGCAAGTTGGTGTTGTCCTTTTTCAACTATGTCAAAGGATATTTGCAGTGGTTTCTAGTTGGCATAGTTTGGTGTGTGCTCCTAAGGAGGAGTATGTAGAACAGTAAAAAGGAAATGATGTTGTAGAGTAGGAACAAGTATGATTAATGTCAAAGGGGTAGAAAGAGATACATATGTGTTTTCCTTGTCCATTGATGTCAAAGGGGGAGAAAGGTAGCAATGTGAAAAATGTTCAATTCAAAAAGGGAGAAAGTAGAGGAGAGTATGATGTAAGGGGGATAAAGAGAAAGAGTTGGTATGGAGGAGTGTGTTAATGATCAGTGATGTTTGTTATTTATGATGGTTTTTCACATCATGTGTTTCCATCAATGACAAAGGGGGAGATTGTTGCAAGTATGAGTAGTTGGTGTTTTCATTGATGTCAACAAGCTTATATTTGTGTTGTCATTAATGTTAACTGGTGATGGTTGAGAAGTTGTAACATGATGTTTTGATTAGTTTCATTATGTTGTAATTAGTTAGCTACTAGTGTCAACCTCTAGTGTTGATTTGATAAGCTTTTGTGAATGTTGTTTGGTTGAGTACTTGTGTTGTAGTTGGTTTGATTATGATGAGGAAGTACTGAAGATAATGAGAATGTATTTATGTTGCTTGGTTTCAAAGTGATTTAGAGAAATTTTGAATAAAAGAGGAAACAGTTTGTTGCAGAGGTGTTTTGGTGTACAGTGTGGTGTTCTAGTTTTTCTCTGCATTTCTTCTATGTTGAATATCTACTTATTTTGTTTGGATATGTTGGTCAGATATGTTCAAAGGCTATATATCCATAATTTCTTGGTCTAGATCATTTTTCAAAAGTTGTGTTCACCAATGTGTGAACTATGGTGTAGTGGTGTCTATGAGATATGGTTTTTCTCCGCATTTCTCTGTGGTTTAGTTTTTGGTCTTGCAATTTAGGAAGAGTGTTGATAAGGTTCATATCTACCTTCAGTTGAATTTTTTCATGGATTGGTGCTTCGTAAGTTGATTTGTTGAGTTACAGTATGTGGAGGCTTATATGGGTGAACAAGATGAGTTTTTTCTTAAATTGAAAGTCGTTCTAAAGGAATTTTTTGGATTTTAGGGTGTTTATGAAATATTTCAAATTGTATTCAAGTGTTATGTGTGGTATAAAAGTCATCTTTGGATTTGAGGAAGCATGTACTTAAATGTTAACAATGTTTACATAGGTCAGTCGACCTTGGGTGTTTACACTAATTGTGGATTTGCTTTGGTGATTGTGGAAATGTAGCATGGTGTATATGAATGATTTAGGTCTGAGTTAAGATGTGGTGTGGTCTTCTTTCATTCCTTTCCAATGCAGGAATGCTTCATGCCAACCTAATTTGAATTTTCATGGTTGAGGTGCATAGCCAACCTTGGAGAATGTTTTCAAGGTTGAAGAAGGTATACATGAGTTTTGTGTTGATGGGGAATTGAGTGGTAGAGTACATAATACAAATTGTAGAGTAGTGAATTTTGAATTTGTGAAGTTTAGTGTGAGCTTAATGAGTTAGACTACTAGAATCAATGAGCAGAAGGTGTCTACAATCTTCATAAAAGTTGTGAATGTGTTGGTAATGTTGTGGTGGAATTTTTTGTTTCATTGAGATGGATTTCTCACTATAACATTCTTCTTTCTTATTTTCTATAATCTGGTAGTGATTCATTGGAAGTGATCCCTCCGACAATGAGCCTTTTGTATTCAGTGTTGCAATAACTTTATATTGTGAGCTAATCCTCACTGTGGCTTTTCCCTTCTTGTTTTTTCCACATAAATTTGGTGTTCTATTATGCATGGTGTTGATGTGTTTTAGTTTTAGTTATTTTCTTTCATGATAAATCATTCTAACATATTAAGGGTTAACTAAGTTGATGTGAATCTGAATATTTATGAGGGTTTTGAGGTTTTAATGTATAACTGACTCACCCACCCTCTCGGTTGTCTTGTGTGCATTCACCTATTGGTATCAAAACAAATTTCCTTGGAAGAAAGTTTAACCACTTGAGGTAGATCTAGGATGGCACACAAGAGGGATGCTCCTTCATTTGATTGATCATACTATGGCTTCTAGAGGACAAGGATAGAAGGTTTCCTGGTATCTCTTGGATTTGGAGTTTGGAATTCTATTGAGAATGGATATACTATGCCCGTTGGTGGTCCAAAAACTAATGATGAGATCCAGGCCTATGAGAACAATGGTAAAGAATGGTATGCTCTTTTAAGTGGCCTTTCTAACACTGAACTTGTGAAAGTTATGAGTATGAAATCTACTAGAGAGATTTGGAAAAAGTTGGAAAGTATTTATAATGGAGATGATAAGGTCAAGAAATCTAAGATGCAGAATCTAAAGATCACATTTGAGGACTTGCAAATGTTTAAAGATGAAAACATTACAAGCTACAAGCAAAAGGTGGATGAAGTTGTCAATTCCATTAGAGGTCTTGGTGGAAATTTTGAAGAAGAAGATGTGGTAATGAAGGTACTAAGAACTCTTCCTAAATATTATAGTCACAAAGCTTATGTTATTGAGGAAGTTCAATATTTAAGAAAATATTCTAGAGATCAATAGTATGGTACTATATCTATTTTTCAAATGAGAGAATTTGTTCCAAGTAATGCGAAAGTTGAGATCATTTTTAAGGTTGGAAAATCAAATAATACTGAGGAATCAGATCAAGAGGATCTTGATGATGTAGAAGCAAATTTTGTGAGGAAAATTAAAAAGGGTATTGGTAAATATAGAGGTAAGTTTCCTTACAAATGTTTCAGTTGTGGTAATATAGGTCATTATGCTTCAAGATGTCCAAACAAAGTTTTAAATGACAAGAATAAGGAAAACAAAGGTAAAGCAATTAAGAAAAGTTATTATGTTAGAGAAGATGCTAGTATATCTGATGATGAATCTAACTATGGGGAAGATTAGGATAGTGAATGCTTGTTCATGGCTATGAAAGTTGAATTTAATTATGCTATCTCTAATAGATGTGTGAAGGAAATTTTGCTGAAAATAGGTCATGATGCTATGGTGACTGCTCTTCATGCTATAAAGGAGAAGAACTACTAGATTATTGATAATGGATGCTCAAAACATATGACCAGTGACAAAATTAAGTTTGTTAAACTTGAGAAATATGAAGGAGGTCTAGTAAAATTTGGAGATGAAACATCTACTAAGATATGTGGAAAAGGTTCTATTAGTTTTGATGGCAAGCATAATATAGATGATGTTCTTTATGTTAAGGGCTTGAGACATAACATTTTTGAGTGTTGGATAAATGTGTAGCAAATGATATAATCTTATGTTTCAAGATTATGGATGTGATATTATAAAAATATCTGGAATTGTGGTTGTTGTTGGAAGGACAAATGGAAATGTTTATCAACTTAAAGGTGTTGATGGTCATTGCTTTATGAGTCAGATTAATCAAAGTTGGATATGGCATAGAAGGATGTGTCACATTAATTTTGATAGCCTAGTGAGGATTAGTTCATTTCAAGTTGTGAGAGATATTTCAAGGATTACAAAGCCCATCAATGTTGCCTACAAGGAATGTCAAATTGGGAAGAAAGCAAGAAGAAGTTTCAAATTCAAAGAACAATCTACTACCAAACTGTTGGAGCTGGTGCATATAGACCTTTGTGGTCCTACCAGAGTAAAAATTCTTCAAGGTGAAAAGTATTTCATTCTATTGATTGATAATTATTCTAGAATGATATGGGTTACTTTCATCAAAGAAAAATCAGTATCTCTAGATAATTTCAAAGCATTCAAATTTATGGTTGAGAATGAAATGGATGTGAAAATAAAGTGTTTGAGGTCTAAAATAGGTGGAGAATTCACCTCAAATAAGTTTAACAGTTTTTGTGAGAATCATGGGATAAAGAGTCATTTATCTGCCCCTAGGACTCCTTAGCAAAATGGAGTGGTTGAAAGGAAGAATAGGATTGTTCAGGAAGTTGCAAGAAAAATGATGAAAGAGAAAAACCTATTAGAAATGTATTGGAGAGAAGCAATTCATACTATTGTTTGCATTCTTAACATAGTTCGAGCAAAAGAAAACAATATAAGTGGTGGTGCATTATTTCTTGGATGTAGATTGGTGTCTTGGTTCAGCAAGAAGCAATATTCAGTGTCTTTATCTATTGCAAAGGAAAAATATATTACAATAGAATCTTGCTACACACATGTGTTATGGATGAGGAAAACTTTGAAGGATATCAGAGTTGTGTATGATGAACCAATCTCTATCTTTTGTGACAATACAAGTGTTATCGACATTTCAAAGAATCTAGTGATGCACTCAAGGATAAAACATATCTTAATCCAGTATCACTTTTTGAGAGAGAAGGTTATAGAGAATGAAGTGAAGATTGAGTGTGTTCCTACAAAGGATCAAATTGTTGATATATTCACTAAGGCTCTTCCTAAGGATACTTTTGAGTATCTCCAAGAGAATTTAGGGGTTATTACCCCTCCTTTGAACTAGATGCATAAGGATGTGCATCAATATAGTGAATTTCAAGATTCGTTCTTTGTTGTGGACTGATGTTGGAGGCTACCTCTCAGGGGGAGTAGATAGTGAAAATTCAAGATCAATCCAAAACAAAGAATGAATCTTTAGATCCACTAGACTGATGCATACCCTTATGCATCGAGTTCAAAGGAGGGATAATAACCCCTAACTTCTCTCATAGATACTCAAAAGTATCCTTAGGAAGAGCCTTAGTAAATATATTAGCAATTTGATCCTTTGAAGGAACATACTCAAGCTTCACTTCATTCTATACAACATTCTCTCTCAAAAAGTGATACCAAATTCAAATATGTTTTTTCCTTGAGTGCATCACCAAATTCTTTGAAATTTTAATAGAACTTGTATTATCAAAAAAGATAGAAATTAATTCATCATATACAACTCTAATATCCTTCAAGGTTTTCTTCATCCACAATACCTATGTGCAACAAGATGTTGTTGCAATATATTCTACCTATACAATAGATAAAGATATTGAATCTTATTTCTTGCTCAACCAGGACACCAATTGCATCTAAGAAAGAATGCATCTCCAATTGTACTTTTCGTATCATCCACACAACCTACCCAATCAACACCTGTATAAGCACTTAGAGAGAAATTAGTATCCTTTGGATACCACAAGCCATGATCTAGAGTTCCCTTCAAGTATCTAAATATCCTCTTCACTACTGCAACATATGAATCTCTGGGATCTTCTTGAAATATAGCCACAAGACAAACTACATGCATGATGTCAGGTCTAGTAGCAGTTAGGTATAACATTCCTCCAATCAATGATCTATATTTGCTTTGATTGTCCTTAGGAGATTCATCATTCTTACTTATCTTGAAAATAGTAACCATAAGAGTACATATTGGTTTATAATCTTCCATTCCAAACTTCTTCAATATTTCCTTAACATACTTTGATTGTGAAATGAATATAGCTTTCTATGTCTAATTAATTTGAAGTTGAAGGAGGAAATTCATCTCCCAAACATAGACATCTCAAACTCTTTATGCATCTCTTCTGCAAATCTCTTGCACATAGCCTCATTTCCTCCAAAAATTATATCATTAACATACACAACCATAATCAAGATTTGATATTTTTTAAATTTGAAATAAAGCTACTATTTTTTGTACCCTTATTAAATCCTTGTTGTATCAATTACCTATCCAACCTTTCATACCAAGCTCTAGGAGCTTGCTTCATTCCATATAGTGTCTTCTTTAATCTGCAAACCATATCCATTTTGTCTAATAACTAAAATCCTTTTGCTTGTTCAATGTATACTTCTTCTTCCAACTCACCATTCAAGAAAGTGGACTTCACATCCATTTTATAATCTTTGAAATCCTTATGTTATACAAAATCCAAAAACATCCTGATAGTTTCCATTCTTTCCACCACAACAAATTTCTCCTCAAAATTTATTCCTTCTACTTATGAGTAGCCCTTAGACACAAGCCTTGCCTTGTTTCTTACCACTTCTCCATTCTCATTCAGTTTTTTCCTGAATACCCACTTAATCCAATCGTATTCTTATTTTCTAGTCTTGGAACAAATTCCCAAGTCTGATTCTTCTCAATCTACATTAGTTCTTCTTCCATAGCCTTGATTCAATACTCATCTTTGCATGCTTCAATCACTGTTTTAGGTTCAAATTTAGACAATAAACATAGATTTACCTTTTCTTCAATCATACAAGCTTTTATCCTTGTCAAAACACCTTTTCTTTTGTCACCAATGATTTGATCTTCAAAATGATTTAGTACATACTTAGGAATCTTAGGGATTCTTTCTAGAGCTTCTTCCTGTTCAATTTGAACTTATTTATCCTTACCTTTATCTCTATCATTTTCTTTGCAAGAGGACTCATCTAATTCATATCCATATATCACCATAGAATTCTTCTATAAGTCTTCATCCACTTTGAAACTTGCACTTTCCATAATATTCTTCAGCCTCTTGTTGTAGCACCAGTAATCTTTGCTTCTTGTAGAATATCCAAGGAAGATACCTTCATCATATCTTGTATCAAAATTTCTTAAGTTTTTTATATCTCTTCTGATATAACATTTGCTTCCAAATACTCTAAAATATTTGACAATAGTAATCCTTCCATACTTATGAGCTCAAAATATGCTCATAATTTGAGTATTATGATGTATTTTTAATATCCCTACTCTTATTGCTAATGGATGTTTTAACTCTTTGATTAAAGACTTTTTATTTGAAATTGGGTAGTATCCTATAGCAATAAATTCCTATATTCTTGCAGCTTAACATCTCTATGTGTCTTAGTAATTACCCTATTTGACCTCCCGAATGACTGATATAATGCATGTGGTTTTTGAATAATGAAATAGATTTAATATGTGATTAATGAATGTATTGTGTTTTTTTCCACACGTGCTTTCTTTCACCTTTGTCACCTTGTGCATCGCAGGTTGTTGAAGGGAGCATGAATGAGTCAAGCGTAGCAGATCTCGACCCTGCAGTACATTCCATTTCCTGCATGATGTCGAGGAAGTTGTTCTAGCGAAGACTCTCTGACCAGGGCATTGGGAAGAAATCTAAATGATCATTAATCTAAGAAGAGTGGAATGCTAAATTCTCTCTGGATCGTGTTGAATGGATATGCTTTCATTTATGAGAAGTATGTTCCTCAATTTCAGGATACATTTATGTCCATGTCTTTCTCTATTGAGTTAGTTAGTTAGTTGCTTTTCTAGTTTAACTAAGTGTTCCTCCTACGTGAGTGAGCAAGCATAGCATGTAAAAGTTAGTATTATGATAAGAATCAAAGCTTTGTGTTAATTTTCTTATAAGCAGAACAATGTTTATGGTTCCCAATTTATGAATAAAAGCTGATGAAGTTTTGAGTTCAATTCTAGCATAACTGGTTGATGCTTGCTAAGGGGGCCCACTTAGTAAGTATCTATAGTTAGTTAGTTAGTTTTTTATTTCCTATTGATCATAAGTTAGATTTCATTCGGGAAAGTTTCAATGAAAACCCAGTCTTATATTGTTCCTGTAGCATCGGGAATCCATCCCTATGTTTGTTCCTGTAGCATAAGGCCAGTTCATAGTTTGTTTCTTAGTCATAGTCATCATGATTTCTGCTTTGATTAAGTTTAGAAGGCTTCACATTACATTCGTGTAGCATAAGTAGAATTCCTTTCACACATTTATTTCTAGTAAATCATGACTGAAACTGGTTCTTAGTGCACATATAGTTCCGCTCCATTTCAAGTATACATTCCCTAGTTTGACAATGTAAATGAATGACCATAAGAAGATGTTAGTCGCCTGTTGGAATGTCCAATTCCCAGGTTAGGATTTGCCATGACTTTTATATCCTTTTGTGGATGCAACCATTTTTGGTGCCATTGTCGGGGATGGTGTCAAGCTAAGAACCTGTCATAGTCAATGTTAGCAGTAGTTTAGTCTGTTATTCAAGCATTTTCAAAATTTATTCTATTGCATGCATAGAAGAAGAGACGCTCTGGGAAGATTCCTCCCTAAACTTCCATTCCTTGATAACAATCTTGAACCAGCTTATAATCCATTTGAGGAAGGATGAGATCAAGATATCAATTCGTTTGTTAAACTTGCTTGTTGAACTGCCATTTGATCTAGCTAATGAAGAACCTGAAGAAAACCCATTTGCTTTGATACTCCATCAAGTAACTATGGCACGTAATCCACCTAATCGACCTCCTACTTTTGAATTCCCTATTATTGCTCAGCAAGATAATTATAACCTTAAAAATATTCCTTCTTCATTACTTCTCAAGTTCTATGGACTAGTTATAGAGGACCCAAAAACTTTCTTGTTTGAGTTTGATATCCTTTGTCGCAGCTATGATTACACTTCAGATGCTCACGGGCTGAACTTGTTTCTTGCTACTTTGAAAGAATGAGCTCTTAGATGGTTTATGAGTTTGGGAATAGGTGTTGTTGATAGTTGGGCAGCCATGCAAACAAAATTTCTTGATAAATACAAGGAATATTGTAAGAGTGGTAGTAAGGGTGATGATATATTCAGAATTCAACAAAAGGAGGATGAAAGCCTGGAAGACTATATCTCAAGATTCTTGTTTTCCCTGAAAAATAATTCAGACCATACTCTCAATGAAGAATCTCAAAAACTACTTTTTCTAAGAGGAATCAATGAGACTTGTATAGATGTCTTGGACCTGATGGGAGGATGAGATATAACCCCAGTATCTTGGGATGATATAAAAAAAATGTCTCAACTACTCTCGAGCAATTGTTAAGAAGGGTAGAGGTCATCAAGCCACAGTGGGAAAGTCTTCTACTAATGGAGTTTCACGGATGGTCATCACAAATTTGTTGTCTAACTTTAAGTAGGATATCATAAACAATATGGCTACACAGTTGGATACTATGCAAGCTCGGAAGAAACATGAGGAAGCTAAAGCAATCTTGGATGAGTTATGTCCACATTGTAGACAGAAGAAACGTGACTGCAAATGTACGATGGTGGCTAACCTAGAGTCTAAGCAGTTACCTATTGACTTTAAGATGATAGAGAGTGATGATGACCAAGTATTCTTCATTGCACAAAGGCGACCATGGGCTCAAAGACAAGGTATGCCTCAAGACCCTCTGACTTTTGGTAATCCTTATTCTAATTACAATAACCAATGGCAACTGACATATGGCCCATCACCACCTTGGAATACTTTTGAACCTCACTGGCCTAACTATCAGAGTTCTCAATGGAAATCTCCTCAAGGAGGTTGGTAGTAGCCACAAGGACAATGGACTCCACCCCAAGTAACTGGCAGCAGAATCCTCAATGGAGAGGTTCTCCGCAATGGCAGAACCAATCCCCTGGCTCCCTGCAACTTCAACAGCCACAACCTCCGGCTCTCATGCCTCCTCCTACAACACCTGTAGCAAATACTGGCCCTCCAAAACAAACGCCTATGCCTACTAAACCATTACCAAATTCTAATAATAAGCAGCAGCAGCAACAATAGCCTATGTATTTTGCAGAAGCCAGTCAGTATCCAGCTTATGCCCTAAATATTCATGATATACATCTCAGGTCTAGAACCACTCTCCCTGCTCCACAACTGCTTGTAATTACAGAGATTCCAGACTCTACCTCTAAACAACCTATTGATCCTGTAGAACATATACCTATATCAGATATTGTTTCTAAGGAACCTATCCTACAATATCAGGAAAAACTGCATTTTCCTCAGAGATTGCAAATTACTACAAAGTCTATGCAGGAGCCTACCTTTGATATTTTGGATCAGCTAAAGAATGTACACATTCAAATTCCCCTTTTTCAAGCCATTAAAGATGTCCCAATTTATGGAAAAGTCATTAAGGAGGCATGTTTAAAGAAACCAGGAAGAAAGAAAAAGGATCCTCAAACTATCCATGTTCTAGGACAGTTGGCAGATATTATGTTAGGGAAGGTAGTCATTCCAAAAAATACTGACCCTGGGAGTCCTATGGTACAAATAAATATTAATGGCCAGATAGTAAAGAATGTTTTGATAGACCTTGGTGCAGCCATCAATGTAATGACCAAGCATACTATAGAGTATTTGAATATTTTAAACATTTGGTCTACACCTACCATCCTGGAGCTTACTGATAGTTCCATAGTAAAACCTGATGGAGTGGTAGAAGATGTTATTGTCATCCTTGAGTCTTGGGAATACCTAGCAGACTTCACCATATTGTCCACTAAGGAAACTTTGGGAGGATATCCTATTATCCTAGGTAGACCATGGTTAGCTATAGCTGATGCTTTTATTGGATGTCATTTAGGAGATATGACAATTTCTAATGGTCAATCAAGAAAAGAAATTGGCTTTATATCCACCTGTCCAGCCTCAGCCAGACTTATCTCAATCAATTTGGCCAGATTTAGGAGAGGAAACTGAAGAAGTCAATTCATTGGCTCAGTTAATGATGTTGCAAACTAATCTATTTTCACACCTTCAGAGTGAGGATGACCTATTTTTACACATTTTGTAGTCCAACTCTAATTTGAGTAGCCCATCTGTTCCAGATAACTGTCCTCAATAGTGTTTCCTGTAAAACTAAATTCTGAGAGCCTACCACATGAATCTCCTGCAGTTTATCACAATTTGCTTCCACATGAAATACAGACACCACATTTATCAACAGCCTCCATGAATGATCTTACCAAGCAAGTAGAAGTGTCTCTAGGCCGCTGTCTGAACATCAATAATAAGCTACCTCAATCTCAACAAGCTGCCACAATGTTGCAAGATCAACACAAATCTTTTGCATGGGACTATGGGGATATGAAGGGAATAGATCCTCAACTCTGTACTCATAGGATCTACATTAAGGAAGACTTTTCACCTGTTAGGCAGCCTCAAAGAAGGGTAAACCCAGCACTCAGGGAAATAGTTAAAACATAGCTCCAAAAATTGTTTGATGCTGGCTTTATCTATCCCATTTCGGACAGTCAATGGGTATCTCCATTGTTGATTATCCCTAAAAAAAGTGGAAAATAGAGAGTTTGTGTAGACTACAAAGAGTTGAACACAGCAACTAAAAAGGATCACTTTCCACTGCCATTTGTTGACTAAGTACTAGACTCATTGTCTAGTAAAAAGTATTTCTCATTTTTGAATGGATATAGTGGGTATAATCAAATTAGAATTGCCCCTGAGGATCAATACAAAACTACTTTTACCAGTCCATGGGGTACTTTTTCCTACTCTGTCTTACCTTTTGGACTGTGTAATGCACCTGCAACATTTCAAAGGGAAGTGATCAGTATTTTTGCTGATATTTCTCATGATTCTATGGAGATGTACATGGATGACTTCACTACTTATGGAGTTACTTATGAAGAAGCATTAGCCAATTTGGAGAAAGTTTTGAAAAGATGTAAGGAGAAATTTTTTTCTTTAAATAGTGAGAAATGCTTTATGATGATGCAAGAGGGAATTGTTCTAGGCCATCATATCTCTCAAGTAGGAATTTAGGTTGATCCTGCAAAAATAGAAGTTATTCTAACTTTGCAAACACCTATGAAACAAAAAGATGTTAGAAGCTTCCTAGGACATGCTAGATATTATAGAAGATTTATCAAAGATTTCAGCAAAATAGCCAGTCCATTATACGCCTTATTGACTAAGGATTCTGAATTTACCTGGACTGAGGCCTATGACAAATCTTTCCTACAGCTTAAGAACCTACTTACTCGGGCACCTATTCTTCAAGGACCGAAGTGGATTTTTTCCTTTCATATACACACAGATGCTTCTGATTATGCCATAGGGACAGTTTTAGGATAGAAAGAGAATTCTATAGAGCATGCCATATATTTCATTAGCAAAAACTTTCAAGGCCTTGAATTAAACTATACTATCACAGAGAAAGAATTGTTAGTAGTTGTGTATGCCCTGAACAAGTTTCGACATTATATCACTAGTTACCAAATATTTTTCTATACAGATCATGCAGCAATAAGGTACCTCATGAATAAGTCTGCTATAACTGGAAGATTAGCAAGATGACTCCTATTGTTGCAAGAATTTGATATTACAGTTATTGATAAGCCAAGTCGAGCTAATGTGGTGGCTGATTTCTTGTCAAGACTTAAAACAACTACACCTGACACCCCTGAGGTAATTGATGATAGCTTTCCTGATGAACATCTGATTTCTATTGTTGTTCAAACTCCATGGTATGTAGATATTGGAAATTATTTAGCAGCCAACAAAATTTTAGCACACTTCTCACCAAAGAAAAGACAATTGTTAGTAGAGAAAAATTTTAACTTTTCATGGATTGCAGACTGTTTATTTTACACATGACCTGACCAAGTCATGAGAAGATGTGTTAGGGAAGATGAGACCTATGACATTTTGCATGCCTATCATGATGAGCCATGTGGTGGGCACTTTGCAGCCAAGAGAACATCTATGAAAGTGTTTGCTACTGGATACTATTGGCCCACACTACACAAATATGTTGCAGCCTATACTAGATAATGTGACAAATGCCAATGCATGGGGAGACCAACCAGGTCTGATGAAATGCCCCTATATCCTCAAGTGGTAGTCAGTCCCTTTGGAAAATGGGGCATGGATTTTGTTGGACCTATTGATCCTCCATCCAATGGGAAATTATATATTTTGGTTTGCACTGATTATGTAACCAAGTGGGTAGAAGTGAAAGCAATGACACATGCCCGTGACAATAAAGTTGTTGAGTTCCTGTATGAATAGATTTTTACTCGGTTTGGAGTCCCAAAGGAACTTGTTACTGATCAAGGAGCTTAGTTTACATCCAACTTAATCACTACATTGATGAATGATTACAAAATCAGGCATAGAAAGTCTAGCCCCTATCACCCTCAAGCCAATGGTTAGGTAGAGGTTACCAATAGAGAAATTGAGTCAATCCTTACAAAGACAGTCCAATTACACAAGGATTGGAGTAGTCGCCTTCTTGAAGCAGTTTGGGCCTATAGGACAACATGGAAAACAACTACAAGGTTTACTCCTTTTGAGTTACTCTATGGCAAGACTGTTATGTTGCCAATTGAGTTTGAGCATAAGACCTTAAGGACTACTCTCTAGCTTAACATTGATATTTCAAAAGCTCAAAAGGAACGCCTCCTACAACTGAATGCATTGGATGAGATGAGGAAAGCTGCCCTGCAACATACTAAAACTATCTAATGGCAAAGGAAAAAATGGCATGACAATCATATTCAAAATAAGCAATTTTCTGCCAATGATTGGGCGCTACTCTATGACTCCAAATACAAGGAAAATCAAGGTAAACTCTCCACAAGATGGCTTGGTCCTTATGAAATAGAAAATGTGTTTGATAATGGTTAAGTTCAGTTAGCTACAATAGATCCAGTCCGATTCAAGCTACTGGTTAATGGACGCTGTCTTCGGTTGTATCATAAGCCAGCATCCAAAGATGAATTTATGAAGCAGTTTGTTTCAAATGCGGCCACTGATCTTTCTACAGCATAAGGCTTCGGCCTTTCTCCTGCAGCATCTCTTTAAAATTCCACGTTGCATGCCCATAATAAAGGTTTCCTTATTAAAGAAGCCACTTTCTCCGCTTTTCATCCATCACCACCATTCATTACCTCTTCTTCCATGTCACCCATCCATATCATCCATTCCACTGTACCACCCTCATTTATGGTTTCAATTCTAGTCATCATTTCATGTTGAGTTGTGATCTTTCTCAGCATGTACAAGCATTTATTACAAGGTATGTGATATCTTTTATTGTCACATCATTTATTTATTTCATTTATTCATTAACTGCTATGTACATATTGGTCATTATTGCCTATTCTTCACCTATCCTTTCTCACATGTGTGAACACATGTCAAATTTTAAGTAGGGGGCAGAATAATCCATTTTCAAACTTTTTCTTATGTCACTGTCACAACTGATAAGATATTTTTATTTTCTTGTACTTTCCAAATATGATTGGGTGTTTTATCCTAAACAACAATTAACTACTTGATTTGGGTAGTTCGTAACAATCATTTCATGCAAATATTCTTTGCATCATTCTGGGAAAAGTAAAGGAAAGTGATGACAGAGCAGAAAGAAATAGAGCAGAAATTTTTTTTGAATTTTCAGAAAAAGTTTGAGTTTTAGGAATCTCAGCAAGGATAATTTGCGAATATGGGTGGCCAATTAGTAAAACATGACCTTGTAGCTCATGAGCTTTTGACACAAAATCCTCAAACATTTCAGGTATTCAGCAATTGCGGATGGCTGAATTATTTTTTGACATTAGATTCCTTTAATGAGGAAGTTGCAGGTGAGTTTTTTATAACTCTTTCAGAAGGAGAAGCTACAGTGTGGGGTTTGACAGTGGCTATAATAGAAGAATGGATTGTAGAAGTAACTGGGCTTCTGGCGGTAGGAGAAAAATTTTCTTCAGATGTTGTCTCTGCTAGGGCAGAATTTATAGTACCAATAGATGGACCCTTGGACGTTTCTAAACAAGGATGCAAACAAGTGTCACTGTCTTTTCCATACTCGGAATATACCACCTTCATAATCAGGTACTTGACTTGTGAGGGACGCTTTTCCTATTTACATTCCTACCATTTTAAATTATTGGGTCATATGAGGCATGGTTTAGCTGTTAATGTTCCAAATTTTTTGTTAAACCTTTTGAAACAATGTGCCCATGAAACCCAGAGGGGAAGGGACAAATCTATCGCCCATCATGTCCTCATTAAACTTTTGATTGAGCGTTCCCTAAGGGATGTATCACCCCTTTCTTGGCAAGAATTTGTTTCCCAAAAGGGTCTACAACTTCCAGAGCCTCCTAGAGCACTCCTTGCAGCACCTAGCCTTACAGCATCTATTCCTGCGACCTCCACACTAGAACCCTCTACCCGAGTACAAACCAGGTCTGCTAGTAGAAGAGAAAAGGGAAAAATGAAGGTAGGAGAGTCATCTAGGGCAGAACAAACCCCAGAGTCTGACCCTCATGTTCAAAAACAATAGTGTTCCTCTCCTGCAACATCTTCTCCTGTAGCAGTTCTTTCTGCAGCAACACCTATTGCCACTGCAGTTTCACCATCATCTTCTTCTGTTGAGTTTGAATCCTCTAGGAAAGTCAGAAAGAGGAAAGCCACGAGAGTGCCTCCTACAACTGCAACATTTCCAAAAAGAGTTTCAGCAAGGAAACAACGTAAAGTCACCTCAACATCTGCTCAACCTGAAGTTATAATAATTTCAGAGGACTTTGAAGAATACAGTCATAATGATTATCAGAATGTATCTAAGAATGTTCCACATAGCCCACCTGTTGTTTCTAAGGAAATGAAAAATGAGCCAATGGAAGTTGAGGAAGCACAACATGTTAGTAATGAAAGGGGAATGCCAAGTCTTGATGACTTGGCTGAGGCAACTAGGCAAATTTCAGAGGAAGCACAATCTCCTCCTGTGCAGTAATAGGAATTCATCTTGTAGCAAGAGGACGAACAGCCTGAACAATTAGAAGTGTCCAATGAAACCTCATTACCCCCTACAACTTGTCAAGCAATGGTTGTCTATAAAAAGAAATTTTTTATTGAATTTTTGGAATACCTTAGGACCACATGGAGGCCGGTCACATTTCAAACCTTGAGTTTTCGCCACTTAGCCAAGACTGAAATTCAACAAAGTCTTTGGGAGGAAGAGAAGAAGAAATTGAAAAGAGAAATTGAAAGGCAAAAATAGGAAATCTAGGAAATGAAAAAGAAAATGGATGAAATGATGAAAATAACTAGTAAAATTGTGGAATGTAGACTACCACCTAGGGTTTATGCTATGTGCCTAAAAGAGAAATTTATTTGGTTTCAATTAATGAGAATTTCAAGGAATTTAGATCATGTTATTCATACAGCCAAAGAATTTTATGATGCATACCAAGTAGCCCCTAGTTGGCTGTAGAATTCTTTGTGAATTTTATTTGCATGGTTTGATAATTCCCTTTGAAACAGAGTGGAATCCACTTCTTTATACTGGTGATATTCATTTGAGGTAACTCATGTCTTGGGCAGCCAATGAAACTAATTATGGCAAATAATTGGAGGCCTATGAAGTGGCTGAAAGGGATGAGCCTATCCCATTGCGACCTGAAAGCTCAAATCCCTACATAATGCTAAAAACTTGGCTTACTGTTGCGTATGGGTTCAATGATCAAACAGAAAGAATAAAAATATTTGATATCAAGAAGCAAGTGTATGAAGAATTCAATTGCCAACCATATCTATTTTGGAAGCTTTCCTCTTCCAGAATTGAAAAGAGATGGGAAAAACTAACTATTGGTATGAGGAAATCTAAGCCTCATAGCCCCCTAAATTTTAAAGTAGCCCTTGGAAGGACAGAGAAGTACATGCAGCTTGGTCTTCAGAAGAGGTTCGAGTTATGGTTGCCAATAACATTTCAACCTCCGGTTTTAATGTGGCCACTTTATCCTTATCGAGCTACAGATGTTAATAAGGATACAAAAACCCGCAGCTATGAAAGATGGCAACATTTTAGATGTTTCTACTATAAATTTGGAACTTCACCACAAAGCCATACTGCTCCTATGGATTTTAGAGAAACAACCAGGAAGCTTAATGTTGGCGGACCATCATTAGGTTAAGTAGGGTGCAGATGATGAGCTCAAAATATGCTCATAATTTGAGTATTATGATGTATTTTTAATATCCCTACTCTTATTGCTAATGGATGTTTTAACTCTTTGATTAAATACTTTTTATCTAAAATTGGGTAGTATCCTATAGTAATACATTCCTATATTCCTGCAGCTTAACATCTCTATGTGTCTTATTAATTACCATGTTTGACCTCCTGAATGACTGATATAATGCATGTGGTTTTTGAATAATGAAATAGATTTAATATGTGATTAATGAATGTATCATGTTGTTTGTCACGCGTGCTTTCTTTTGCCTCTGTTTCCTTGTGCATCGCAGGTTGTTGAAGGGAGCATGAACGAGTCAAGCGCAGCAGATCTCGACCCTGCAGTAAAGTCCATTTCTTGTACGGTGTCGAGGAAGTTGTTCCAGCGAGACTCTCTAACCGGGTAGTTGGGAAGAAATATAAATGATCATTAATCTGGGAAGATTGGAATGCTAAATTCTCTCTAGATCGTGTTGAACAGATATGCTTTCATTTATGAGAAGTATGTTCCTCGGTTTCAGGATACATTTATATCCATTTTTTTTCTATTGAGTTAGTTAGTTGCTTTTCTGGTTTAAATAAGTGTTCCTCCTGCGCGAGTGAGCAAGCATAGCATGTAAAAGTTGGTATTATGATAAGAATTAGAGCTTTGTGTTAATTTTCTTATAAGTAGAACAATGTATATGGTTCCCAGTTTATGAATAAAAGCTGATGAAGTTTTGAATTCAATTCTAGCATAACTGGTTGATGCTTGCTAAGGGGGCCCACTTAGTAAGTATCTGTAGTTAGTTTTTTATTTCCTGTTGATCATAAGTTAGATTTCATTTGGGAAAGTTTCAGTGCAAACTCAGTCTTATATTGTTCCTGCAGCATCAGGAATCCATCCATGTGTTTTTTCATGTAGCATAAGGCCAGTTCATAGTTTGTTTCTTAGTCATAGTCGTCATGATTTTTGCTTTGATTAAGTTTAGAAGGCTTCACATTACATTCTTGTAGCATAAGTAGAATTCCTTTCACGAATTTATTTCTAGTAAATTGTGACTGAAACTGGTTCGTAGTGCACATACAGTGCCACTCCATTTCAAGTATGTTTTCCCTGGTTTAACAATGTAAATGAATGACCATAAGAAGATGTTAGTCACCTGTTGGAATGTCCAATTCCCAAGTTAGGATTTTTCTGTTACTTTTATATCCTTTTGTGGACGCGACCACATACCACAACTCATAGGGAGTCTTTGCACTATTTCCTCTTGCTTGAACTTTGTTAATGTAGACAACAATATGAATTACTTCTCTTAAATAGACTTCCAGTAGGTTTTCCTCTTTCATAATTGTTCTTGCGGCTTCCTGAACAATCCTATTCTTCCTTTCAACCACTCCATTCTACTGAGGAGCCCTAGGGGCAGATAAATGACTATTTATCCCATGATTCTCACAAAAACTATTAAAATCATTGGAGTTGAACTCTCCACCTTCATCAGACCTCAAACACTTGATTGTCATATCCATTTCATTCTCAACCATAAATTTGAATGCTTTAAACTTATCTAAAGCTTTTGAATTTTCTTTGAGAAAAGTAACCCATGTCATTCTAAAATAATCATCATTTAATAGCATGAAATACATGTCACCTTGAAGACTTCTTACTCTGGTAGGACCACAAAGGTCTATATGCACCAACTTCAATAGTCTGGTAGTAGATTGTTCCTTGATTTTGAAACTTCTTGCTTGCTTCCCAATTTGGCATTCCTTGTAGACAACATTAATGAGCTTTGTAATCCTTGGTAGATCTCTCACAGCTTGAACTGAATTGATTCTCACTGGGCTATAAAAATTAATGTGACACGTCCTTCTCTGCCATGGCCAACTTTAATTAATATAATGCATAAAGGAATTACCATCAGCACCCTTAAGCTGATAGAAATTTCCATATGTCCTTCCAGCAAAAACCATAGTTTTACAGCTTTTTCTAATCTGAAATCCATCATCCTAAAACAAAATATTATATCCTTTTCTAAACATTTGTCCAACACTCAAGAGGTTATGTCTCAACCCCTTAACATAAAGAACGTCATCTATATTATTATTTCCATCAAAACTAATAGAACATTTTCTACATATCTTAGCATATGTATCATCACCAAAATTAACTAGGCCTCCATATTTCTCAATGTTAACAAACTTACTTTTGTCATCGATCATATGATTTGAACATACACTATCAATGATTGAATAGTTCTCCTTTCTAGCATGAAGAGAAGCCACCATGGCATTATGACTTGATTCCAGAGTACTTTCCTTCAAACATCTTTTAGAATTAGCAGAATTAAATTTATCTTTCATAGCCATGAACAAGCATTCACTATCCTCATCATCCCCGTAGTCAGATTCATCATCAAATATACTGGCATCTTCTCTAACATAATAACTTTTCCTAATTGATTTACCTTTGTTTTCCTTGTTCTTGTCATTTAAAACTTTGTTTGGACATCTGGAAGCATAATGACCTATCTTACCACAACTGAAACATTTGAAAGGTAACTTACCTCTGTATTTACAAATACCCTTTGTCATTTTCCTCACAAAATTTGCTTCTACATCATCAAGATCCTCCTGATCTGATTCCTTGGTCTTCTCTAATTTTCTAGCCTTAAAAGTAGTCTTAACTTTTGTATTACTTGGACTAAATTCTCTCATTTCAAAAGAAAATAAAGCACCATACAACTGATCTCTAGAATATTTGCTTAAATATTGAACTTCATCAATAGCATAAACTTTGTGACTATAAGATTTAGGAAGAGTTCTCAATACTTTCTTTACCACTTCAAGATTTCCACCAAGACCTCTTATGCATTTGACAACTTCATCCACCTTCTGCTTCTATCTTGTAATTTTTTCATCTCCATACATTCATAGGTTCTCAAATGTGTTCTTTAAATTATGCATCTTAGCTTGCATGACCTTATCATCTCCTTCATAAATACTTTCCAACTTTGTCCAAATCTCTCTAGAAGATTTCAAATTCATAACTTTCACAAGTTCAGTGTTAGAAAGACCACTTAAAAGAGCATACCTTGCTTTACCATTGTTCGCATAGTCCTTGATCTCATCGTCAGTTTATGGACCACCAGTAGGCATAGTATATCCAGTCTCAACAGACTTCCAAACTCCAAATCCAAGAGATATAAGGAAACCTTCCATCCTTGTCTTCCAAAAACCATAGTCTAATCCATGAAATGAAGGAGCATCTCTCTTATGTGTCATCCTAGATCTACCTCAAGCAGTTAAGCTTTCTTCCAAGGAACCTGGCTTTGATACCAATTGTTGAATGCACACAAGACAAATAAGAGGGGGATGAATCAATTGTACATTGAAACATCCAAAACCCTCATAAAAATTCTGATCCACATCAACTTAATTAACCCTTAATCTGTTAGAATGATTTAGCATGAAAGAAAATAATATTAACTGAAACACATCAACACCATGCACAATAGAACACCATATTTACATGGAAAACTCAAGAAGGGAAAATACATGATGAGGATTAGTTTACAATATAATGTAATTGTAACATCAAATACAAAAGGGCTCACTACCAAAGGGCTCATTGCCAAAGGCTCACTGCCAGATTACATAAAAGAAGAAAAGAAGAATGTTACTTTGAGAAATCCATCTCAATGCAATAGAAAAGTCTACCACAACATCACCAACACATTCGTAGCCTCTCCGAATATTGTAGACACCTTCTTCTCACTGCATCCAATAGTCTAACTCATTTAAGCTCGCACTACACTTCACAAATTCACACTTCACAACTATGCAATTTGCATTACACACACCACACTCTTAATTCTCCATCAACACAAAACTTATTTATACCTTCCTAAACCTTGAAAACATTCTCCAAGGTTAGTTATCCACCTCAACCATGCAAATTCAAATTAGTTAGGCACTAAGAATTCCCACGATGGAAAGGAATGCAAGTGAACCACACTACTTCTTAACTTGGACCCAAATCATACATGTACACCATGTCACACTTAATCACCAAATTAAATCCACAATTAGTGTAAACACCCAAGGTCAGTCAAACCTATGTGAACACCATTAGTCATTTAAGTACATGATTCCTCAAATCCAAATACGACTCATAGACCACGCAACACTTGAACATAATTTAGAATATTCCACAAACACCCTAAAATCCAACAAATTCTTTTGCAACAACTTTCACCTGAAGAATGTACACACCCAGTACACTCAGACAACCTTTTATACATTGTAACTCAAGAAACCACCTTGTGGAGCACCATACCACAAACAACTTCAATTGAAGGTAGATATGAATCTTATCAGCACACTTTCAGAACCACAAGACCATAAACCAAACTACAGAGAAATTGGAGCAAAACCATTTCTCCCAGACACCACTTCACCATAGTTCACACACTGGTGAACACAAATTCTTCTACATAACATTCTAGACCAAGAAATTATGGATATAAAACCTCTGAACACCTCTCACCAATATATCTAAACTACACAAGAAAATATTCAACACAAAAAAATGTAGAGTAAAACCAAAACACCATACTATACAACAGAACACCTCTTCAACACCCTATTTCCTCTTTTATTCAAATTTTCTCAAAAGCACTTGAAAACCAAGCACTAGAAATGCATTCTCACTATCTTCATTACTTCCTCATCACCACTAAACTCAACTGCAACAAATAGAATCTTATAAAAGCAACACTAGATGTTGACACTTGTAGCACTTACTAATGACAACATATTGAAACTAATCAAAGCATCATCACAACTTCTCAACCATCACTAGTTGACATTAATGAAAACATAAACATAAGCATGTTGACATTAATGACAACACAAACATAAGCATGTTGACATTAATGACAACACAAACATAAGCATGTTGACATCAATGACAACACCAACTACTCATACTTGCAATAGTGATGACCAGCAGAGCTAGCTTGATGACCTCAGGAGGCAAGCAGAGGTAGTGAGGCCAACCACTGAACCCCATGCACAACAACTCCAAGAGGAGTTGTGACAAGCCCATGAGTGAGAGGCTTTGCTATAGGAGTAGGTGGTGAAGCTATGGGAGGATGTGGTCGAGCTCAGATAAGAGATCTAAGGATTGCGATAACGGAGCATGTTCGTGTCACGGTCTCATTGGTCGCATTGATATGCATCCATCTAGCATCCTCCTCCACCACCACCACCAATGCCAAAGGGCTCGGAGAGCTAGGCACCCGAGGGTTAGAGGCCCGATTTTGCATGCCATAATTTGTATACTAAATCATTTTTTATGTATATCATTGTTTTGATTTATAGAAACATATGTAGATATACAGACACCAAATTTTGACATAGTGGTGTGATACATGTACAAGACATTTTTGATATATATAAGAATTTTTTCCAACATCATGGTGTTATTATGTGTACTTTTACTTTCATGTATGATTATGTGATGGATTATTTTTATGTATGTATAGATTAGGTGTTATCATGATTTAATAAACACACATGGATGTATGCACAATTAAATATAATGATGATCTAATGCCTGACCAAAAGACTTAATCAGATATAATACATGGATATACATCATAATAAAATACATGTATAGATAATTCCTAATCAAAGAAATTAATTACATACACATGCTCACAAAATAACACAAATTGAGAAATGTGTTAATAAAAAATGTCATAGCATAACAAACTACAATCCCTAAGAGACGAGTGGCATGCACATGCCACATAGAAACTATGCATAGTATCAATGAAGATGCATTGCATTGACTGATTATTTTAGAGGTGTTTCATCCATAGATGATAGTCCATATGCATCAAAATCATACATGGAGGTGATTATGTAAGGAACTAACCAATTAGGGTTGAACTACCCCTTTTGATCAAGTGGTGCATTTACATTTCTTTGATTCTCATAAAGAACAAGATCACCTACCTTAAAATTTTGAGAAAGAACACCTTGATTTTAATGCTTAGAATAGATCATTGATAATCTTGGAGATGTTTGAGGGCCTACATTTGGTGATCATCGAGAAACTCAAGCTAATACAAACAATCAACATGATAAGTGTCATCATCAATCAACCCTTTAAGCGAAACCCACAAAGAAAAAATTTCCAACTCTAAAGGCATGATCTCCTCAACACCATACACAAGGTTATACAAGGTTGCACCAATAGTCATACAAACACTCGTGTGATAGGCCCACAAGGCGTATGTTAATTGAGTATATCAATCTTTACCATGTTTATTCACTATTTTTCAAAGAATCGACTCAAGAGTTTTATTAGATGCTTCAGCTTGTCCATTAGATTGAGAATAGTATGGTGTAGAAAATTGATGTTGAATATGAAATTTTTCTAGGAATTGTTTCACCTCTTTGTTCTTAAATGAAGTACCATTGGTAGAAACAAGGGTAGAAGGCAATCTAAAATGAGAAATGATATTGTTTAGAAGAAATATATAGACTGCTTCAACATTCATGGATCGATGTGGAACAACTTTGACCCATTTCATAAAGTAATTGATAGCAGTAATGATGAAGATATTTCCTTTAGAAGGAGGTGATATTTTTCCAATAATATCCAACCCCCAATTTTTGAATGGCCAAGGAGAGGTCTAATTTTGAAGCTCTTGTGCAGGAGCCCAAATGAGATTGTTGTGTTGTTGACATTGAGGACACTTCTTGACAAAGGCAAAGGAATCTTTCTCTAGTTTTTTTCTAAAATTATCCTTGTGAATCAGTTTACGCACCAAGGATTTACCACCAAAATGTCCACCCTAGAGCCCACATGGGATTTTTGAAGGGCAAGGGGTATTTATGCCTTAGTCAGACACTGAAGAAGAAGACCATTATAAGATTTCTGATATATAACATCAAATAGTATAATATATTGGACTAAAAGTTTTCATATCCAAGTGTGAGCATTTTTAGTTGCATCATCAAGAAAATTTCTAGTCTTCAGATAATTATAAATGTGAAAATATGATTCCCCTGAGTCTATGTGAGCACACACTAAATCATTAGGTTCAGGCTGATTCGAGACAGTAGGAGAGAGGAGAATATGAACCAAAAAGTGGTACTCTTCTACACCATCATTCAAAGATACAAAGGAGGATGCACTCACCATTGCATTTGTGTGTCAATTTTCTCTCCTAGGAACACTATCTATCATGAAAGAAGAGGAACGATTAAGAAAGGATAAATACTGATACTAAGTTAACTTGCTCTACTTATCCTAATACATTCCTATGATCTGATTTACAATAAGCTTGGAATCACCATGAATACAAAGATGTTTATTGTTTAGTGTCATCATGGTACACAGGCCAGCAATAAGGGCTTCATACTCAGTGATGTTAGTGCAATGAAATTCCAATCGAAAGGATAGAGGAACCAACTTACCCTCAGGTGAGATTAAAACTACACCTACCCCGAAGCTAGTTTCACATCTCAATCCATCAAAGTACATCTCCCATACAAGTTCATGGTCTAATGCAAAGAGATATTCATTCAAAAATAAATCTAGATTAGGGAAGGAGTGGGATGAGGGACCCTATTTAAATTGATCGATAAGTTGACCTTTGATTGCTTTCTGAGTTATAAACTTGATGTCGAACTTAGAGAGAAACATTACCCATTTCACCAATCTTCTAGAAAGATTGGTTCTAGTAAATAAATGTTTAAGATCACTTTTCATAGTTACACGGGTTTTCAGCATGAAGAAGATAATGTCATAAGTTTTTTGTTACAAATACGAGAGCAATACATTGTTTCTCCATAGCTGAATAATGAGTTTCATAATCAACCAAAATACAACTAATATAGTAGACCACTCTTTCTTTACCATCATCATCATGTTGATATAATAAAGCTGCCAAGGAATGAGGTGATCTAGAGGTATAAAGAAAAAAGGGTTTATCTTACATAGTCAGCATTAAAATAGGATTGGCCAAATAACTTTTGATTGACTAAAAATATTTTTTACAGTCATCATCCCATCGAAAACTAACAACTTTCTTCAACAAATGTGTGAATGGAAGGGTATAATTAGCCAAGTGAGATACAAATCTATGAATTGCATGGATCTTCCCTTGTAAATTATGTAGTTGAGAGATGTTTTTAGGATGAGGCATGTTAACTATTGCATCAATTTTATTTATGTTGACTTTGATTCCACAGTGAGGGACAATAAATCCTAAAAGCTTTCCAGCATCTATGCCAAAAATACACTTAAGAAGATCAGTCTCATTTTATAGAGTCGGGGTCTTTCAAAGATAAGTAGAATATTTTCAACGTGATCTTGATGAGTTGTAGACTTAGCCAAGATATCATCGACATAATCTTCTAGAATCTTGTGAATGAAATCATGAAAGATAAAGAGGCATTGTCTATTGGTAAGTTGCTCCAACATTCTTTAACACAAATGACATGACTACATAATAGAAGGTACCCTAAGGCGTAGTGAAGGTTGTCTTATACTGATATTTTGGGTTAACAAATTTGATTATAGCTTGAAAAGCCATCCATGAAAGACAATAAGGCATGGCATTTGATTGAGTCTACAATCATATCAATATTAGGTAAATCAACCTTAAGAAAAGCTTTATTGAGATCATGATAATCAATACAAATGCAAATACGACCATCAAGCTTGCTAACAACAACTATATTCAATTTTCAAGAGCTTTTAGGAACTTCTCTATCTTGGTTTTGAATAATAAGGCAACCTTGGGATTCATCTTTCAGATATTTTGTTTAACAATTTTAGCATCAAGACATAGAACGATATTGTGAACCACCATGGACTCATCAATACCAGGCATGTCCTCATATGACCAAGTGAAAATATCAGGATGATAATGTAACAAATCATAATGTTTCTTAGAAAGAAAGGAATTTTTCAATCTTAATCACCTTATCAAAAGACTTAGGATTTGTTGGAGCTAAAATTTCCACCTTGGTTTTCACATATCCTTTTCATTTCATCTCCATCATAAAACCAATTACCCTTGATTTCTTACTATATTTCAATATTAAATTTAAACTTCCCTCATTTTCATAGCTCATAAAGTGAAGCCTTTAATTATCAATTTGAAATAAATCCCTTTTTGAGGTACTTCCTTAGCAGTACAAGGTATGTCTCCAAGACAGTACCACATCAAAGAGAGTTGTGCTAGTGTATCCCCAACAAAGTCAATAGAAGGCCAATGAAGATATCGAGGAGACCCTCATGCTTCGAGGATACATAATCAAATGTCTCTCTAACAACCCAAAGAGTAATATATTGAGGAGACTTTGATGCATCGAAGAGAAAAATTAACATGTCTCTCCGACAAGACACAGTGACAATGATACTCTGAAGATATAGGATTATTTTACATTCAAGAAACAAAAAAACATATCTCAGACATTAAGAGATTATTATAAAATAAATGGTAAATTATTAGAAAAAGACAAGATCATACAAATGGAAATATCAAAGAGACATCAGTGGGTCAGAGTGAGAAATGAAGAAGTCTCTTTGACACTGTAAGAGCAAGAAAGAAAAAATGCTAGAGAGACATGGAGGCATTGAACAAACATTGATAAAAGTATCTTCAACTTTCTAACAATGACATATCGAAGAGACAAGGGAGCATTGAGCGAACATTGTTAAAAGTCTCTTTGACATTCTGGCGTGGCTACAAACATACATTATTGATAAGACTGAGGGGCATCGAAGAGAGATAACCACAGGTCTCTTCAACATTTTAAGGGTATCAAAGGGGTTACTTGAAGAAACATTGATGAAAGGAGGAATACAGAAATTTTGAGGAGACATAAGCTTATCGGAGAGAAATGCTAACCAGTCTCATCAACATTCATATGTCAAAAATTCAAAGAGGGAAGAACAGGGAGTGTAGCCATCGAGGAGACCTTACGGGATCGAAGAGAGAAACTTAAAATTCTCCTCAACATTATGAAATAATGTCTCACCCAATTGAAATGACTAATAAGGTCATTGAAGAGACAACTACCATTAATATTGCAGTTGATTAGAAAGGTGGTGCGAGCACCATTTATGAACCATAGTTGGTTCAAGCATGCCAAATCTTGATATATCTAACTCCAAAGAAATAAAAATCACTATGAATTGTGGTTGAATGTCGAGGAGGTGGAGTTGGACAATGGAAAGTAGCTTAGAAATCATAGCGTTCATTCAAGTAAATGCTCTTGGCTCAGCTCAACGTGTTCTCTAAAAAAATTCTTGAAGTACGATACAAGTAGGGTTTAAAATGGACAAAACCCCTAAAAAACCAAAAGTAAAAAGGCAAAAAAAAAAGGCTAGGCCATTAAACCAAGACTTAATAGATCATTGTATTGGGTCTAGACCAAAGTTGAGAAGAGAAACTCAATTAAATCCTGTATGTGAAACATTGGAAGATAAACACAAAAATCTAGGAGATATGTGGACACCACATAGGGGTTATGACTTATTTATATATCATTACAGATAGAGATATAGACATAGGCCTATCTCAAATCCATGGAACTTGAATCTGGTGAAGTTTGTGATGCCTAATGTCTTTGTTAATGTAGAACCAATTAAAGCACTAGCTAGAAACTACAATCCTAAAACGAGGGAAATTTATTCTCATGATGGATCATAATTTATTATTATAACATGAGATTATATTTGCATGGTATTTCAATTAGACACATCCCTGAAGAAAAAATTGTAGATAAGAGATCTATTGGAAGAATATCAGACAATGGATGTGAGTTATAAGAGATGGAAGTTATGTCTGCATAGACCCAAGGGCCCAAGAAATACTCTAAGAAAGTTCTCTAACAATGAAAGACCCATGTTTCCTATGGATTCATGTGAATACCAGTACACCTACTATTCAGCCGGCCAAATACTAGGAATTGATGCCCCTTCCAACATGACTATAGCTCCCATGGTTCTGGCTACAGATATCCAAATCCAAGATGCCAGGCCCAATGATTATGTAGAATATTTATCTAAGGTCATTAATACTTCTCTTGTTGCCATTAAGAACAATAGTGATTCCATCAACTTCAAGCATTATTCACTGCTTATACATATGATATTATATGAAGGGGAGGAAATGGGAATATGGGGAGAGAAGTTGAGGATCAAGGATTTGGATAATGATGAGAATTATATACCAGTGTAGATGTGGACATCCATATGGGACAGTATATGTGAGAGATTCAACTATTTATATTTTGAAGAGTATTTTGTCAAACCTTTGTATAAGTTACTTGGCCATAGATGTGAGTACAATATGTCCCTGGACATACAAAGATTCCTCAGGCCAAAAGAGAAAAACCTTGAAGAAATGGTAAGCCACAATTTGGGGGATTGGTATACATTTAAGGATTATACTAGTATACATTTAAGGATTATACTATGATCAGAGTATATGGATTCAAGGAAGCTCCACATTTACTACCTAAAACTATGCCAAAAAAAGTTGCATACCTTGAGATTGTAAGGAAACTGGCTTACTCGGCCTTCATGCACCTAAAAAGCTATGGAAGACAAACTTTTATGCCTCTACTCTATGTTGTGGTGACTTCACCATCATTTCTAATATAGGATATGAAGTAGTTGGCAACAAAATAGATTATTATGGCTTGCCATTAGGAATAAGAGGGAAAAATTTGACCCTGAACATTTTATTTATAATGCCAAGATTTCACAAAGACTGAAGGGATATGAACATAAATTCTATGTGGATGATGTCATTAGGAATTGTGATGAGAGTCAAGTGATGATGAGGAAGGTTTCTTACAATAGAATTGTTATGGCCGAGGCTTGGAGAAGAAACAATAATCCATCCTATGTAGAAGCTTTTCATGAAATACAAGATTCTATGGAAAGGATTGAGAAATTAATTCTACATGAAGAAGAATTGACAAAAGATGTACCCCTTGTAGCTTTTTAAAGGAGAAGAGATACTGGTTTTAGGAGACAAGCTGAGAATGTAGCACCTTTAAGTCATTTGTCACCACAGCCTAGTCCAAAGGTGAGCTTCTCAGCTAATACTCCTATTATAATCAAAGATGACATTGAGGAGGAGAAAGAAGTCACACAAATCACCATTCCTACTATTCCCCAATATGAAGTGCCACCAAAGAGGAATGTGATCACATTTGAAGCTTCTAATGAGTTGTATGATGATGTGACACTTCGTGCTAGCCAAGAATTCATTGCAGATGAAAAATTTGTTTGAACTTCTAAGTTTAAGGCTTTCATTTATGAGTATAAAGGAATAATAATAAGAGAAAGGCTAAAATAAATCAACCTTGAGAAAGAATTAGATTCCTTGAAGGAGCTCCAGCATGAGGTTGATGAAGAGATGACTAATATGACTCCTGAAAGAGGAAGAGCAATATTACAAGAAGTCAGGGTCATGCTTCTTCCTGCGTGGGACATCAACTTAGCCATTGTGTTTGATAGCTTTCTAAAAAGAGAAACTAAGGCCTTGCAATTGACAGATGAGGCCAGCGATAAGATATATATTGGATCAAGGTATAACCCTGATAATACTACTTTGCAGATTTGGGCACTTTACCCACCAGGAAAGAGGCCTTCTCTTATTAGTGATCATGATCAGATTTTTGCACACCTTCTAGTATAGAGAGTAGGGGATACAAACCCTATGGATACCACTAATCTAAATGTAAATGCGGCTAAGTTTACCAAGGCTCAAATTCAAAATTTGGTCAGAGATAATAAGGGGATGATGGAGAAGAATGAGAGGTTGAAGCAAGATGTGATCAATTATAGAGATAGCCTTAGGGATTTACTCAACATTGATTGAACATGAAAGAAAGGTGCTTGAAGCAATGTCTAATACTACCTATTGGAAGCACAAATATGAAAAGGTCTAGAAAGGACAAGAGGAATTGAAGAAAAAACTAAAAAAAACCACATTTGAAATGGCATCAGAACTAGTTTGTAAGAGATTTGATGATATGTGTAGGCTCGCTAACAAAGTCTGGGTCATCCATGACAAAACATATGCATCTTTGTTGGAACATAATAGGTTGAGTGACAAAATGAAGGAAGTGGAATTACACATAAGGGAAAATAAAAGTGACAATAAAAGTGTGTTTCAAGAATATCAAGAGCTTATGAAAGCACATGTTAGCTTCCATAACATTGTGACACAAGAATTGAGTGACTTCAATCAGTCATTAAGTATGGCTCTACCAAATTTCTTTGAGGAAACAAATTTAAAGGATCAAGATGTATGGAAGGATGAGATAGCCTAGTATCTGCCAATTTCACTTGATGATATTAATGATGAAGATAAGGTGCTCAATAAGACACATATGCAAATAGGAAGAATATTTGAACTCAAATATGTGATGAAGGATATCATAAATAATGTAGATACTTATGCAAATACAGGGTATATCAAACATGTATCGAGGATTAATATATTCATTACACAGGCCAAGTAAAATGCAGTAGGGTGTGGAAGTTTGGCAGCCATGGATGCATTATCATGGAGAATGAGCCTTGAACAAGTCTTTGGTGATCACGGGAACTTGTTGGAAGATTAACAGATCATGGTGCATCCACCTGCAAACTATTAATTTTTATGTTTATGTTAAATCAAGATTCTAGTTATCAAACATCACATCTTTTTGTAATGGGTCTATAGTTTGTTGCTTACCATACAAAAAGGGAAACCAATGCCCAATTTTAAGATCATCATAATCATTATCATCATCACTAGTAGTAAATAGGTTGCATATTCCATCCATCCATTTCCATATTTCAAAGACTTTTGTTATTAATGTACATCTTTTGAAGTAATATAATGGAGAAGATTGCTTATAATTGGTGATTTAATTATGGTGTTCAACTATTGTGTTGATATTCATTCTTATGTTTTGATGTGTTGTCTCTAAAGTGGCTCTCTTAAGTTATTAAAATTTATATAATTTGTCAGGGCACATTTGTTTTTGTTGTGTAATTGTTTTTATTGGGTTATGGTTAAGGGTGAATTAAATTCCTTTTGAAGTGGTTATTTTTATTAGTTTCCCTCAAGCTAAGAATTAAAAATCCCTCCATGTTGTCACAGTAATTTAGGAGGATAACACTAGGATTTATAAAGAAGAGTACAGTTACCAACTAATCTACATGTTTGTACATGGTGTAAACATCTAAAAGTTCCCAACAGTTAGAGTTAAGTTGAGGAGTAGATCTACACATCTTGCATATTTGTCTCCATCACCATCATCCACCTTTCAACTCCATGCACCCAATATATTTAGGAAATGGTGAAGTTTAAAATAATTTGTATAAACTCTACTTATACACTCTATTCTCAAAAAAATCTACAGTAGGAACTAGTCATTAGCCTTGCATCTACTTCACACCTGTGTGCCATTATGAGTAGGTTTCCCAAAATAGAATCCATTTTAGACTTTCAAATCTACCTTATCATTTAGGTACACTCACCTAGGTCTAGTAGAGCCTAAAGAGTAGGGGGTGATCAACCATATTTTCCCTGTTCATTATCCAAAAACGTATTAAGAGACTAGCACCCTCTTAATGTTCAAAACCTACTTTTTTGAGACCTTACAAATTGGCAACTCTATTGGGGACAACTCGAGAAGATTTCAATTCCAGCCTGTCCACTTATAGATTCAATTAAGTTTCAAAATTGAATTGTTACATTGAACATCAAAAGATGCCGCTAGGAACAAATATAAAAGATTGTAAACTTTTCTCACTTTTTACAAAAGTGTGTGGTGACTCTGTCAGAAGTTTTTAGGAGCGAATGCATGATTGAGAAGTTAAAGTACACAACAAGAATTACAAACCCCAGAGTTCAAAGTATCAAATCATCCTACGAAATGAACGGTAGGAGATCTTTGCACCAAGAAAGTCCCAAGAAGAATAATGGAAAGTGGACAGACAAGCATGGATCTCCCCCTTCAAAGGCTGATACAAATAAGAAAAAAGTAGCATCTAACCAATTAGATGACATGTGTGGGGATAAGGGGAACTCATCAAAGAAACCCTTACAATACACAATATCCCTTTCCACTGTGATGAAGTAGATCATTCAATGCCACTTGAAAGAAATAATCTAACTGACAACATTCTCAATTTCAAGTCGGATCCACAAAAACAAAGTGAATTTCTCTCACGTGTGGAAGAAGAAAGAATCCAAAGACAAAATGAGTATGACCAAAGTTTTTCATCACAACAAGAAGAAGAAAACCAACATGGATTTATAGATCGCTCTATCCCTAGTGAGAATTATGATGAAATGACCACTCAAGAATTGGAGGAACATGTGGAAAGACAGAGGGAGGAAGTTAGGAGGCGACAACAGTTGATAAAAGAAAGCAAAGACCTAAACCAACAAATTTCCCAGATGAATATCCATCCATTAAAACCTCCAAAATATGTCCCTCCCCATAAGAAAGGAGGTAACATCAATCCACATGGGTCATACCAGAATATAGGCATTCCAAATGCTTCAAAGGAATCGCATAACATAGCTAGGAAACCAAAACAGAATGTGCAACATAATGTACCACAAAATGTACAGTCACAAAACATGAGCAACATTCCATAGTCATACCCACCACCAAGACAACAACATGTCCAACACTATTAGCATCATGTGCCACAATAGAATGTATATTCTCACCAGAACATCCAACAAAATTTACACCAACCCCAACGAGGATTTCAATATTACCCCAATCCACCCCCTCAGAATCCTTATCCAAAAAATCTTGTAAGTATGACCATACCCCATTGATACCAACATGAGAAATATCATTCCCAAATTCACAAGGAATAATGCAACTATAGCAGAGGAACATGTCATCAACTTCGATGCTTTCATTCAATACTTAGGCATGGAGGAGGAAGATGCCCTCATGAGACTATTTATGATGTCCTTGACTGAAGAAGCTAGGGATTGGTTCAATAGCCTACCAGATGCCTCAATTACCTCTACAATAGACTTTAAAACTCAATTCCTAGAGCAATAAGGGAATCAGTGTGCTCCTGAATTTTCCTTACATGAGTTAATAAGCATTCAAATACATCAGAATGAATCTATTTTTGACTTTAATCAAATGTTCTCCAAGATTAACAACAAGATACCACATGGATCTAAACTAGCTAACTCAACAGCTTTAAGTATCTATCTAAGACCTTTTGATCCTAAAGCAAGGTATGATCTCAAAAAAAAAATTCCTAGTAGCTTGGGTGAAGCATGGAGGGTTGCTATAACCATTGAGAATAATAGGAAAGCTACTAGCATAATTGGAAAAAGAGATAACCTTAGTGTCCCCCAAAATCCTAACAATCACCAAAATAGGCAAGAGAACTAGTACATAAACGAAAGGCCAAGATTGCATGATATGCCCTATAACACCACTTGGAAGGATGGATGACTAGTGGGCAAACCAAATTGGAAAGATACACTAGATCCATTAAAGAAACATGGAGCACACGTAGTGGATACTACACAATGGTATTCACCTTGTCATAGACCCCATGCTCCTGAACATTGTGCAATGGCTCAAGCTTTCTAGGAAGATGAATGGTCACAAGAATAGGGTAGAGATGGCTACACCGTGAATATGTTAAGATGGAGGTCCCATCAAACCAATGATGGATACTCATATTCTGAGGATGGGTGTGAATATGATGTCAGCAATCAGAAAAACAATGTTAATATGGAGCAAGAAGTGTTCTCTGATTTGGAAGAAAATGCAGGAGAAACAGCCTATGCATGCAATACAACTCCACAATTTTAGTTAAGAACACCAATAGAAGAGGAAAAGAGGGCCATCATAGAAAAATTTGTGGCTGAGGAGAAAAGAAAGAAATACAACCTAAGAAGTAGGCCTGCCGATGATGACTAGGGAACACCTAGAGGCATGTTTATAAAAGAAAAAAAGAATAAGGAGAATATCTCATCTAACCAAAAGAAGGGTAAAACAAAGAAGCCTCGAAAAAATTCCCAAAAGGAGGTTGCAAGTGTTGAATCTAAGAAAAAAATAGATAATGACAAAGTGCAAACTAAAGGGAAAAGGGGTGCTAAGACAAAAAAGACTGGACAAGGGATAACTACCCCTTTGTTTGACATCACCCAAGCACTGACTCAGATGAAGATGACAGTAACCCTATTGGATTTGATGAAAATTTATTATTATAGAGACACAACCCTCAAATTGATTGCTAATACATCTCACAAACAAAAGGATCAGAAGAAAGAAGTCAATGTTGTTGAATAGGAAACTACGAAGGCACCAGAGGTCTATTTGGGAGATACCCTTACAAAGAATCCCTCCCAGGTAGATCCATTTTACACCACATTGGTGATCAATAACAAGTTGGTGAAAAATTGCATGATTGACTCTAGGGCAGCAATCAATATCATGCCTTTGGTTGTGATGAAGGAATTAAGATTATGGGTGAACACCACCTATGGGAAGTGTTACGCTATGGATAACAGATCAGTCCCAGTAGTTGGAGTGATATGGGATGTAGAATTGAAGCTAGCATCATACCCTGAGGAAACATATATAATAGACATTACTATAATAGACACTCCCCCTTACTATGGGATGATATTATCTAGACAATGGACTACAACAATAGGTGGAAATGTCCAACTAGATTTGTCTTATGCCACAATACTTGTGAATGGAAGGGAAGTCAAGTTGTACAGAGAACCTAGATCAGAACATTTCATTGAGCTCTTTGACCCTAATCAAATAATTGTTTTTGTGACGTGGATATTGGGAGATTTATAATTGAGCATTCAAACCCTGAATTGCTAAACACAGATCCAATTGCTAGGGATGTTTCTCAAAATGAACACAGCATATGGCGGATGTATTTTGATGGAGCCTACAATAAAGAAGGGAATGGAGTTGGGATTGTTTTTATTTCACCAAATGGTACAACATTTAAGTACTCATTTATGCTAACATTTGAATGCACAAATAACATAGCACAGTATGAGGCCTTGTTATTGGGTTTAAACATTGCCACAAGGCATGGGATCAAAGTGTTAACTATTTTTGGAGATTTAGAACTAGTTATTTCATAGGTCAAATCAAAATATTCTACAAAAAAAAAAAATATTGAAGCAATAAAAAAATTTAGTGTGGGATACTATAGATATTTTTGATGCGTTCTCCATTGATTGGGTCGATAGATCAAAAAACTTGATGGCAGACTTCTTGGAAAATGTAGCATTGAAGAGAGATGACATTACCTTGGCAAGTATCTCACAAGTGGAATTCAAGACTAGACCTGCAATTCCTGAAAATATTTACAATTGGCGGGTCTTTAATGATGACACATATATGATCAAGTTCTTACACTGCATTGATCAATATGAGGCCCAAGAGATTGATTTAAATCCATTTGTTGAGGGAGTAGATGGTAAACAAACTATGTTTGGCCAGGAAGTTGTGCAGCTCAAGACAAACAAGATACCTAAAGGAGTACTGGCATTGGAAAGGGTGTTTGATAGGAGTGATAGAGAAATTATGAAGAAAACACTAGAAAGGAGGGAAGATATTGAGGAAAGTAATCTTGGGACTAAATTGGCTCTGAAAAAGGTGTATATTGGAAAGGAGATAAGCCCCACAATTAGAAATATGTTGATTGCACTATTAAGAAGATATAAGCATGTTTTTGCATGGTCATATGATGACCTTAAAGCATATAGAGAAGATCTATTTCAACATGAAATCCCACTAAAGCCTAATGCAAAACCCTTCAGATAGAAACAAAGGCTGGTAAACCCTACTCTAGAGCCCAAGATGCATGAAGAACTCATGAAGCTCAAAGAAGGAGGTATTATTAAGCCTATCAGACATTCTACTTGGGTTTCCAACTTAGTGCCTATCAAGAAGAAGAATGGATACATAAGGTTGTGTGTAGACTTTTGAAATTTGAATGTCTCCTCCTTAAAATATAATCACCCTCTCCCAAACATGGAAGCTATGCTACAGAGGGTAATAGGGTGTGAATTATTGTCCATGTTGGATGGTTTTTCGGGGTACAATCAGGTGAAAGTAAAAGAATTAGAATAGTATAAGACCACATTCACCACACCTTGGGGCACATATGTATACGTAAGGATGCCATTTGGCCTCACAAATGTTGGGGCCACCTTTTAGAGAGCTATGGACATTGCCTTTGCTGATATGATTAATACAATAATGGTGGTGTATTAAGATGATCTCACAGCATATTCCAAGAAAGGAAAAGACCATATTGGACATCTTGAAAAAATCTTATTCAAAGCCCTACAGTATGGTATTTCCTTAAACCCTAAGAATTTCCATTTTGTTGTAAACGAGGGAAAGTTATTGGACCACATAATGTCCAAATATGGAGTCATAATTGATCCAGAGAGGGTAGAGGCTATAGATAAGATTCTTATTCTAAAGATAGTAAAGGCTATTCAATCTTTCTTTGGACAAATAAACTAGGAGTTTTATATCAAATTTCACCGAGATTGTCAATCCAATTTCAAAGATGTTGAAGAAAGGAGCCAAGATTGATTAGACAATAGAAGCAATTGATGCATTTATATCTATAAAAAGAGAAATCAAGGAAGACCTAGTGTTAAAATCCCCTGACTTCAGTAAACCATTTCAGATATTTTCATTTGCATCATACCACACCATTTTAGTAGTGATGTTGTAGAAAAATGATGAAGGGTATGAGCAACCAATATCATTCTTCAGCAATTTTCTTCAAGGAGCAGAACTAAAGTATGACATTACAGAGAAGTAGGCATATGCATTTGTCAAAGCTATGAAAGCCTTTAAACCTTATTTGGTAGGTGCTAAAGTGATTGCATATATTCCTAATGCTACAATTAAGGATTTATTTGTGTAAACTGAAGTCACAAGGAGAAGGTGTAGATGGATTAATAGAATTCAAGAGTTTGATATTGGCATCCAAATCACCAAATTGGTAAGAGGACAAGGGTTGGCTAAGCTCATGGCTGAATCAAATCTTGAAGCATCACAAATATGTAACACAGGGGAAGAAGAAGGTATAATCGCTAGTATTGAGCACACCCCATGGTACACTAATATAATGCATTACCTTAGAAACTAGAAATATCCTAAAGACTTGAATGAAAATAAAAAAAAAGAACCTTTAAATTGCATGCCTCAAAGTATGTCTTTATGGACAGAGACCTATACTGGAAGAACAAAGATGGAGTTTTTTTGTTATGCTTAGATGAATCACAAGCAAAACATGTGTTAAAGGAGATGCATGAAGGATTCTATGGAGGACATTTTTTGGCCAAAACCACTATCCATAAGATCCTAGGAGCTGGATACTACTGGCCCAAGGTTTTCAATGACTCTTTAACATATGTACGAAAGTGTGAGGCTTGTTAAATATTTTTTGGGAAAATGAAGTATCAAGGAGCACTACCACTTAGACCAATGCAAGTAGAAGCTCCATTTCATCATTGGGGGATTGATTTCATTGGAGAAATACCAAAGAAATCTAGTGGAGGTCACAAATGGATACTAGTGGCAACTGACTACTTTACAAAATGGATAGAGGTCATCCCTACAAAGCAAGCCACTAGTAAGGTTGTGATAAATTTTCTAATGGAGAACATCATCAGAAGATTTGGGACACTTGTAAGGATAATCACAGACAATGGTATGTGTTTTAGATCAGAAAATTTCAAAGGATTATGTGAGACTTATGACATAAAAATCTCATATGCATCTCCATATCATCCACAAGCAAATGGGTAGGTTGATTCAAGAAAAAAGAGTATCCTAAAAATAGTTAAAAGGATGTTGAATAATAATAAAAAGGCTTGGGATTCCAAATTGAGGTTGGCGGTTTGGGAAGATAGAATTGTTAGCAAGAGACATTGCACAATTCATCTGGTGTTTTCATTGATGGAAACCCTAGTCAATAATCACATCCGTACTTTAGTATTTTCTTACACCGTAAGTCAGATTGAAGATATGTTTAAACTACCAAAGCTAAAACAGGGCATCTGATAGAGTTGTGTACATTGACTCATATGTAATTTCCTATTATCATTTTGTGTTTTGGATCTTAGGGAAGGTATTTTGATGTATGAACTATCTTATCTTTGAATCATAGGGCCTCGTATTTATTGGTGTGCAAGTTAGAAGATCCGGTTTATTGATTTTTAGTCTAACAGTGTAGAAAGGCCGACTAAGTGAGTATAGCGTGTTGTGGATCTTTGAGGCATAATTTTTGAAGGTGTTTCATGTTTGAGACATTGTTTTGGGTCCTTACTATGTTTTTTCTGACATTGTCTTGTTCGCATTGATAATTGTTTATTGATTTGGGCTGACATTTTGTACACATTTCATATTTTGTTAAAGCCGACATGTAGTTGATGTAATCTCTAGTCGCGAATATATATAATCAATTATTCATATCATTTTGATGTGTGATGATATGATGCAATATTTAGAAGGATTATAGATTGACTGTGCACAATTTCATTTGAGTAGAACAAAGATTGGTGATTCGAATTAAAGCAAACAAAGGTTCAAGAGTAGAATCAGCCAGAATGTGAAGAAAGCGATCAATGTGGTTAACCAAAACTATAATCAGGCATTAGCATATGCTATTTTATAGTTCATCTACTCTAGTTTTCTTCCAACTGTGACTATAAGACAGTGAGTCTTCCTTTGGGCAGTAAGCCTTTTGTATCTGAGCAGTGAGCTCTAGGCAGTGTGCTTGAATGCATGTGCATTCCATTTGTAAAAATTTATTTTGAGTATATTCATATTGTGGATTGACCTCCATCGTGGTTTTTCCCCTAATAAGGTTTCCACGTAAAAAAATACTTGTGTTATGGTGTTGCGGTTGATTGTTTTGTGTTCTTGCATCTTTCTTTTGGTTCAATGTTATAAGAGGTTTAAAGATCAAGTTAATAAAGTTAAATTTTGCAGAACACTAATTAACCCCCCCTCTTAGTGTTCCTTGATTCCATCAAGAATCACAGTGAAGAAGTCAACTAGTAAATCACCTTTTGATTGGTTTATGGGACACAAGCAATGATTCCTATGCAGAACCTTTTACCAGTATATAAGTTTATGTTCTAGGAAGACTTGGACATCCCTAAACCTATGGAAGATAGAATAGGGCAGTTAGTAGAATTGGATGAGATTAGAAGCTTGTCCAAGGAGTGTAACACAAAGATGTGGGCACAAACAAAATACTTGTTTGACAAAAGGGCAAAGGATAGAAATTATAAAGTGAATGAAATGGTCTTGTAATGGAATTCCAAGTGTGAAGATAAAGGGAAACATGGGAAGTTTGAAGCTCTTTAGATAGGACCATTTTTTGTTATAGGAACAGGTGGTGAAGACTCTTATTATCTTCAAAACATGTCAGGAGAAGATCAAGAATTTCCAATGCATGGACAATTCTTGAATCACTTATTTTCTTAAAATCAAATATTCCATGCATAGTAGTCTTAGGTTCCCACCCTACCCCATCCCATTCAATCACATTCACCCATGGTCTACCTCCCAAAGATCACTTAAGGATTCTTGCAATGACCTCATGATCATTCATCCCCAATCAGAGCCACTATTGGAGCTAAAATTTCCACCTTGGTTTTCACATATCCTTTTCATTCCATCTCCATCATAAAACCCATTACCCTTGATTTCTTATTGTATTTCAATATTAAATTTGAAATTCCCTCATGTACATAGCTCATAAAGTGCAGCCTTTCATTATCACTTTGAAATAAATCCCTTTTTGTGGTACTTCCTCAACAGCACAAGGTATGTCACCAAGAGAGTACCACATTGAAGAGAGTTGCACCAATGTCTCCCCAACAAAGTCAATAGAAGGCCAATGAAGATATCAAGGAGACTCGCATGCTTCGAGGAGACATACTCAAATGTCTTTCCAACAACCCAAAGAGCAATATATCGAGGAGACTTGGATGCATCAAAGAGAAAAATTAACATGTCTCTCTGACAAAACACAGTGACAGTGATACTCAGAAGATATAGGATTATTTTACATTCAAGAAACAGAAAAAAATCTCTTACACATTGAGAGATTATTATAAAATAAATGGTAAATTATTGGCAAAAGACAGGATTGGAAAAATGGTAATATCAAAGAGACATCGGTGTGTTGAAGTGAGAAATGAAGAAGTCTCTTTGACACTGTAAGAGCAAAAAAGAACAAAATGTCAAAGAGACATGGAGGCATCGAACAAACATTGATAAAAGTCTCTTCAAATTTCTAACAATGACATATCGAAGAGACAAGGGAGCATCGAGCGGACATTGTTAAAAGTCTCTTTGACATTCTAGCACGGCTACGAACATACATTATTGATAAGATTGAGGGACATCAAAGAGAGATAACCACAAGTCTCTTCAAAATTTTAAGGGTATAAAAAGAGTTACTTGAAGAAACATTGCTAAAAGGAGGAATATGGATATGTCGAGCAGACATAATCTTATCGAAGAGAAATGCTCACCAGTCTCATTGACATTCATATGTCAAAAATTCAAAGAGCGAAGAATGGGGAGTGCAGCCATCGGGGAGACCTTGCGGGATCGAAGAAGGAAACTCAAAAGTCTCGTTGACATTATGAAATAATGTCTCACCTGGGTGACATGATTAATAAGGTCATGAAAGAGACAACTTCCATTAATATTGCAATTGATTAGAAAGGTGGCACGAGCACCATTTATGAACCAGAGTTGGTTCAAGCATGCCAAATCTTGATATATCTAACTCCTAAGAAAATAGAATCACTACTTTTGTGTTTGAATATCAAGGAGGCAGAGTTGGACGATGGAAAGTAGCTTAGAAATTGCATCTTTCATTCAACTAAGTTCTCTTAGCTTAGCACAATGTGTTCTCTAAAAATTTGCTTGAAGTACAGTACAAGTAGGGTTTAAAATGGACAAAACCCATGAAAAACCAAAATTAAAAAGGCAGAAAATGGAGGCCTGGCCATTAAACCAAGACTTAATAGATTATTGTCCTAGGTTTGGGCCAAAGTTGAGAAGAGAAGCTTAATTGAATCCTTCATATGAAACATTGGAAGATAAACACAAAAATCTAGGAGATTTGTGGACTATGCATAGGGGTTATGACTTATTTATATATCATTACAGAAAGAAATACCGACATAGGCTTGTCTCAAATCCATGGAACTTGAATCTGGTGAAGCTTGTGATGCCTAATATCTTTTCTAATGTAGAACTAATTAAAGCACTGGCTAGAAACTACAATCCTAAATCGAGGGCAATTTATTCTCACAATGGATCACAATTTATTATTATAACATGAGATTATATTTGCATGGTCTTTCAATTAGACAAATCCCTAAAGACAAAATTTTGGATAAGAGATCTGTTGGAAGAATATCGGACCATGGATGGGAGTTAGAAGAGATGGAAGTTACCTCTGCATAGACCCAAGGGTCAATTAAATCAACTAAGAAAGTTCTCTAGCGATCAAAGACCCTCGTTTCCTATGGATTTATTTGAAGAATATTACCAATACACATACTATTCAGTTGGCCAAGTACTAGGAATTGATGCCCCTTCCAACATGATTATAGCTCCCATGGTTCTAGTTGTTGATATCCAAACCCAAGATGTCAGGTCCTATGATTATGTAGAATATTTATCTAAGGTCATTAATACTTCTCTTGCTACCATTAAGAGCAATAGTGATTCCATCAACTTCAAGCATTATTCACTACTTATGCATATGATATTATATGAAGGGCAGGTAATGGTAATATGGGTAGAGGAGTTGAAGATCAAGGATTTGGATAATGATTAGAATTATAGACCAGCGTAGATGTGGACATCCATATGGGACAACAGATGTGGGAGATCCCACTATTTATATTTTGAAGATTATTTTGTCAAACATTTGTATAAGTTACTTGGCCACATATGTGAGTACAATCTATCCCTGAAAATACAGAGATTCCTTGGGCCAAAAGAGAAAAACCCTAAAGGAATGGTAAGCACAATTGGGGAGATTGGTATTCATTTGAGGATTGTACCATGATCAAAGTATATGGATTCGAGGCAGCTCCACATTTACTGCCTAAAACTGTGCCAAACAGAGTTGCATACCTTAAGATTGTAAGGAAATTGGCTTACTCAGCCTTCATGCACCTAAAAAGCTATGGAAGACAAACTTTTATGCCTTCTACTTTATGCTTCGGTGACTTCACCATCATTGATGATACAGGTTATGAATCAATTGGCAACAAAATAGATTATTATGGCTTGCCATTGGGGAATAAGAGGGGAAAATTTGACCCTAAACATTTTATTTATAATGCCAAGATTTCACAAAGACTTAAAGGATATAAACATGAATTCTATGTGGATGATGTCATTAGGAATTGTGATGAGAGTCAAATGATGATGAGGAAGGTTTCATACAATAGAATTGTTATGGCTAAGGCTTGAAAAAGAAACAATAATCCATCCTATGTAGAAGCTTTTCATGAAATACAATATTCTATGGAAAGGATTGAGAAATTAATTCTACATGAAGAAGAATTTACAAAATATGTACCCCTTGTAGATTTTGAAAGTAGAAGAGATACTAATTTTAGGAGACAAGCTGAGAATGTAGAACCTTTAAGTCATTTGGCACCACAGCGTACTCCAGAGGTGAAATTCTCAGTTGATGCTCCTATTATAATCGAAGATGACATTGAGGAGAAGGAAGTCACACAAATCACCATTCCTACTGTTCCCCAGTATGAAGTTCCACCAAAGAGGAACGTGATCACATTTGAAGCTTCTAATGAGTTTTTTAATGATGTGAGACATCGTGCTAGCCAAGAATTCATTGCATATGACACATTTGTTCAAACCTCTAAGTTTAAGGCTTTCATTTATGAGTATAAAGGAAGAGTAATAAGAGAAAGAATAAAAGAAATCAACCCTAAGAAAGATGCAGATGCCTTGAAGGAGCTCCAGCATGAGGTTGATAAAGATATGAATGATATGACTCCTGAAAGAGGAAAATAACTATTACAAAAAGTCGAGGTCATGCTTCTTTTGAGGTGGGATATCAGCTCATCCATTGTGTTTGATAGCTTTCTAAAAAGAGAAAATAAGGCCTTACAATTGGCTGATGAGGCCAGTGATAAGATACATACTGGATCAGGGTATAACCCTGATAATACTACTTTGCAGATTTGGGCAATTTGACCACCAAGAATGAGGCCTTCTCTTATCAGTGATCATGATCATATTTTTGGACACTGTCTGGTATAGAGAGTAGGGGATACAGACCCTATGGAGACCGCTGATCTAAATGTAAACGTGGCTAAGTTTACCAAGGATCAAATTCAAAAATTGGTTAGAGATAATAAGGGGTTGATGGAAGAGCATGAGAGGTTGAAGCAAGATGTGATCAATTAGAAAGATAGATTACCTTCCTCCTCAGGGCTTTACTCACCATTGATTGAACATAAAAGAAAGGTGCTTGAAGCAATGATTGAGACTAGCTATTGGAAGCACAAATATGAAAAGGTCTAGAAAGGGCAAGAGGAATTGAAGAAAAATTTAAAAACCACCACATTTGAAATGGCATCAAAACTAGTTTGTAAGAGATTTGATGATATGTTTTGCTAACAAAGTCTAGGTCATCCACGACAAATCATATGCAGCTTTGTTGGAACATAATAGGTTGAGTGACAAAATGAAGGAGGTGGAATTGCACATAAAGGCAAAGAAAAGTGAAAATAAAAGTGTGCTTCAAGAATATCAATAGCTTACGAACGCACATGTCAGCTTCCATAACATCCTGACACAAGAATTGAGTGACTTCAGTCAGTTACTAAGTATGGCTCTACTGAATTTCTTTGGGAAATAGACTTAAAGGATCGGGATGTATGGAAGGATGAGATAGCCCAGTATCTGCCAATTTCTCTTGATGACATTAACGATGAAGATAAGGTGCTCGAGAAGACACATATGCAACTAGGAAGAATATTTGAACTTGAATATGTGATGAAGGATATCATAAATAATGAAGATACTTGTGCAAAGATAGGGTATATCGAACATGTATTGAGGATTAACATATTCATCGTATAGGCCAAGTAAAAAGTGGTAGGGTATGGAAGTTTGGAAGCTATGGATGCATTATCATGGATCATGAGCCTTGAACAGGTCTTTGGTGATTACGAGCGCTTGTTGGAAGACTAACGGATCATGGTGCATCCACCTGCAAACTATTAAGTTTTATGTTTATGTTAAACCAAGTTTCTAGTTATCAAACGTCACACCTTTTTGTAATGGGTCTGTAGCTTGTTACTTCCCATGCAAAAAGGGAAACCAAGGCCCAATTTTAAGATCATCATAATCATTATCATCGTCACTAGTAGTAAATAGGTTGTATATTCCATCCATCTATTTCCATATTTCAGATACTTTTTTTATTAATGTACATCTTTTGAAGTAATATAATGGAGAAGACTGCTTATAATTGGTGATTTACTTCTAGTGTTCAACTATTTTGTTGATATTCATTCTTATGTTTTTCTATGTTGTCTCCAAATTGGTTCTCTTAATTTATTCAAATTTATATAATTTTTCTAGCCACATTTGTTGTTGTGTGATTGTTTTGATTGGGTTTTGATTAAGGGTGAATTAAAATCCTTTCAAGTAATTCATTTTAATTGGTTCCTGTCAGGGATTAAAATCCTTTTGAAGTGGTTATTTTTATTGGTTTCCCTCAAGGTAAGAATTAAAAATCCTTTCATTTTGTCACAGTAATTTAGGAGGATAACACTTGGATTTATAAAGAAGAGTACAAGTACCAACTAATATGCACGTTTGTACAAGGTGCAAACATCTAAAAGTTCCCAACAGTTAGAGTTAAGTTGAGGAGTAGATCTACCCATCTTGAATATATGTCTCCATCACCATCATCCACCTTTCGACTCCATTCACCTAATAGATATATGCATTGGTCAAGTTTAAAAAAAAATTGTACAAACTCTACTTATACACTCTATTCTCAAAAAACATCTACAGTAGGAACTAGTCATTAGCCTTGCATCTACTTCACACCCGTGTGCCATTGTGAGTAGGTTTCCCAAAATAGAATCCATTTTAGACTTTAAAATCTACCTTATCATTCAAGTACACCCCCTAGGTCTACCAGAGCCTAAAGAGCAGGGGGTGATCAACCATATTTGCCCCGTTCGTTAGCCAAAAACATATTAAGATACTAGCACCCTCTTAAGGTTCAAAATGTACATTTTTGAGACTTAATAGGATCCATGAAAACATTGGAAGTATCTCCTTTAAGGAGAGTAATATAGTCTTCGAAATGAATTATAGGAACATCATCATCTGCATTAGATAAAGAGGCCTTCTCATCAATGCTCATAACAAATTCTCCAAAGTATGCATGTTTATTCAAGCGATACATGAATCACATTTATTGTGATAAGAAGGTAAATGAGAGTAGACACCTAAGAATTATTCCAATGCTTCCTCCAAAGAGAAAACATCTAGAGGAACCTCTTTAAAGTCTACCTTGTTTTCAATGAATTCAGGATGAATTTATTCAAGAGGAGGAGGCCCAATGGAAATCATGTTGACATTCAACCATGATTTCCTTTTACACTTTTGTTGGTGTAGGTTTTTTTTTATATTTATTTTTCCTACACATTATTAAGCATACTTAGGTTATAGTAGACATGGTTTATGTGAGGACACATGGCGTAATCCATCGATTGCATGTGTTGCTCTCACCCACACTTGGGTGGTTGAGTCTCACACCCTCTTTTGGAATTTTATGCCACCTCACATTACCACTATATTGTCTCTTTCTGAGTAGGTTATGCCACATGTTTATCATTTTCCAAGTAGGTATAACTCCCACCTAATTTTGTTATTTGGGAGTTATTACTCTTGGAATTATATGCCCATATTATGCTATATAATCAACACTCACCTCTCCCTCCTAGCTAGTTCAGATGAGTTCATATCAGCTCAGTTAGTACAAGGGAGTGTTGATGCATATTGTATCATTTGGAGTGTGATAATATCGTTATATTGTTATTGCACCATATTCCAGCATTTCATCCTCTTGTTGCTCTCGTGTAGAAGGTTAATCTTGGTTTTGTATGTGATCCTAGATGCTCAAGTTCATCAACAACTCTTACAACTTTGTATGATGATATCCAAGTCCCATGGTATGCTCACGAAGATCAAACTCTATGGGGACTTTAATAACTTGTTCACTGCATCCACAACCATTACCTCCATAACATGTTTAGAAAGGAGATTGAAACTAGGTCTAAAACGTGTTTGCAATTCCAAGGAAGAAGGAGGATCAACGTAAAGAGCATGATTCCAATAATGAGTATCATACCCATTTATGGGAACATAATCATCCTTCTTAGAAAGAATGCAAGCACTAGCCTCCTTAATAGAAGCATGATTATCTTCCTCAATAGAGGCACGATCATCTTCCTTAATGGGGGAATGATCATTTTCCTTAGCGGAAGGACAATCAACTTTCTTGATAGAATTATATGATATTGTTGGAATTTCTAGGTGGATAGGATCTACTTTGTACTCCCCAATAAAATATTCGATAAAGTCCAAGGACCCCCCAATTTTCACCAGGACATGCATTCAATTCAGAAGAAGTAGAAGGGGTAGACTAAGGATTCTCTACTTCAGGAAAATCTTCCTTAGGGACATCTATCTCAAGAGAAGCCTTTGAAATAGGCACTGCCTAAGAAGATTTCAACACATTATAAGATAAGGAAGGAATAAAATTCTTAAGATTAGAAGCAACCGAGTCCTAACCAACAGCTACCACTTCACAAAGGTGTATAGCATCAAGGTTAGCCTCGATTGCAACTACTTCATTATTAGCAACAAATTTTATAGAACAATGTAAAGTAGAAGTGACTACTCCCAAAGCATGAATCTAGGGTCCCAATCTCAAAGGAAAGATTATCATGCATAAGGCTTGTTGATGAGCATTATCAAATCCATAAATGTACAAAGAAGAAGCAATAAGAGAAGATGAATTAATTTTAATTTTAGGTAACAATTCAATACTACATACGTTGAGAGCCAAATTGGTGTCAATGAGAGCATGCCTAATACCAATGTTATTAATTTTGAATATTATCATTAGAGGATCTACTTGATTCTACATTTCCAGAGGTACGATTTCATGCAGATAGAGCGTAATATTTGACAAATCCACATGAATATGAGCTATCAACACAATAACATTTGCCAGCCTAGCAGAAGAAGGCAGGAGGATTTTTTGCAAAGCTTCATGAAGCATACCTTGATAAATCGAAGTAGTCTAAAGTAACTCCCAAAGTGAGATCTTGGCAAGAGTAACGCAAAGTTGTTAGATGAGATCATACTCACCAGGTTCTTTAGCTATGGGTTTAGGTGTTGGAGGAAGGCTTAATTGAGAAGGTGGTAAAGAATTTGGTTGATTTAAATTTTGTCGATTTCTTCTAGTATTGTAAGTATGGGCTACTACTTTATAGGAGGAAGCCTTAGATTGTATGAATCTCATGTAAAGGTCTAACATGTCAACAATGAAAAGAACCCCATGAATAGAATAAATTATTTTAGGATACAGGCTAGCTGAATTCATGTAAATGATGGGTATCTTAAGCCCTTGAGGGGCTACAAAAACTACAACTACATTCATGGACTCTTCGACTTGAAGACGGTTGTGATGAAGAATTGTGTTCAGCAAATCTACAAATAGGGGATATCTCTTAGAAATCATTTAGGGTATCATCCAACATATCAAAATCTTGTTTATAGAATGCATTATCAAAAGCATTAAATTTTTTAAAAAAAGATCCAACATGATTTGATTCACATCGAGTTCACCAAAATGTAAAGGATGGGATTCGCTACTCCTAAGTCTCTAGGACAAAGAAGAGTCTACAGGGAGCGAATAGCCCTCAATTACCTCAATGTAAAAGCTCAAGTGACAAAGTAAAAAATGGAGAATATTGTAATAACTTAATTAAATAGAACACTAGGCTAGAATGATAAAACTATAGATTAATAGAATCTAGTAAAGAATTACATAATACTGATTACAAAAATAGAAAAATAAAGACTTAGAAATTCTGCCCTCAGAAGGATAGAGTTGTAGCCAATGGATGAGAACATGCCACAAGGATGTTTGCAACCCACATTGTCATCCCTATCAAACCATGAGATAAAAACCTAAAATCTGCAATACCTAGTTCTTCGAATCTAAAAACCTACACACATAAAGGATGAGGAAAAATATTGGGGTTGTTTCAAGGCTTTCCTTAGTCAAACCTCCATTTTGGTGTTTCCACCTCCACATACAGTCAAATAGATAGAGATAGAAAAAATAATATAAAATTTAATAAACAAGACCGTGTGATAGAAATAAACCCCATTATGGAGGAGATACCATATCACGAATAAAATAGATGAGATGAGTAGATAGTTGTAAATATACAAGATAAAGTAGATAAGAGAGTGTTACCAACAGTATGTAGCTCCCTCTTGGCTTGATAGACGATATGTGCTTGCTTGTAAGATAGCCTTGGTTGTTGACAAGATGAGAATCTAACAAAACTTCGTTGTAGAGAAGAGATGTAGAAGAGAATATCTAGCAAGAGAGCAAGATCAAGTGAGAGAGTTGGAATGAATGAGAGAATGAGAGAAAAGAGGAGTTTTGTGAGGCTACATGGCCTGGAAGATCCATTGCGCTCGTGATTATGCCACAATGACATGTGTCATAGGAAAAGAATGTGATATTCCCTCATTTGAAAATTGAAAATTTTAAGGAAACTAGTGTATCTCGTGGATTTCCACACACTGTGAAAGCATCCTACTTAGAAATTTACAAGAAATGAGGTGGTAGACTGCTAAAAATTTGTCATTGTCCCTTATGGAGCTGAAATTATGAATTTCATACTCATAAAGTTTTTTCATTAATGCAACGAGATGCCATAAATGTAACGGGCTAGATATGAAAGTGTGAAATTTTCACAGGATGCAATTTTATGACACTACAATACTAAATATAATTGACATGCATATAGAAGACATCACAAGTGTGTAGTAGATATCATGAATATATATGTGAACAAGGAACAAGTGAATACCCTAATTGGGGACATGAAACATGAGTAATGATAAATAATAGACCAATCATGCATATGAGTATTCATAAAAAAAAATGAGACCAAATCATATGATACATAATTATATTACAAGTACAAATTAGATATTAAAAATGGCATACAAAAGATGCCCCCTAAGTGGGGAACATAAAGCATATATAACAATATTGAAGGTGAAATAAGAATAGGACAAAACACACCAAACAAGACATAAAAGAAACCAAAGTGTAAGTACATACAAGGTAAATGAATGAAATAAGATAAAGGTTGAAATAGGAAGGATACAAAGAATAAGGAAGAAATGGCATGAACAAGACAACCTGTGTTCAAATTCATGTGTCAACATGCACCACTAAAGGTTTTATTGCATCATCCACATGCTAACTACGAACGTAGAAACATAAAGCCCAAGCCAAGAAAAGAAAACAAAAGAGAAAACTAGACCTCATGAGGTTATATACAAAAACGAGAAAACTTCATGGAAAAACTCCTCTCCAAAATAGATAAAAAAATAAAGAATTATGTTCATGCAATGGAAGAAAGGGACTCAATATTACCCCTGAAGTATTGCTTCCATCACAAGTATACAATAAAGATCCCCCCATTGAAGAGAAAATAAGAAACTATATATCCCTCCCAACAAAGAAGTATCTTATGTGCCAAATATGAATGTTGAAAGAAAAATGTTCAATATTATTCAAAAACAATGAACAATGTTTCTCCCCTTAGGAAGAAAAAAATCTATTGGCAAATGTATAAGAAACTCTTCAAGAGAGATGAAGAAAAAATTATCATGACGTGTGTCGTTGAAAATTTTCCAAGTGTCCACATATCTAAATGAAAAGATGGAATATCAAGTGAAACAAATCTAAACAACTATGAAAAATCAAGTAGAACAATATCCAAAGATAATCATAATTTGATAAAATGTGTGTTGTATTTGTCATCAAAGAGAAATTTAATGAGTCTAAACCTTTGCTTAAGTCCTTAGCTTCTTCCATCATGCCAACATTTATAAGTCTACTTCTCATTGCCATTGTTTATTAGATCACATATTCGAGGGATATTAGTCATGAAACTTTATGCTTGAGTCCTTCCTCTTTATTCCTATCCACATCCTATCTTCCATATTCCTCTTGTACTTTACACTTGGGGGCAAGTTTCATCCATCATGTCATTCATAGCCATTATCCTCTTTATGTTCATCCTTTACCTTTCCACCTTTGATCTTGACAAGGTTAAGAATCTTCTTGAACATCATACATCTTCTCCTATACACTTTATCCATATCTTCCATACCATATCCTTCACCTCATCCATATTTCATCATTCTATCTAAATACATCCTTTCTTCCCTTCCTTGGTCTTGATGAGGAATAGGGGGAAAATACTTAGGCATTTGTGTCCATATCTTATCTAGTTGATCTTGATCATCCTATTCATTAGCCTTATCCTTGTATTCTTCCATTACAATGTCCTAAAAAAAACCCTAAAAACTATAAAATGTCTTGAAAAAATCCAAAAAAAATCATAAAATGTCCTGAAAAATCCAAAAAAAAAATCAAATATTCTGAAAATAAAAAAATACCAAAATATCCCCAAAAATACAAAAAATGGAAAAGGGTCCTGAAAAAAGACAAAAATCAAATAGCCAACAAAAATCCAAGCAATAAAATGAATCCATCCAATCACTTCTTCTAATTTCATCTAGTCAATCCATCACCTCAATCATCCAACCATTCAACCAACCAATCATCTTCATCAAATCCATTCATCCATACATCAAATCATCTTCAATCATTCCAAGCAACAATCCAAATGAAATTCATCACCAATCCATACCAATCAAGTCAATCAATCTTGTCAAATTATCCAATTGCATCAATGGTCTTGATCCTAATCTTTTCATAAACCAAATCGACCAATCAATCAATCAATTATCATCATCCTTGTGTTGATCTAGGGATATATCATTCCCTGCAATGACAACACTATTATTATCATCATCAATCAATCAATCAACAGTTTATAGCTTGACAGGGGCAATACCTTGTTTGTTTTTGAATCATTTGTGCATGCTTTCTTTCTTGCTTGTGTGTTATCATTTTATCTTGCATTTGTATCAAATTTGTATCATTCCAGCTAATATTCATATCTTGTGTATGTTGGAATAGATTTTTTCACTATCCTTTGCATCTAAGGTCACATCATACCTTTGTGTATCAGGACTTTAATGCTCTAAGTTTACTTCCCCATACATTTAGACAAGGTTGTATTATGTTGGGGCACAAGACACATCATCACCTTGGTCCTTCTACCTTGGTGCATCATGTCTAGTGCTACATCAAACATCATGGTTGCTCACTTTCTTGCAACATAACGTATCATTCATCCACTTCCTATCTTACATAATTCATCTTATCCCTCCTTTATCATTTCATTTCATTCCAAGAGAATACCCATGTTTGTTCAACCTGCCTATCCTCTCAAGGAGGCATCACCATCCCATCATCATCATATCCTTACATCATCATCCCATCATCATTCTATTTGTGTATCATCATCATCCCATCATTTTCCCCATCTCATCATCATCCTATCTTTCTATCATCATCCATTTTCCTCTATCCATACCTCGCCTTCTTTGAAATGATGTTACTCGACACAAATCTCATCATCTCAAACATCATCTCAAAGAGGGGCAAAATGTAGACACGCAAAAATGTCCTCTTACAATACCTTGTCATGACATTACATCATTTAGATATCTTGTAGCATTTTTTTCCCTAGGAACCCATTTCATCATCTAATTAGTTAAATAAATCTTATGTATTTAACTAATTTCATTTATTCCCTTTCTATTCATAATCCCTTTGTTCTTCTAATGTTAATTAAATAATTTATATTATTTAATTAATTAAATCATTTCTATTCATAATCTATTCATTCTTCTAATGTTAATTAAATAGTTTATATTATTTAATAAATGAAATCATAAATCCAACATTAATTAAATAAATCAAATATTTGTTTAATTAATAAAATCCTAAAAATATTTTCTCACTTTCTTTCCAAAATTGGAACTCATGTGTATCTAATTAATTTATTTAATTACATAATTCATCAATTATCCTTCTCATCTTTTTCAGGATTTATTTCCTTTAAAATAGAAAATCAATATCTTTCTATCTTACCTTATCTTGTTTTATTTCCTCTTTTGTCAAAAATCAAATCCTTTCCAAATCTTATCTCCATCCACATTAAAGCTCTATAAATATGGCCTCTCAGGAGCCATTCGGAGATTCAATTCTTCAAGCATCCTTATGTTGGCAAAGTCATTCTTGAATCTTCCATCTGTCTCTATCTATCATCCTCCATCTATCACCTTCATCATATTGTTATGCTGTTGAAGTGAGAAACCAACATATCAAGTCAATTGATCCATTAATCCTTCATTGCATCTATTTGAGGTATTGAAGATTTGGATTAGGTAATGCATTTTATTGTTTTATCATTTTTATTTATCCAAATTTTCCGTATACAGTCCCTAATTGTGTAGATAAGATGATGTCAAAGAAGATGATACACCAAATGACATAGATGAAGGAAATTAAATATTATTCTTCTGAAGAAGGTGCTTCAACTCATTAATGAATTTTCACAACACTAATGCTCATCATGCCCCTTTGTTTACAATATTTTTCATTAAGTTGGAAATTTTATCTTCTTACAATATGTTCCAATATTCTTATCGCTAAAAACCTAATATATTTTTCCTTATCTAATTTGGTGGGTACAATATGCTTCCTAAAGGAGTTGATGAAGATTTGGTGTAGTGGAGTAGGCTTCATGACACCTATTATAAAACTTTCCCTTGTTTGTAACTAATATTAGTTCAAGCTTTGTACCCATGGTCACTTGCTACAACCCCTATTTTTTATAATTACCTCCATTTATTTTTCCATATCAAATTTGGTGGGTACAATATGCTTCATAATTTATTTTTCAATCTCTTGTTTCACTATACCAAATACTAATCATATCCTTTATGAAGCATATTATACCCACAAAATCAAATATGAACCCAATTGGAGACATATTTTCTTACAATATGTTCCAATACATAATGTTCCATAGCCTTCATGACACCTACTATACCACTTTATCTTTTTGTAGCTACTATCGGTTCATATTCTATACCCATGGTACTTGGTACAACCCCTATTTTTTTAGATTTATCTCCATTTATTTTTTCCACCCATAATGGTTATAGAGGTTGAATGGATTAATTTAAGTTGGATCCATCATGAATACTCAAAAATATAAAAATTGAATGGATAAATACAATATAAGCCTCACAATGCAAGAAAATTGCTGACTAATTCCAATAAAAAAATCTATTTTTTTATATTTTTCTAAAAAATAAACCAAAAAACAAAATTTGGCTTTTGATTGAAATAACAAGTACTTAGTAAAAATATGAAAAAAGGGACTCAATTGTTGTGTAGAGCTTATAACTAGCTTTTTGATCCTTATTCATTTTCAAAAATTGGACTCTACATGCCCAAGTTATATCCGATTTAATAAAAGTGCTCCAAAAAAGGCCTTAGGACACAAAGGAAGGCCTAGGAGAGGCCCTTGGTCACCAATAGGACTAGTGGATTGTAGGGGGATATGAGAGTGGTGGTTGGTTGGTTGTATAGGAGGATGGTAATATTATGCTACTATTGGCTAAGAGCTTCCTAGGGCTCCACTACATCTATGACTAGGAGCTATAGTGCTTCAAGCGCTCTATAAAAAATCCCTCCATCGTTGATGTGAATGGGCGTACCTAAATCCTAAAAAATATATCCCACCCCTCCAAGTTTGATGTCAACCCTAGCATCATGAAGGCATAGAAAATTGTTATGTAGGAAATTGTGCAAGATTTTTATAGCATTGATGTAGGTAATGTAACCTTAATGACAACTTGTACAACAATGTATAATTGTATTGATATGTACGATTTTATGGAACTTTTTTCTTGAAATCTAAAACCCTAAAAAATGCCTTGAAATTTTTTGAAATTTGATTTTGTAAATTGATAATTGATCTTAAGGTTTTGGTTTTTTTAATCGCAATAGTGATGCTCATTTTTTATAGGATGCACCATTTGAACACTCAAGACTAAATCTCTCAAAAAATGACTAAAAATTATACGTATGGTTCTTTGATACCATGTTGGAGTTGATGATTGAACCCCATAGCTTCCAAAGACCACTTGCAACCAAAACACCCTATCATAAAAATAAAAAATAAAAAAATAATGTATTATGATGCCTAAAAATTGTATTGATGTGATAATTTATAATTGTTTCGATTATATGGGAAAAACAGGTTTTGAAGGGACCCGAAACCCTTTACAACAAAAGATACAAAATGTTGTTAAAGATGATTTTCATAAAGTCACGAGCAGCATCCCAACAACCAAAAAACATAACAAAATAGGTGCTAGTCTAAATATAAGACACTAAACAAACAACGACACCCAACAACCTCAAAACAACAAAACAATAGAAAAGAAACCTACACCCAGTAGGAAACAGAAAGCAACAAAGAAAAGACCAGGAACTAATCCAAACTACTCAAGGTGTTGGCCACCTCAATCTACTGGCTTTAATGCCTTTCAATCATATCCAACAGCTCCTCAGCATCAAAGGATCTCTTCCAATCGGCCGACCCTCTAACAGTAAATCATTTGTCATCATCTTTAGCACCTTTTTTACCTTTTCCCTTAACTGATTGCTCTTTCTCCATAAGCTAAGAGAAATACACCTGATCCTCCTTGAGCTCACTTATCTTTCTGAAAAGGACTTCCAGGGAGTCCGCGTTGTTCTTCATAGAGATATGGAATGCCTACAAAAGCTTTTTGATATCCACATTCATACCCAGAATCTTGGCTTCTAGAGTAGCCAACCTATCTTCACACAAAGATTTGAAATCATGATAGGAATCTTCAAGGTCCACCATTCTATCAATAAGAATGTCTGAAACTGAACCCTTCAGAACATTCTTTTGATTCTCCTTCAAACCTCTAATTTTAATATTGATTTTACTAAACTCCTGAAGAGTCCACTTAGCCAACTTAAAAGTTCCAGTAGCCACAGCCCTAACCATTTCCAGCAAATCAAACATGGAGGTAGATTCATTGTCAAGGTAAGAAAAGTCCTCAGAGAGAGGACTTACCTTCAAAGGCTCTTGTTTAGATTTTTTCTTCTCTGCATCCTCCTCATCAAGACCCTTTAACTCCTTGTCCTGCTCCACATTAGGGAAATCCTAAACTAGGGAGTCCTCAATGGCCATTGTCTTATCACCAAAATCCTTTCTATCCCTAGACACATTGGGGTCCTTAGCCAGCACATATGAGGCCTTGTTCTTGAGGTTGGAAATACGCTTTGATGACCTTCATGCCTTGTCATCCAAACCCAAAACATTAACCTATGACCCCACCTCAGGCCACCACCAACAACATCCTTACCAATAGCCACCTCCATAGTCTTGGGAGGGGAATCATCTAAGCCCACTTTTGTGTCCTCACTTTCAGAAAGGACAAACCTCTTAGCTACCTTGTTACTCTTAGAACCACCTGACTTCCTCTTCTTTGAAGACATAGTTGCAACCTCCGGAGACACATCCTCCTCCTCTTCGTTCCAATTCTCCTCCTCATTCAAAGTGGAATCTGAGCTTGACAACTCAGAAACATCACTCAAAGTCTTCTCCTTACCCTTAATAGCAAGAGCAAGGAGAAGAGACCTAACATTCTCCATAATTAATAAAATAAGACCTTCATGGAGGACGGAAGCCCTCTTATTCTTCAAATGAGCATAAACAGAGACCTCCAAAGATGGTAACAGGAAAAAAGGAAAAGAAATGAACAAGTCATGTCTAAAATGATTGAGGAGAGTGAAATGGTGACCAAGAATAGCAATAAACCTCCCCTCCATATTCACATAGTGCATAAGCACCTCAGCAACACTCGCCCAAATTTTCTTGAGGGATTTTCTCTCATAGCCCCAGCTCTCCAATTTAACTAATTTCTTCCACTCATCATCTTTAAAAAATTGGGCCATCACCTCCTCATTATTCTTTTTATCCTTGAAGAACTTGCGGCCAACCGTCGGCATCCCAATAATAGTAGCAACCAAATCCTCATTCACCTCCACTTCTAGGCCTTTAACCATGAGCTTGTCGTTATGCCAGAAAGACACAAACTACACTAAGGCATTGGGATCATGCCCATGTAATCTCTCTAAGAATGGAGTGAAATTACCATGGTGTAGAATATTCCCAAGCTTCTTCTTTTTCCTAATGCCCTCACAGGAATGCGGCTTGATTCTGCTTCTCTCACTGCTCATGGAAAACAACACCAGAACAAGAAAACCCTTGCGAAAAACACTCAACTGAAAGCCAGAGAGCAAGAAGAAACTCACAAAGCATGTGAAACGGAAGAAGGTACTAGAACATAAATGTCACGTCATCTCAACCCATGCCATCATTCCTCAATCTACTCCTAGCTTTCTCAGGAAGGATTGATCCCTCCTCCCACGAATGAAAATAATTTAAACTAACATCCTCGTTGGCAAAAAAATATGCCAACGAATTTCCTTCTTAGTAGACGTGAGGGATGCGGGTCTCTTCACAAGATCGCAACATGATTATAGTATCTTTAATGATTTGATTGACATTCCAACTCAAAGGATGATTTCCACGCAGATAGTTAATTATGTTTAAAGAATTTCCTTCAACCCATAATTTGGAGTACCCTTTACTGATTGCATACCTAACACTTATGAACGCACCCTCTACCTCTACAAAGTGATTGGTTTGGATTCCCAATGGGAGTGCCACCGCACCAAGGAGTCTTCCAACATCATTTATCAACACCTCCCCACATCTTGTAGGCCTAGGATTTCCCTTCGCTACCCCATCAAAGCTAACTTTAACCCATCCAAAGGGAGGAGGCTGCCACTTAGTGTTCATTCTAGAAATTAAGCTAGATTTAGAATTCAAAATAGGAATTAAAGTAATCTTCCAATTAGAAACCACCAGGAGATCATAACTATAAAGGCAAGTAGAAGGAACACACCAAGCAGAATCAGAGTTTATAAGAGCGAAGTTTTCTAGAATTGTCCATCGTATCTTGAAAAAAAGACTAACAACCTTAAGTTTAGAGTCATGAAAGATCTTATTATTCCATTCTTTCCATAACCCCCAAGCAATATGCAGGGCCATAAGGTCCCACAACCAACAAAGAGGGGGAGAAGAGGAAGGGAATCACCACTGATCAAAGATCTTATCAAGAGAATCTGGAAAGATCCATCCAATATTCTAGAGACTAAGAAATTTACTCCAAAGAGAAAAAGAATATTCACACCCATGAAGGATATGGAAAGTACTCTCACCATCATCTTCACAAAGAACACATCTATTAGGAATTGAAAACCCTCTCTTGCAAAGGTTATCCTACATTAAAACTTTACCTTGCATAAGAAGCCAGAAGAAGACATTCACTTTAGGAATCAACTTCTTATTCTAAAGCTTCCCCCAGAAAGAAATAGAGGCAAGCACATCCAATGAGCTCATGAGAGTAGAGGCCACCAAAAAATTTCCATTAACAAAGGGGGCCCAAATGGCTCTATCTAATCTAGAAAAAGAGGGGAGCCGAATCTTGCGCAAGAAATCCTTTAGAACCATCAAAGATGGGTCCCAATCCTGAAAAATTTTCCGCTCCCCATCATCAAAGTTATCAACCACCTTAGTCCCAAAAAGGAATTTGCACAATTGGACAATAGGGGGGCCCAAGGAAGGCTAATTAAAGGATTGACACCACACCAAACATCTTCCCAAACAAGAATACAAGAACCATCGCCCAGTAGCCATTTAACACCCTTAGCAATCAAATCCCTACTCAGAATAATATTTCTCCAAAAACATGAACCAAATGGAATATCCTCTTAAGTCAAAAAAATCCAAGATCTCTCCAAGCCATACAAATACTTATTACTCACCAAAGAGGCCCACCCAACATCCCCATTCAGGAGCCTTCAAACAATTTTTGACAAAAGAGCCTTATTGAAAGATTTTAAATTTTTGATACAAGGACCCCCCACTTCTTTGTTCTAAACACCAAATCCCAAGCCAAGGGAGGAATTATGGCTTTGTCTCAACACTCGACCAAAGGATCCTTCTCATTATCTGTTCCATTTTTTCTTCAAACTAAACAGGAATCCTGAAAAGACTCATTGCATACAAAGGAAAATTTTGGAGAGTGGAAGAAATAAGTTGAATCTTGCCTGCCTAACTTAGGAGTGTGGCTTTCCAATCCACCAACTTCCTACTAAATTTATCCAACAGACCCAACCAGAAGGAATCTAGGATCTTGGAGATACACAAGGGGAGCCCCAAATAAGAAGACAGTAGCTCACCTCTATTGCAAGACATGATTCTAGCAAGCTTAAGCTGCAAAGATTTAGGAGTGTTAAGGAAGAAAATTTGAATCTTAGGGAGATTGATCCTCTAACCAAAAGCCTTCTCGTAGTCAATCGTAGCCTCTTAACAGCTCTAACTTCCCTAACAAAGGAATTACCCATCATAATAGTATCATCTACAAATTGTTGATGAGTAATCAGATCACATCTGGAAGATAGAGAAAGACCCCTCAAAGCACCAACATGAAGTGCCTTTTGGATATTTCTATCAAGAGCCTCTGCCATCAAAATGAAGAGAAGTGGTGAGATAGGTTCATCCTGCCTCAGCCCACGTGAACTCCAGAAGAAGGTGGAAGGAGAACCATTAACTATAACAGCAAATGAAAGAGTAGAGATAAATTGTTCAATAAGTTGGAGGAACTTCTTACAGAAGCCAAAACGGTCCAAAACATTCAATAGAAATCTCCATCTCACCTTGTCATAAGCTTTGAGTAGGTCCAACTTCAGGAAGAAACATAGTTTCTTTGAAACATTAATGCAATGAGCAAGCTCATGAACAGTAATAATAGAATCAAGAATCTGAGGCCCTTAACAAAACCACTTTGATGCTTAGAGATCAGACCCGACAAGCATTTTTCCAATCTAATAGCAAGCACTTTTGAGAAGATTTTATAAATAGAATTACAGAGGTTGATCGGGCGATACTCACCAAATATCTTGGCTTCAACAAATTTGGGAATCAACACAATGAAAGTCACGTTCAATTCTTTGAGAAGACTTCTAGAGCCAAAGAACTCCTTAGTAACATTAATCACATCCTCAGAAATAATTTCCCAACATGACTAGAAAAATAGAAAAGGAAAACCATTTGGTCCAAGGGCCTTATTACCTTCAAAAGAGAAGATCGCTTCCTTAACTTTGAGGGCCGAAGAAATAGCCGTAAGCTCCTTATTCAGGTTCTCCGATACAACTTTAGGAATAACTTCCAGAGAGGCATCCACACAACTTTGGTCCCAAACCAGATCATCCTTCAAGAGCTGCTCAAAGAAGTTAGTAGCCACTCTTCTAATAGCCACCTCATCTTCCAACAACAAACCATCAGCCATAATTGAGGAGATTCCATTAGAATATTTATGCCTAACGGAAGTGAGATGAAAGAACTTAGAATTACAGTCCCCAGACTTCAACCAAATAGCATGAGATCTTCGCCTCTATAAATCTTCCTCCTTGGCAACAATATCATGCAATTGCGCGAGAAGGCCATCCTCCAGCAGCTATAAATCCTCTGATAAACCCTTCAATTGGATGGCATGTTGGATATCATCTAGATTCTTAAGAACAGAACTTTTAGAATCAAAAATATGACCAAATCACTCTTTGTTCCATTTCTTGAGATTCCTTTTAACAAAATTCAGCTTCTTGGCAACTCTAAACATCGCACAACCATCTATGTTGACTTGCCACCAATTTCTAATACAATCCATAAACCTTGGATACCTTAACCACATGGCTTCAAACCAAAAGGAAATCTTCTCTTACGCCCAAGCCTATAAACAACAAAGGAAATAGGGAAGTGGTCAAATTCACATCTCATAATGGAAGACAAGGAACAAGCAAATTCCACAAACCAGGAAGTAGAGGTTAAAGCTCTATCTAATCTAACTTGAATATTGTCCACACCAACACACCTATTGGACCAAGTAAAATTAGCTCCAGACAACTTAACATCAAAAAGAGCATTATCATCAATAAACATTCTTAAATCAAGCCGACTCTCTAGATTGGCTTGAGACCCCCCACTTTCTCATTTTCACATAAAGGGGTGTTGAAATATCCCATAACCAACCAGGGGAAATCCAAAAAATTCATCCTTCGACTCCCAAGATCATCTCATAACTTTTTCTTGGATCTCTTTAGATTAGGAGCATACACATTATAGATAACCCAAGAATAATAATCCCTAAGCCAAGTAAACTTAGTCTCCACACAATTGAAACCTTCCGCAACCAAGATGCCTTTAATCAGCTTAGCATTCCAAAATGTGGCAACACCACTCGAAGCTCCCTCTGAACTAACCCCATGGAAACCACAGTCCTTAAAGAAAAAATTCTTCAAAGCTTCCAACTTATCAATCTACATTTTTTTCTCTTGGATCAACAAAATGTTTGGCTTATGGTCCCGGACTAGGTTCTTCAAGAGGTCATGTTTGTGCAAGTTATTCAACCCTCTGATGTTCCATGAAATTATCTTCATTTTCAGGAGGAGGGAGTGCTCTTAGAGCACAGATCAAAGAGGGTTTTATGAACCCCCTCAGCAATATCCCACTTCCTCTCCCTCTCCCTACTCTTATGCAGGGAAGGTCTTCCCTGACCCTTTGACTTGGACCTACAATCCGCTTTCTACCTTCTTGTTGTAACACCTTTGTGAGGTTGAGGGGGGGGAGAAGTAGAGGACTTCTTCCTCCTACCTCTCACCTAGGTGAAACTATATTCATCTTTGCTCCCGGTGTCAGCCACCACCAAAGCACCATCACCAACCAAGGGCACCAAAGTATTAAGCTAAGGGGAAGGCGGGGCAACACCAGGCTCCATCACAGACCTTTTTGGGGAGCACAAAGTATCCAAGAAATGGTCCACATCCTGAGTTAAATAATGGCCCGCAACCACCTCCATAGAATTCTCAAGATCCTTTCCTGTCTCACTGGGAAGGAAAAAATGATTCTCATTGTTAACTTCACCCTTCATAATTACCAGTAGCTGACTCACCTTGGATCTCTTTAGGTTCCTCACCCTCCATACCATTTCTAGCATCTGACTCACCTTGGTTCTCTTTAGGTTCCTTAATCTTCCACACCTTGGTCTACTTAACAGACTTAGGTGGAACCCCTTTAGTAGGGAATACCTTTGCCCAATGCCTTGACTTCTTACATTTGAAGCAAGTAAAAGGGAGATTTTCAAAGACATTCTGCTACTTCCAAGACCCCACCTTATAGTTCAGAAAGAAAAACTCAGGCATCACAGCATCTTGGTCAATCATGACACAGAACCTGGCTGCAACCAGTCGCTTCCTATAATGAGTGGCCTCATCAATAGAGACAATCTTCCCAAAGTAGTTTGCCACTGCCTTGAAAAATTCTTCGAACCAATATTCCAACGGCAAGTTCGGTAGCTTCACCCACACAAGGGTAGAATGAAAGAGACACTTGGACAGATCCATCCCCGGTTCCCAAGGATGAAGAACCAAAGTGAGATGCCTAAATGACCATGGCCCTTTCGCAAACATAGCTCTCAAGTCTTCATCATAGGAGAAGGAAAAGGAGAAAAAACCTTTAGCTATAGTTGCAACTTCCAACTGACCTTTCAAAGCCTACTTCTTATGGACCCAGGTGTGAACCTCCCCAATATTAGGTCTAGGACTTAAAAACTTTCCAACCAGGGAGAAATCCATTTTAGCAATGTTCTTGTCAACAAGAGAGTCTAAAACAGACAAGGAAAAAACACCTTCCACGTTAGAAGAAGACACAGACTCAAATGCAATGCCTTTTCCTTTAAGCTTAGAGGAAAAAAGGTCAAACCATTTCTAACCCAACAAGGAAGACTTCCCTGTCGTTCGACCCTCTCCCACTAGAGAAAGCTCAATCCAAGAAATACTCAGATTAGTCACACATGATTCCCTTGATGGGACCCACACTTCAAATCCAGTAGCTACTTTATCCCCTTGAATGTTAGGAGATGCCTCCTTCAATGGAAAGTCATCACAAGACACCTTGAAGGTCTCACCCAAACACTTCCCATTTGATTGCACATCATTGACCACATCCTCACCACACAACCCGACCTTCCCAGCCTTGCCACCAAGGAGCAATAGCTTATCCACACCACAATATCTCGCCTTTCCATCTGCTAATTCAGAGAGTCCCAAATCTGTAGACTTTCCAAACTGCAACTCGCCATGATTCCCTAAGAAAGAGTTCAAATTCAAATCACTCAAGCCCACCACTGAACTAGATTAAATTAGATCATGCCATGTGTTATAATCCTATGACTAGAGAGAAATAAAATCACATCACTTGAGTAAGCTTAATAATGCTAGTGTAAATAGGTCCTAATTAATAATTAGTTAAGTGATTTATCTTTTTACTCCAACAAAAGTAAGTATGTGGATATCATTTTTTTATAAATTAGTATGCATGACTATAAACCAATGAGTATTCCATTTCCTATTGGTATTAAGGTTACTTTAGACATATTTCTTAAATTAGATGATATTTTTATGGGATTTATAATATTTATTATGTTAATGTTGTTGGTAGTTTGGTCTATGATATGGTTTCCACTAGACCATATATTTCCCAAGCAAGGTGTTTTGAGCAAGCTTGTTTCTAACCCTAGTAGAGCATTAGAATTTTATTAATAATGTATTTGAATATTTTCATGGAATTTTTGAATAATATTTGTGTTGTCACAATATTGATGATGTGGAAAAATTATTAGACATATAGAGATTTGGTGATGCTTATTGGGTAGGTGACTTGGATAGTCAAAGGTCCACTAGTGGCAATGTGTTTTCTTTGTTTTCTAGTAGCCCATGATTTCTTTTTCCACCATCAAATAATCTAATATATGGTCGTTGTGCATGCCTCTAAGGAGACAGTTTGGTTATGGAGACTTTGTACAAGTATTGATTTTGATTGCAAGATTATTAGAATTGGATGTGATAGTCCAAGTACTAAACATGTTGATATTTACTATCACCTTGTGTGATAAATGGTTGAGAAGAGTAAGTGTTAGAAAAGTTCGACACTCTAAATAGTGTTACAAATTCACTTATGAAGCTAATGGCCATGGATAAGTTCTCTTGGTGCAAGAAGGCCATGGGCCTTGATTCTTATACATGATTGTATTTGCATTTCCTATTAATTTATTTTCAATGTATAATGTCAAGTGAGAGAATGTTAATATTAAGGTGCCATTTACCTTGTAATCCTATGTATATTTTATGTGTCTCCAACACTCTTGGAAAGTGACCTTGGACACCTAAAGTGTTCTTGAAAAAATATTTATAATTAATACTCCTTAGGAACCTTAGCATTAGTTTTCATATGAATTCATGAAGGAGGTGGAGTTGGCAATGGTAGTTATGAAACTATTTTTTTAATAAATTTCTTGACTTGGCATGAGAATTAAGCAGGGAAGCATCTTGCATGTTGTTGGTGGGTTGAATATGATTTATGTGATGATGTTGATACTCAACAACATGTGCTACTAGTTGTTAATTATTCAAATAAATTAATCTATGAAAAATGGCGCCTCATTACAAATATGAAGATGTTGATTCTTTAGGGAATTCTCTTAGTGACAATAGAATGGAGAGAAGGGCTACAAGATCTTATGAGCAAGATAATCAAGGAAGCATTGATATTTTATCACAATATTAGTGATGAGGAAGACTATGACTAAGCAACATAAATTGAATCTAAAATTGATGAATACATCTTGATTCATGATGGGTACCTCCTAGTTTTGTAGTGAATTGGATCCACTCCTTGAATTGAGTCGACCAATTTGAGAATTTTTACCAAAGAAAGTTAAGAATTGTTGGAAGAGGGGTTAGCTACTAGGAAACTTAGAATAAAAACACTCATGAAGTGTAAGGCTAAGCTGAATAAGAAATCAAATATAGCAAGGTATCATGGACTTGGTTTTTTTCCAATGGTAGCTTTAAGGCTAGAATTGGGTTGTAGAATGAATTTTTTGGAAATCATTGCATTTCCTTTGTTGCAAGTATGAAGGTGTTGTCATTGATGTCAACAATAATTCTACTAACTAGTGTTATCATTGATGTTTGCATGACGAAGATGTCAAGAATATTGAGAAAATTGTGAAAAAGAGGAAAACAAGTTGTTGCAGGTTGTGCATGTGTAGTTGATATTTGAGGAAGTGTTATGAGTACATGGAGCTATCTTTTTGTTGCAGTTTCTTAAGATGAGTTGGAATGAAGTAATGAGCTGAGATGATGTCTCTGGTACTTAGTTTCCAAGTGCTTTTAAGGAAATTTGATAAACAAAGAAAACTATGTTGTGCAAGTGTTTAAAATGTGCTTCGTGTTTCTTTTGTGTTAATACTATGGATGTGTAGATCTGATATGTTGTTCGAGGTTGTTAGAAGTTGCTATATCCATAATTTTGGTTTTTGGATTGTTGGTCAAAGGAAGTTGTGTTCACCAGTATGTGAACTAGTTTTGTAATGTTTAATAGAGGTTTCTGGGAGAAATGTATTTGCTCCACATTTCTTCGCAGTTGCTTTTTAGAACTTTTAGTTTTGAAGGATAGTTAATGGTGTTGTTCTCTTGCTTGTGTCAAGAGGATTTTTTTTAGGTGTATCGAAAGTTTTGGATTGTTTTAAGAAAGTGTATACTTAATGTTTAATGTGTTTTCATGGGTAACTACCGAACCGATGTCTACACTACATTCAAAAATGTTCAAGTATTAATGAAGGTGTAGTGTGGCATGTGAGATTTAATTTGGGTCTCAGTTAAGTGTTGTTTTGGTCCCCTTTCATTCCTATCCACCATAGGAATGTTTAGGTGTTGACCTAATTTAAATTTGTAAGTATAATGGATAGATTGTCGACTGTGGAGAAGGTGTTTGAGGTTGAGGTTGATATAAATAAGAGTGGTGATGTTGTGAGATGTAAGAGAGAATCAAGAAAGATTCAAGATAGATGTGAGATCAATGCGAGTGATGTGTGTGATGTGAATTTGAGCAGAGCAGTGTGAACTTCAAAGTGTTGGAATTCTAAATGCAGTGAGTTGAAGGTGTCCACAATCTTTCAAACAAGGTTGCGAAAGTGTTGGAGCATTTTGGTGGATTCCCTATTGCATTGAGAATTTTTTGTGTAACATTTCTCTTCTACCTTCTTGTGTTCTTTCTATGGAAATGAGCCCTAGCTGTGAGCCTTTTTGGATAGTGTGTCCAATTCTAGCAGTGAGTCCTTGTACCAGTTTTTCTATTACTTATATTGTGAGCTAATCCTCACCGTGTTTTTTCCCTCATTGGTTTTTCCGCGTAAATTGAGTGTTCTCTTGTGTATGGTGTTTTTATTTCAGTTTTTGTTATCTTCATTTCACGATTAATCATATTAATAGAATAAGGGTTTAGTGAATGCATGTGGATCTGATTATTGTTGAGGGTTTTGATGTTTTAATTTTCTACAATTGATTCACCCCCCCTCAATTGTCTTCTTCATTCAATAGCCTTTTTTATGGTTCTTGATCTTTTGTTGCTAGTTGGTTTGTTGTTGGTGAGCTATTTGTGTAAATGGGATTTAGGAGCCCATTAAAACTTATTTACCCTTTAATAAAAAAATAAATTCTCATGATGGTGCTCACAAAAGTGATTACAAATGTAAGAAGGATTAGTGTGAATATTATAGAAAGTCAATATATTGTAGAATCTTGCTTCAAAAAGATGAAGGACCTTATGAAGAAATAAAGGATCTCAAGGGGTGTAGGCCAAGCATAATGGAAAAGCCAAGAATAATGTTTTTGTGGCTCATAGTTTTCATGTGTCTTGATCAAACATCTAAAAATGAATTTGTTATGAATTCTAAATGAACTCCTCATATTGTCAAGGATGGTATTTTGTTCCAAAATATCGAAAAGGTTTGTGATCGGAATTCTAACATATGATTCATCTATTTATATTATTAGTAGTAGTTATGTGCTTAATAGTGCATAAGTAAAAAAATTTACCATATACTTAATTAGAGGAAGAGTATACTTTTTTTATCTAATTCAAGACAAAAATAAGGTTGATTTTTAGCCTAGAAAATTTGTTGTTCATAGTATAAGCAACAATTTCTAGCTAACTACTAGTGGCAAGCTTGATGAGAAAGTAAAAGCTTGCAAGTTTAAGGATTATTTCATTTTACAAAAGAATCACTAAGGGCCAAGCATGACTGCAAGCCAATTGTGGGATGAAAAATTGGAATAATTGGATTTCATAATCATGTAGTTAATGTGCCAAAAGAGTGTGGTTCACAAGTTTTCTCAAGCTTGTGTGTGAATGGTGTGTTCTAAAAAAAATCACTAAGAATATTTTAAGCAAGGGAAGAGGTGTCATTATAAGGCACAACTTGAGCTTTTCTATTTAAATTATAGAACATACTTGAGTAATAAAATTAATGCATTACTATTCATTGAAGTTAAGAAGAACTATAATTGGAGGGGAGGTTAAGGCCTCTCTTCTTTTAAGAGGTATAATTTGTTAATATTACCTTCCTTATCCCCTCCAAATTGTGTTATAGGTGGGGCGATAGAATGTAGCCATCATGTTGTTGAGTCCCTTTGAGTTATGACACTTGTCACATACAATTGGGTCAGGTGTAGATTGCATGCATAATATGCTCCTTGCATGTCTAACTTACACTCATGCCTTTTGGGGTTAAGTCTTTGATGGCTTAATATACCATTGTATAACTTGTTGAGAGGTATACACATAGATGCAATACATCTTAGCTTTGCAATCAATCAATTCATCTGAGATTCACAATTTATTGGGGTAAAAACACAAACTTGTGTCACACTTTTGGCCAGCTAAATAGTTTCGAGCAAAACAGTTTTGCCCTAAATAGTTTCAAGTGAAATAGTTTCACCTAAAACTATGTGGCATATATAATTTTAGGTGAAACACTTTCGGCCAAAACTGTACAATAAAACTTTCCCTTTATAATTTTCAAATGCGTCTAAATTTACATATAGATTTTTTATCAAAACATTTTCGACCAAAATCCTTTCAACTAGAAGTATTTCAATCAAAACCATCTATTTGGCATTCTTGTTGGAAACCACCTCATCTTTTTTCAAAATTTTCTGAAACTTTCCACTTGAACATAATATTTCTTCAGTAAAAATGATTTTTTTCAAAAAACTAAAAATACATTTTTGTAGAGATCGGAGTCAAAATTCCAAATATATAATTTTTTGATATTTTGATTAGTTATAACATATTTTTTTAAATAATGCAAGTAGATTGTTATAATAAAAAATGAGACTGATTAGAAATTAAAAAATACTAAAACATATAATTGAAATATTTTTAAAAATATGATGCACTAGAGGAGAAAATCCTCTCCAAAAGGATATAATTTAATTTTGGAAAATGATTCAAAAAAAAAAAGACAAAAGTTTACGTCAAGTGAAAACTACCAAATTCTGGTAATTTTGACTTTCAAAACATTATTACGAGTAAAATATACATCAAAATTTTTTTTTTTAAAATCATGCACTAAATATTGAAGTTATATATTTGGGAACAAAATATCAAGGAAAAATAAAATTGTTTTCTCTTTTTTTGTAGCATTAACTCGGTGTCACTTTTTCCTGAAATTTTTAACAATTAAAAAAGTGTTCTTAAATTTATAAAAAAAAGCCAAAAACAATTTTTAAAAAATTAAAAAATTGCAAGCATAAACTTCATCAAGAGTTCTACATTTCATTAGTTTACATCATTTTGAAATTCAAAACATAAAGACCACTTTTATGCGATCGAAGTTGAAAATTTTTGTTTGTGTTGGTCAATTCCTTCATAAAAGTGTGACACATGTTTGTACTTTTATCCATTGGTATAATTTTATTTTTTAGATGTCTCTTGAGATTATCACATATTTGTGTGTTATTTCTTATGCTTGTGGAATGAGTGAGTTTGATTGACCTATATTATTATCATGCAATAGAGATGGAATTTTAGATCCCTTAAAGTATTTTTCATTATAGGAGTGGTCAAAGTTGTTGATGTTGGAGCACATTTTTTAATTTCTTTGATATCTACTAACACTCCAAAACAATGTATTTGATTTTCAATAATTTGTTGCATTATTATTCACTCTAATTTGCATCAATAGACAAAGAAATTTGTATATGGTACACCTCATATGACAAATAGTATTGTCACTTTAACACTTGAATAATGAATTTTATATAGGACACAACTCACATCTATATAAAAAAAAAAAGTTTTCTTGCCTAGTATGGTTCTTCTCTACAAGGAAATAAATCACGATAGTAATATAGTGGAGTATACAATAATGTCAAGGTAATCCCAACATAATTATAGATCCTAAGGTACCTAAGTGTGTACGTAATTGGGTCCACTAAACAATAACCCAAAGAACACTTCATGTTAGTGCCTCGTGGAGATAATACCCAAGTCACAAGCATCTAAAGGAACACCCACAATAGGAAATCAAGGAGCTTGACAATGAGAGTTTAACATAGCATGCAAATATTCAATAATGCATGGCAAAGGATTAAGATGGGTGTTAATCGATAGGTAAAGGGTAGATTTGGTTAAGAAGATTTTATTGAAAAATGCATTCAATGCAAATGGTCCTAATATAATTGCTTTCTCTAGTAACACAACACTTTGGTTATAAAATTGTAATCACAACTTTTGTTGACAAAATGATCATTAAAGACCAAAAAGATTCACTAAAATGCAAAAAGATAATTGTGTAAATTAATTTTAAGTCAAGCTTTACAATGCATGATGAGCATGAAGAATCTAAATAAAAAACTAAGATTTGTTAATAAATCCTACAAATTTTCCATTGTAGAAGAAGGAATTGTTGCAATCTTGTTTTCTTGCCAATGACATTCATTATGATTTTCTCATTTCTTTTTGTGAGTTTTATTGTCAAGAAAATTGGGAGTCTAGTCATTTTATATATCTCATCCCAAAAAATGGTTGCAAAATGCATAACTTCATAATCTTCTCTACCAAATGAAGGAAGACCGCAATGAACATTAAAATGAATAGGATAACAATTGAGGAAGCCAATGCTCAAGTTTGGAATTTGGAATTTATTAGTTGTAGAGGCTAGTCATCTAGAGAATTTTAGTTTTCTTAATGTGCTTGAACCTTAGTTCTAGTATTATTTTGTTTTCCTCCATACTAAGAAGCACTTCCCCATGCAATTTTGAAATTTGTCGAATCTCATTCTAAATAATTCATATGAACATTAACAATCATTTATGAACCTATCCATTCAAGGAATATTAAAAAATAAAATTAATAGGAAGAAATTAAGGTGGCAACCATCTAGCAACCAGGTAAAATTGAATTGTGATGGTGCTTTAAAAGATAATCCTAGTTGTGCAAGAGAAAGATATGTTTTAAGAAACTCTAAAGGCAACTTTACATTAGGATGATTGAAGTTCCTAGTTCTAGTAACTAATAACACTAAGGAATAGAAAGCATTATTAGCAAGTATAAAAGCTATTTATATGGTAGGGTATAAGGAAGTGGAAATTGAAGGAGATTCTCAAATTGTCATCAATTTGGTTAGCAAAGGCCACTATCCAAATTGGAAACTTCAAGCTATATTAGAAGTGTTGGAAGGGAAGTCAAATTTTGAGTATATTTATGTGCCTCAGTTGTTAATTATATGGAAAACAAGGTTTCTTGCAAAGAAACTTCACTCTGGTTGAAAGTAAGGAGATGCAAGATTTAGATGGTGTTCTCACATTGAAGTAGTGTTATGCCCTTTGTGAACCCCAATCCTAGACCTGCACAAACATAGCAAACAAACACAATATTAAATCCAAATGCAAGTTAGAACTAAGATTCCCCATGAAATTCATCTACAATGCTCAAAATAGGAAAGAAATGAAGAACAAAACAAGAAAAGCAATTAAATCCTATTTAAGCATGCAAAATCTCAATCCCATGGGGGAATTGGTGCCAATTTGATGTGGAAATTGGCCCTGTCCCAACTCCTTTGCAAGCTTGATGAAGATTGATCCACTTGGTGGTGATGAACAATGTGCTTCCTTAATGAAATCTACAATAACCTAGATATGATGATGGAAAATGCTATGGAAATGGATGAATTTGCTCTAAATGTGAAGCTAGTAACTTTTCTCTAAGTTGTGGATCCAAAATACAAAGGAAAGCCTCCTATTTATAGAAGAACAAGATGGAAGAATGAGCAAAATGGAGGAATGTGGGATCATTCAACATCCAATGGCCAAGTGCCACTTGTCAAGATGTGAATGGAGGAAGCTTGAGCACATTTTGATGAATGTGCAAAATAAATGACATTAGGTGGAATTTGAAATTTGTGAAATGACATGTTGGAGGGAGAAAGGAATGAATTAAATGCCACTTGGCTCAATGCACAAGGACATGTAAGAGGAAATGAATGCCTTGTTGGAAAGACAAATCAATTTGGAGGGATTTTCAAACTTGGAGGAATATTCCCTTTTTGATGCCATGTTGAAAGTAATTAAGGGATTTATTAAATCAAAGAAATGATTTATTGGTGCAAGTTGCAAAATCTAGAGGATTTAGGTGATTGGGATTAAATTAATCAGGCTTTGATTAATTTAATAGGAGATTAGTTGATGTGACAATTTGATTTATATTTTTGGATTGATTTAAATCAAAGTTGAGAGGAATATGATTTAGATTTAATCAAATAAAGATTTTGATTTATTCAGGGATGATGTTAGATTAAATTAAATAAGGATTGATTTAATTTAATAGAATGACTTTAGAGATTTAATTAAATGAATTATTTAATTAAATAGAGACTAGAGGGTTAATTAAATAACATTGATTTATTTAATTAACAAGAAGTGATGACTTAATTAGATAAATTTGATTTATTTAATTAAGGGACAAAAGGTGATGACTAGCTAAGAAGATGATTCGAGACGAAACGATGTTAGTAAATTAGGATTAAGTGTGTCGGTATATTTTCCATGTCTACATTTTTCCCCTCTTTGAAGCAAAGTACTTGCTACATTGGTTCAAAGAATAAACTATCTGGATCAAAATTTAAAAATTTTCCAATTCTCAACATTGCCCCACTACTGCCTCAGTGAGAAGAAACATGCTGATATACTACCCCCTCGAGAGATTGGACAGAATTTTTGATTTTTGGGTGATCTCATGAAAAAATAGGACAAGGTGCCTGACATGTCCAGAAAGGCTCCGAGATGCCAAAACATGCAAAAACATGAAAAAATGATGCAACACGGCCCTCGATTGGGTGAAAACGGGATCGAGGGTCCAAAACCCTAGCTGGACGGCTAAACGGGGTCAAAAGACCCTAGTTTTTAGGCTTAAATAGGTCTCGAGGGGCCACTTCCAGTTCATTTGCACACATAGCCTTTAGAGATTTTTGTGATTTGAGCTTTGACCCTTGCGAGAGATGGTGCAATGACCACTTCCACGACACATCTCAGAGTGAGTACAAGTGTACCAAAGACTGCTTGGCGTAGGACCACTAGTGAGTCAACTTGCCCCGACTTTCATTTCATTTTTCGTGCGCATTTATTAGCTTAGAAAGTCAAATTTTGGTCAAGCGATCCTATATAGCACTGCTGCAAACTTCTTTTCAGCGCCACGCGACATTAAACTGTGCTGCCATCGTGAATAGCGATGTGGTGTCGTAGTTTGGAGTTAGGGTTCAAACTCCAAACTGGACCACATATGAATACAGTGTCGTGGCAGGCCACTTTGCAATTTAGGGTTTAGGGGTCAAACTGGGGCACGCTAAAACTGTGTTGCAACGGCGGAGTTTGGGAGTTTAGAGCTTCCAGCGGCACAGTTTGGAACTTTCAAACTATGTCGCAATTGCAAACAATGACGCAGTTGTTGTTTTAATTGTGAAAACTCTGAACAAGATCCTGACTTTTTATGAAACCTGATGTCGTGACTTTCTTGATGCAGGAGGAGGCAGAGATTCTTCATTCACGTGAGAACAAATCCTCCATTTTGGGTAGATTAGTTGGTATGCACGAGCGACTCCAGGAGCACCTGGGGGCAATTGGTCTTTGGTACATTACATATGCACCGCCAATGAGGACACATTTGGGGATGATGACAGCACTAGCAGAGCGATGGCATAGTGAGACATCATCATTTCACTTTCTGACAGGCAAGGCCACAGTGACATTGGAGGACGTGTGGCATATTCTTTGCCTATCCATAGTGAGTGAATCATTTATGATGTGGATGTCAGGAGAGATGCATGTTACAACATGATGGGCTTAGATGAGATCATCTTTTCAGAGGGCCAGATTGAGTTGGAGCGCTGCAGGCTCCGTATGTTACCATTTTGCTTGGTTGTAGCAACCATCATTTTAGGTCTTGTGGCACCAGATCAGCGGGGCTGATATTTTAGTCCAAGATGGGGGCTCACTTAGGAGCAGATGGTTCGACGGAGAGTAAGCTTTGTGTGGGGGCCAGTGTTTTTGGCCTCGCTATATTGATATTTACATGAGTTTGCATACTGCAACGACAGCCATCGGGGACAAAGTTACACTCCATATCTGGTCCTGGTAGCACATCGCAGTGCTCTACCCATGAGTTATAGTGGTTGATATGGAGCCAAATGACCCAGTCATCTGGAGGTATAGGGGAGGACTCTTTTATATTCACAAGACAGGCTGGCATCCCTCACTGGAGGAGGATCATTGATGACATGAGAGAATTCACATGGTGGTCGTACCTTGGATGGCCAGCGTGGTACCACGACGCCCAGCAACTATTTTTCGCTAGACAAGATAGACTAATGCACGACCGAGAGCATACCATGATCGAGGGGTACTTGCATGGCCGAGTTCAAAGACAGTTTGGTGAGCCGCAGGATAGACCCAATGACCATTACGTTGTGATATTTGCACGTACTACGAGGGAGACCTCATGGGGCCACTACATTCCTATAGATGAGGTGGTACAGAGCTTCAAATAGCTGGTGGTCAGGTCATGGCCATATGATCAGGGTCAGGCTTACACGGGGACCACACAGGCGTACAGAGATTGGTTTAGGCCACCCCTCAGGTTGATAGTGTCAGGGACACCATCAACATGACAGAGAGCGCCTAAGGGCAGAATGGCAGGATGAGGCTGAGGCAAGGGAGGCTGAGGAGACGGAGATGGGGGCTGAGGAGGAGGTGGGCCACCTCAGTAGCTCGATCAGGAAAGGGGACAGCAAGATCAGTCAAGGCAGGATCAAGATCAGGGTAGGCAGGATCAAGATAGACAAGCGGATCAACCACCTCAGAGAGATTAGGGACCCCCACCACCACCACCACCTCCACCTAATCAGAGGGATGCTCTTATATAGCAGTTACAAGCACAGGTCTAAGGGCTATAGGGTCAAATTGTTGCTTTTACAGCAGAGAGAGACCAGCTTAGGACAGAGTGAGATCAGGCTATCCAACAGAGATAGGCCGCAGAGCTTAGAGCAGCACAGGAGATGGGACACAGACAACAACTCAAGAGCATGGTCGCATCCTCCTCCCATAGTTTAGTTTCATTATGAGCATACAAGGAGGTGGTCCGAGAGCTGACTATTACATAGTACATTATCATCAAGTCTTGCCCCAAGCATCCCGGGTCCCAGATTTTTCATAGCAGACAGGGTACCGGCCTCCAGAGGATCACGGAGAGAGACAGGCCAGTGAGGGTGAGGGAAGCCAGTAGGGCTAGCTCATTTTTTATCACAGACATGATTCTTTTGTGCTTCACGGGCTCATTTTTTATAGCCCTGTGGGTGATTGTACTTTATATTGATTGATACACACTTGATCTGATTTGTACCATGATAGTGTATATTATTTTGATGATATATATGAGATGAGATGATTTGACTTGATATGACATGTTCTATTCTATTTATGCATGATGTAATGTTCTTACTTTCTATATGCGATGGTTTATATGTGATGCAATGATTCTATCTTATGTGATGATGATGTGATTCTATATAATGTTATGTGTTGATGCAATGTGATGTGTGATATTATGATGTGATGATGTGATGCAGTGATTTATGGATGCATTTCTTTTTCAATATCTTTTCTATGTACTTTTGACGATGATGTATGCAGATATTATGATATACATGAATGCTTAGACTAATAGATCTATATTATGATGCTTAATGTATAATGATGATAACATGTATGAGATGCAATCTTTTTCTTTTTTTCATTATCTTTCTCATGTATGATATGGCGATGCATTTATGGATGTTATGATGATGCACATGATATGATGTGATGATGCATTTTATAATGATGTCTACATTATTGATATATTTAATGATGATGATGCATATGGCATGATATAATGTACATGGTATGGTAATGCAAATGGATGATATGTATCTATATGATGTGATAGATGCTTGTATGATGTAAGTTAGTAATGCCTATGTATATGATATGATGTGCATGGTATGCTTATATGATTATGCAATTGATGCCTTGATGAGGTATATGATATGAGTTAATAATTCCTATGTGATGGTTCCTTTTATGCTTATGTAATGAATGCATATGTATGGTTTCTAAGATTCTTAGAATAACCAATCTATATTATGCAATGATGGTAATGCAATGCATGTAGCATGATTAATGCTTTCGATATGATATGATATCCATTATGCAATATGCGGATGGTTTTTGGATGCAGGATGGATGCAATGGTGATGATGATTTGCGATTAACTGTCATGGTACTATGTTAGCGCGGAAAGAAGATAAAAGAAAGTAAAAGACTCCAACAAGTCAAGAGATGATAATGATGATGATGATGATGATGATTTGCTTACCAAGGAATTGGGGTTTTAAAATGGCCATTTACCTTATGTTTGATATCACATGTAGGCACGATGCATCAAGGTATAAAGAATCAGGATGGCGTTGTACCTAGTGTGATGGACTTTGACTCGACAATCAGATAGGAGTACTCTTGTTCACACCTGACATACGGAACCTTATTCAAAATGCAGTTTAGATATTCCAAACATCTCGGACCAAAACATAGAAAGGAAAGTCTTTCTATGTGGTCAATAAGATACCTGAAACATCCTCCCTACACCCAAACAAAGCACGCATGACCAAGGTTATATTACAAGAATATCCAACAAGCATAGTAGATAAAAAGATAATGATCGTTTCCCCTTTCTTTCTCTCTAAATCCCTTCGTTTGGGACATCATTGAGAGGTCATCAAAATGAACGCAAAAAGATAAGTCAAAAGACAAAGAAAAAGTAAACAAACAAGCTAATGTTCTTCAATACCGCTAGCCAAGACTAAACTATGGTGATGCCTGATATTGATGTCCATTGTAGGAAGGATGCATCCTAGAACATGATGTTATCAGATGATTGATTTGGGACTGATTCGATGATAGGCTATTGACACAAAGAGTTGACCAACTTGTTTACGTACATACCTAGACTTGAGACCTTGATGATTGAGTTTTCACTTTTAAACTGCTAGACTTGTTTCTGACCATTTCACCAAAGTTTGAGGATGATGATGATTTATTATGAGCGGATGTTAATTGCAGGTGAAAGCGAGATAGGGATGGATGGATTTTTTCAAATATTTGGATGTTTTTTATGTTTTTTGAAATGTTTTGAGGTTGTTTTTGGTATTTTCAAGATTTTACAAATGTTTTGATTTTCAAATTTTCCAATGTTTTGGAGTTTTCTGAGATTTTGACCAAGAGACTAACCTAAAGACCTATCCTAGGGGTTGATCAACCAGATTAGTCTTGCCTACATTTTACACGCAAAGACCACGTAGCTTGACTAACATAGACTTGATTATTGATGAGATATGAACAAATGGATTGCCAGTTTATTATGATGGAACCCTAAAGGACTGACCTAAGTGTCTCAGGGGAAGATCAAAGATCAACCTTGCCTATGTTCAGAGCTCAAACCCCTGTAGTTCGACAAGATGACTTTGTTTTTGAATTTTTGACTTTTTGACTTTTTGACCTATTTTTTGGATTTTGATATGTTTTGAACGTTTTGGGATTTTGTGATTTTTTGTTGTTTTTGGATTTTTTTGATTTTTCGATGTTTTGGATTTTCTAATTTTAGGGACCTCAAGAACATACATGAATCCGATCTAACGAGTACATGCCCCCAACATGATGCAATAGACTACTCTAATAAAGGCAGGACAAACTGACCTTAAGAATGGGCCAAGTAGTACTAGGAGGGATCATGACACGAACATAGAACCAAGCTATGATGCGGATGCGATGGGTGATGGATGGAGATATGGAATGCAATGGATGATGGAAGCATAATGGATGGATGATACAAAACAAGCCATGAGGATCTTGGTGGATGGAAAGTGTTTATTTATGCAAGGCGTTTGTTTTCCAAGTTTTTACCAAGGTACTTGCCCAAAAGCGCCACCGAAGTGGTTTTCACTAGAGGACGATTTTTTTTTCTTTTTGTTTTTAATCCTTTTTTCTTTTTTTTTTGGATTTTGTATTTTTTTTATTTTTTTTATTTTTGGTTTTATACCTTGGAAGATTAGGCATAAAACTTTTTGAGATGGGAGTTTTTCATGGGCTTCTGCAGAGGTTCCCCTTCTGGTGTTGATAACTGATATTCCCTTGACCTGTAACTTGTTGTGATGACAAATGGTCCCAACCAATTGGGTTCAAATTTACCTTTTCCATTTGGATTTGGAACATTCTTCTAATTTTCTTTGAGCACAAGTTCTCCTACCTAGAATGTCTGACTCCTAATCTTCTTGTTATAACTCCGCTTGAGTTGTTAATCTTGACACCCAATATTCCTCATCTATGATGAGATTTTGTATTGATATTCTCAGTGAAGGGAGCTCGATCTTGATGGGTAATATGGCCTCTGATCCGTAGACCAGGGAAAAGGGGGTGGCACTTGTGGTGTGTGGATGCTTGTTCAGTAGGCCCAGAAGGCGGGATTCAATTGGAGATGCCAATCATGGGCAGCTTCATTGACTGTTTTCTTGAGGATTTTTTAGAATAGTCTTGTTTGTAGCCTCAGCTTGGCCATTTCCTTGGGGATAATACAGGGTGGAAAAGTGATGTTGGATTTTAAATTTGTAGCATAGGTCACGGACATCCTAATTTTTGAATGGTGTCCCATTATCTGAGATATTGGCTTGTGGAACACCGTAGTGGCATATTAGGTAGTTCAAGATGAACTTTGATATCTTCTTTCCAATAATGTAAGTCATTGGTATGGCTTCCACCCACTTTGTGAAGTACTCAGTGGTAGTAATGATAAACTTGTCACCTCTGGATGAGGTGGAGTGATTTTTCCAATGAGATCGAGCCCCCACTACAAAAAGGGCAAGGGTGTGACAATAGGGTGTAGCTCTTGATTTGGTGCATGGATGAGGTCCCCATGTTGCTGACCTTGTAGACACCTTCTGACATAGTCATGTGCTTATCTTTCCATAGTAGGCCAATAGTACCCCGTCCTCAGCAATTTCTTGGCCAAGGTCATACCACTCGTGTGCGAACCACATATGTTGTTATGTATCTCAGTTAAGGAGGTCAACGCCTCCTCAGCATTTAAGCAACATAATAGGGTTCCTTCAATGCTTCTACGATAAAGGGTATCTCCTAGGATGACGAAACGGGATGCTTTCTTAACAAAGGTTTTCTTAAGGTTTGAGGTTATGTTGGTTGGGAGGACTCCTATTCTCAAATAAGTGTATATATCATGGTACTAGGGATCACCTAGACCAACGATTTCGCACACAAATTCAGACTCTGGTACCTCAAATGCAAGCATGAGAAGCTTCTCTACCAGGAATTCATGCCTCGGGACATTGCGAGGGATGTCCAATAGGGATCCAATTGTCGCCATGGCATCTACCACTCTGTTGTTTGCTCTAGGTATCTGCTCGAATGTGATCTCAATGAAGGACTCCTTAAGACTTTCCACCAATTTCTTGTATGGAGTTAGCTTGTCGTCCTTAGTTTGGTACTCATCATTCACTTGGTTGATTATGAGCTGTGAATCCCCATATACCTTGAGAGCCATGATATGCCACTGCACCGCTACTCTGAGTCCTATGGTTAGAGCCTCATATTCTGCAATATTCTTTGTGCAAGGAAATTCCAATTTGTAGGATCTTGGTATGCAGTCTCCCTTTGGAGTGATGAAAAAGACCCAGGCTCCCAATCCATGTTGTTTGTAGGAACCATCGAAGTACAACTTCCAGTGGTCTTCTATGTTTAAATTGAAGATGGATTCATCAGGTAACTCTAAAATTAGTGGATTCTCTAAATACATTGGTGCTTCTACCAGTTGGTCTACAATAGCTTGCCCTTTGATGGCCTTCCGCTCTATGTACTCGATATCATATCCTGATAGGATCATGACCCACTTGGCCATCCTTCCTGTGAGCATTGCATTGGAAAGGAGGTACTTGAGTGGGTCGATCTTGGCAATGAGTTTGATTTTATGTGCTAACATGTAGTGTATGAACTTTTGTGAGGAAAACACCACTGCTAGACAAGCTTTTTCAATGAAGGAATAATTTAACTCATGCCCTACCATGGTCCAACTAATGTAATAGATAGCCCTCTCTATTCCGTTTTCATTGTGTTGAGCTAGGAGAGCACCGAGGGCTACTGTTATGGCTAATATGTAGAGGATTAGAGGCTTTCCTGGGATTGGTGGCATAAACACTGGAGGTGTGAGCAAATACTCTTTGATCTTGAAAAAGGCCTGATTACACTTTTCATCCCACTTGTATGCTACCCCCTTGTGGAGTAGGTGAGAATATGGTATTGACTTGTCTGCTAGTTGAGCTATGAACCAGCGGATGGACTGGAGCCTTCCTTGTAGGCCTCTCAGTTGTTTCAATGTCTTAGGTGCCTCCATCTTGAGGATTGCCTTTACTTTAGCGAGATCTATTTCAATCCCTCTCATGGACACAATGTATCCCAAAAACTTCCCTGATTGTACACCAAAGATGCACTTCTTTGGATTAAGGCGGACCTTGTATTCCTCAAGTCTTTCGAAAATGGCACTTAATGCTGCTATGTGGTCCCTTCTCTTTCTAGATTTTTCCAATATGTCGTCAACATAATCCTCCACAGTCTTATGGATCATGTCATGAAATATTAAGGTCATGGCCCTCTGATATGTTGCTCCAGTGTTCTTTAGGCCAAACGGCATCATGTTCCAACAATATGTCCCCCATGGACAAGTAAAAGTCATTTTGTGTTGGTCTTCTTTGCCTATCATGATTTGGTTATACTCAGAGAATCCATCCATCAATGAAATAATCTCATATCCCGCGGTCATATCTACAATCAAATCAATGTTGGGAAGTAGGAAGTCATCCTTGGGACATGCCTTATGCAGGTCTCTAAAATCTGTGTAGATACGGATGCCCCTAGTGGGCTTTAAGACGGGTACCAAATTTGATACCCACTCTGGATAGTTTATCGGTCGTATGAACCCTGCATCAAGTAGCTTCTTCAATTCCATTTTGACCAATAAGGAAATTTGAGGATGCATTTTCCTTAAAAAAAAAATTACGGACTTTGCTTCGGGGTAAACTACTAGATGGTGGACCACAATCTCTGGATCAAGCCCGGGCATGTTAGCATAGGTCCATGCAAAGTTGACCTTTCTCTCCTTAAAAAAGTAGCTAGGAATTCCTCTTCTTCTGACATCAATGATTTAGCATAAAATGTGATGTGAATTTCCTATGTTCCCAAGTTGACTAGGCTGCACTTCTTGGCTAGAACTGCTAACTTTTCCTGATGTAGAGTACTAAGAGGAAGATTGAATCCTTCATCCTCGTGTGCCTCAAAGAGGTTTTCATCGTTGGATGCATCCTTTATTTTTACTATTTTTGGGTCAGAGAGTGTCACGGTGTGGTTTTCACTCAAGGACCTAGAGATTATTCTCATTTTTTTGCTTTTGCGACTAAAGGATTCAATCGTCTCCCCGTAATAGGCTTGTGTGTTCAGTATGATGTCAAACCCAAGCTTATGATCTCCATGTGGTACCATGTCTTGTAGTTCCATGAATTCTAAGAGCACCTCATCATTTTTGAAAGTGTCCAAAATTGGTGGTCCTCATTGGTTGTAATCGATGAGCTAGGTGTAAACTAGGTTGATTTCATGGTCTTGATGGTCATTGGTCTCAAAATAAAAGGTACTAATCATGAGTAGGGAGGTGTCTTTGAAAATCATAGGCAAATCAGTTATGGGGTCCTCGTCACTACTACACACATTAGTTATGTCAAAGGTGAATTTGTCTATGACTTGACCTATGGATACAGGCAATCGAAGGGTGGATGTAGATTGTTGAGGGGGATTTTTTACCTTCTTAACCGAGGAACCTTTTGCAAGTATGGTCACCTTCGAAGGGGTACATCTGAGACCAGTATTTCTCATACGTGTCTCTGGAATGAGAGGTACTATAATTTCGTTGTAATTTTGTCCAAGATTTTGTTTTTGTCATAGCCCATGGCGAGCATCATTTGTAAGCCTTTACTGCTATCATCCATAGGTAGTTTAGTTGTTGGTTTTCTTTCTTGGTGTAGTAGGTTTGATGGGTCCTCTTCTATTACTTCCCAACCTAGGTCTCCCCAACTCTTGAAGCTGGAGGAGCCTGTTGTGAAGGTTTGGGATGAGGAAGCATTATTTGACTATGGTCATCCTCGTGACCTAGGAGATTGTGGTAATTCTCCCATTACAAAAGCATTTTTCAGAATTGTGTGATCCCCACACCCATTGTCCTGAATAATGACCTTGATATCAGAGATGGCTGGAATGGCCGGTGTCTCTATCGCAGAAGTGGAGGCGTGAGTAGCTAGGTCTATGTATGGAGTTGAGGGACCTTCATCATTCTTGGGCACTTGGGGGATCTTGTAATATTTTTCTTCCATATTTTTTCAATAGTAAAAGGGTTCAGGATCCCCATGGACAGTGACCTCTTGGCCTTGGTATGGAAACTTTACACACTGGTGAAAGGTGGAAGCTATAGCTTGCATCCCATGAATCCAGGGATGCCCCAAGAGGATATTGTAGGGAAATTCCAGGTCGAGAACTTGACAAGTTTTTTCCATGATGGTTGGCCCTACTTGAATAGGGAGTTGGATAGTGCCCTAAGACACTCTTTCTTGATCATTGTAGGCTCTAATGGTTATGCCTTTTCCTCTTTCAATAGCATCTTCGAAGAATCCCAAGCTTTTTATTAATTTAAGGGTGCATATGTTCAACCCTGCACCCCCATCTACCAGGACCCACTTGACTTTGTTCTTATGAACGAAAGCCTCAAGATGAAGCGCACGATTGTGAGATGGTTGTGTTGGAAGATCTTGTTCTAAAAATGTCAGAAGGCGAGGTGTAGTGAGGTGTGCAACCATAGCTTGGAAATGATCCACATCAAGATCAGTGGGGATGGAAGATGAGGCCAAGGCTTCTTCAAGAATTTTCTTGTGGGTTGGTGATATCTTTAGCAACTCCATGATGGAGATCTGATTTGGGGTTCTTTTCAACTAGTTGAGGGCATTGTAGCCACTAGGAACGGATCTTAGGTTGGAAGTGGGTGCTCTAGAAGGCTGAGATGGTCCTGCGATGGTAACTTTTCCACCTCTTGTGGTGACTCCACAATCGGCCTAGGCTCCTTTGATAGTGATGATAGTGACCATTTCTTCTAGAGATGCGACAACATGGTCATACACATGATTCACACTTTTGAAGGTACCCTTTCCTTCATCATTGTTATTATTTCCCTTATTGTGGTTGGGCATCAAATTAATGTAAATTTTGAGATTTTGATTTCCTACTGGTTGTTCCACATTTATGATTTTGTTGTCAATGAGGTCTTGGATCAAGTTTTTCAACCTCATGCAATTAGCAGTTGTGTGTCCCTTGATTTTGTGGAAATCACAAACGTGATTTTCATTGTACCATGTTTTTACCAAGGGCTTTTGATAGTTATCATAGGTGGGAACTGTAATGAGTTTTTCCTCCAAAAGTCTCTTCATGATAGATTCAGTCGATTCCCCAAGGGGTATGTACTTCCATTTGGGAGAATTTTTGTTTCGTTTAGGTGGTCTGCCTTGATTGTCCACGTTGTTGACTGTTTGGTTGTTTGACTACTATGTGACAGTGTTGTCTTGTCGATTCTTCTAATTGTTGGCTTGTGGTTATTGAGGTGCTTGTGTGTTTTATCGAGGTGCACTGATGACAACTTTGGAGTCGACTACACCATCATTGGTAATATTTCTTTTTTTTCCCATGTGCGAGGTTTCTCATTGTAGCCGATGGATGGGTGACTTTCTTGATAAGGAGCTCCCCCTTGTGAGATAAGGGCTCATTCTATATTGAGTGCCTTGGGGATCAACTGATTGTAGGTTGTGATGCATTGCATCTTGAGGTGGAAGGACAAGATTCCATCAAGATTTGTGATGATGGTGCACACTTGTTGTTCCTCAGGCATGGCCCATTTACTTTTGTTGGCTTTTGATCGCCATCATTGCAAGAATGAAGCAAATGTCGCTCCCTTGGATTGTTTCATAATTGATAGTTCTTCCAAGCTCACATCCATAGCTATGTTGAATGCATAGTTTTGCACAAATGTGTCCATGATTTCCTCAAATTTTTTGATTCCTGAGAGACAAGAGAACCAGTCAATGGCGGTACCTGCCAAGCTCTAAGGGAACAGTCGCATTAGATAAGTTTCGTCGTATGTGACCTCCATGCAATGTACTTGGAACTCCCTGATGTGATCTTCAGGGTTTCCTGTTCCACGATATTTATCAAAATTTGGGATCTCAAATCCCTTTGGGAACAGTTTCATAACAATGCTCCTATCGAACGGATAGGGGCACAAGTTCTTTTGTGGCTTCGTGGTTTTCCCTGATTGAAGATCGAGCACTTGTTGTGAAAGAAATTTGATTTGTGTTGATACATCATCTTAAGGATCAAGGGGTTGGATGAAGGTTTTCTGAGGTGTTTCGATCATTGGGGGGATGTGTGGATTAGTTGGTGTGTTGGTGGACGATGTTTGCACGTTTTGCTACGCCAAATATACTTGTAATTGTTGTTGTACCAACAGCACTTGTTGTTGGTCTTGTTGTTGTTGTGCTAATAATGCCTGTTGTTGGGCTTCTTGTTGTTGTTGTGCCAACAATGCTTGTTGTTGGGCTGCTATTTGGGTTGCTTGTTGTTGCTCTTGGTATTGCTTCAGCGCTTGTTGGGCAGCTTGTTGTTGTGTGAGGTATTGTTCTTGCACTTGTGTCTATGCTTGCACTTGTGCTTGTGCTTGTTCTTTTGGGTAGCTTGGGCGGCTTGAGCGGCTTGAGTAGCTTGAGCAGCTTTTTGGGCTTACTGTTGTTGCAACAATGCTTGGGCTTGCGCCTGGGCGACTTGTTTCACTTGTCGAGCTTGTGTTGCTTGTTGTACGGCTTGCACTGCCTTAGCAGCTTGCGTGGCTTGAGCAGCCTAAGCAGCTTGCGTTGCTTGTTGAGTGGTTTGTGTTTGTTGTGCAGCTTGGTATTGTTGGAGTGCCTTTTGGTAGGCTTGGTGAGCTTATAGTGCTATGTTGTACTAGCTTGCCGCATTTGGATTTGGTGGTGGTGGTGGTGGATTTGGGATGTTAGATGTGGTGGTGAGTGGTTGAGATATGTTTTGAACAATCGTGGTGGACGGTTTGATTGAGGTGTTGGGTCCTTGGGAGACCATGTTTTGGGGTGTTGGGATTGATGTCATTGCTTGGATGGATACCACCTGTTTTTGTGATATTGGCGGTATATTCAAAAGATTAGATGTGATGATTTGATTGGTGTTTGATGGATTGCCTTGGATTGATTGATTTGTGTTAGGTAAAGGGGGGAGTCCTAAACCAGGAATTGATATGGATGTTGGTAGTGGTGGTAACGGTGGTGGAGGTGGTGGTGGGATTGGAACTAGAAGTGGTGGAAGGCTTCCTGGGATGAGTGATGATGAGGCCCTGAACAGCCTGCCTTGTTCAAATAAGCCTTCTTGTACCAATGGGAGTGAAACTTGTGTGTCAAGAGCATATGCTGGTGTTGCGGAAAAATTGGACGAACCATTGGTGTCCTGAAAGACAAGGGGGACATATTAGTGTAGGGGATTTTGAGGCACAGTACCTGACGTACCTGTGATGGTATTGGCGTCCAAATTTTGAATATTGACAAGGGGATGTTGTTGAAGGGAATGGAGTAATGAACTTCCCTTGTTGACAATGGGTTGTGTGGTGGCAATGGATGATGTGGATTGCGGAATGGGTTGGACGATGCTCTGAGTGGGTGAGGTGAATGGTACAAGTGGCATAAAAGGCTTCTCCACAATAGTGCTTACATCAAAATCGGAAGGGAGTTTTGCTCCTTTTTCCAATTCAAGCATGTATTGGGAGGAATGTTGGTTCATCATGGATCTAACAATTCGGTGGTTATCTGTGTTTTGAAGCATTTCGGTGATCTCATCTTGGGTCATCCATGTATTGGTGATGTCTTCCACTTACCCTTCCTCTGGAGGATCTTGTTTTATGAGAGAAAGATCAGGTAGTGGGTTGCTAGATCCAACAGGATTGATCTCGGGTGTGGTTTGACTTAGGTCACTTGAAGTTGATGTTTCTTTGTTGTTCTCCATGTCCTTGTGTTGTGATCTAGTTTGAACCATAAAATGAGGCTCAAAAGAGAAAAACTAGGATGATTAAGGATCAAAGTGTGATGGTGAAATGTGTGAAAGATGGATGATATGGATGATTGAACTCTTGAAGAGGATGTTATACTTTTGGATTCATGGATTCTTGGATTTTGATTGATTTTTGGATTCTTGGATTCTGAGATTTTGGTTGATTTGGATAATGAACAAATGAACCCCAAAATGTTGGATGTTATCTATGGGATAAATTTGCTCACAAGATGATAATTTGACTAAGTGTAGGGAGAAGGATGCATCTACCCACACCTAACCAAACAAGGTGATTTGATGATAATTTGACTAAGTATATGGAGAAGGATGCATCTACATATACCTAACCAAACAAGATGATTTGATGTTGGACTCAAGGATTTTGATTCATGGATTTGCCAAAAAGTCTAGCATAAAGGATGGTTTCAATATTTTCAAGAGTTGTTGGTGAGATGATTATGGTTTGATGTTTGAAAGATGGATGAATGTTCACTTTGATCCTATGTGTACCTAAAAAGACTTGTTTACAAGACCTCGGTTTTAAAGAACACACTTTACTCTAAACAAGATGTTCAAACCTTTGAAAATGTGTTGGATTTTGGCAATAATAAAATGAGTACAAGTTGGGATTGTTTCTTGATGCACGTTTATAGAAGTTAAAGGTCAATCTTTCCCTAAACTAGTAAAGCATGGACAACTTTTTCTTGTGAGCTTTATAACCAAGACCCTTGGTCTTTGGTTTTTGGATCTTGATTTTGTGGGAAATCATTTGAAAGAGCACATGTGTGGGGTTCAATTGTTCTTTATCTTTGCTTAGTGACTTCCTTTTACCACAATCAATTCTTGATTAGGATTTTCAAACTAGATGTCTAATGTCTCAATTTCTTCTCATCCCACAAAGTGTATTAAGTAGAAATCAAGGAAATTAAGGCAAAAATTCCCTATCGTTGACTTTAGTGAGCAAATTGAGATATAAATCCAAATGTTTAGAAGTCTCTAAGGATAGAATCCCTAGGACAAGCAATAACACTTGAATTTTGTCAATGATATTTGCTTCCTAAAGGGTTTGAAATTTGATGATGGCGTTGAATGTTTGTTTCCCAATTTTTACGATCAAACAAAGTGTTTTGATTCCAAAAATATGCACAACCCTATGGATATTGAGACAATATTTGTTGAATCCCCACTTGGATAAATCCAGCTACGCCTACTTTTAGCGGATGATTAGATGCTTGACCACACTGGCTCCCCTCCACGGCACTCACTTCTACAGGTCAACCAAGCATCAGTACCCATAAATATCCCATGGCATACCTCTCATCTCTACTAAAAGCCATAAAATTGTGAGGCGGCTTTAGAACAACCGTTCTTGCACCAACAAATAGATTAAAGATTTTGGTCTTTTAAACAAGGGGTTTTAATGCGTGCATTCCATTCATGGGGGATCATCCATACGGCAAGAAACCATTGTTGTCCTTTTCGAAACAATCCTCATGATACTTTCCTTTCCTCAAGTACCCACACTTATATCCTGGGTGGAAGTCGCTTGGATTTAGCGTGTTCCCAGTTGGGTCGTTCCCTTGGGTGATTATGTTTCCCCACAAGGCAGGCCCTCTAGAGATAAACAAAAGCGAGAAAGTACATCCGTAGTTCGATCAATCTTCGTTAAGAAACAAAGAGAGAACACATGCGATATACCTAACTCACACTCCCAAGATTTGTTCAATTTTAGAATCCAAATTAAAGTGTGGAGGCAATCACTTACACAACTTAATATCACCAAAAGCCTTTTGATTCTCAAGATCGTCGTGAGGCACAAGAGAAGCGTGTGTCTTTTAGATGATATTATTTTGGGTAAGCGATTACAAAACATAGATGCACATGTTCATTTTAAATCCTTGAAGCAATGATTAGATTCTTTTTAAAGCACCAAAAGGAAAGATGAAAGTTGTTTGTTCAATTGTTTAACCTTAAACAAAATCTACTGAGTTTTCCTAAAGTTATTTTTAAACCTTTTGTCTTGTTCGTTTTAAACCCAAATTGAAATCTATTGAGTCCTAAAGAGCTTGAAGAGATAAAATCCTTAGACTTGGAATTATTATGGCTTCCAAAAGTGTCTAAACACACTTGATACAATAGATAAATGATGTTATACTTCAAACTTCTTCTTGCTCCTTCCTTGCTTCCATCTACAAAAACTGATTAATCCAAGAAAAATAGAGGCTAAAAATAGGTCAATAGCTCAAAATGATCAAAAGCAAAAAAGTACATGTCGAAATAACTTGAAATTTAATCTTTTACCCCACCCTAGTGGCGAACCCGCATATGCATCGCAGTTTAAGGAAGTCAGCGGTGTTGTATAGCGACACTAGGTCTAACAACAACGCTTTGCAACAGAACAGAGAGCGCGATTGCGGCGGTGTTTATGTCAGCGACGCAGTTTAGAGTTTGTAAATCTAGCGCCAGGAAAATAGACCAGCATCGCAGTTTGGAAATTTGAATTTCTAGAAGGGAAGACCTATGCGACAGTGTTTTGAGTTTGCAGCGTCGTTGTATGTCGTCGCTAGACTGATAGCGTCATTGTATGGCATCGTTGGACTGATAGCAGTGCAATTTCCTATAGACACAAAAACTCACAAAAAACCACAGAATTTTGTCAAAAAATGTGTTAAGAACTTGAGACTCGTCCTCCTTCTAGTGCCAAAATGTGAACCCCAATCCTAGACCTACACAAACATAGTAAACAAACACAATATTAGATCCAAATACAAGTTAGAACTAAGATTCTCCATGAAATTCATCTACAATGCTCAAAATAGGAAAGAAATGAAGAACAAAACAAGAAAAGCAATTAAATCTTATTTAAGCATGCAAACTCTCAATCCCATGGGGGAATTGGTGCCAATTTGATGTGGAAATTGGCCATTTCCCAACTCCTTTGCAAGCTTGATGAAGATTGATCCACTTGGTGATGATGAACAATGTGCTTCCTTGATTAAATCTATAATAACCTAGCTATGATGATGGAAAATGCTATGGAAATGGATGAATTTGCTCTAAATGTGAAGATAGTAACTTTGCTCTATGTTGTGGATCAAAAATATAAAGGAAAGCCTCCTATTTATAAAAGAACAAGATGGAAGAATGAGAAAAATGGAGGAATGTGGGATCATTCAACATACAATGGCCAAGTGCCACTTGTCAAGATGTGAATGAAGGAAGCTTGAGCACATTTTGATGAATGTGCACAATAAATGACATTAAGTGGAATTTGAAATTTGTGAAATGACATGTTGGAGGGAGAAAGGAATGAATTAAATGCCACTTGGCTCAATGCACAAGGACATGTAAGAGGAAATGAATGCCTTGTTGGAAGGACAAATCCATTTGGAGGGATTTTCAAACTTGGAGGAATATTCCCTTTTTGATGCCATGTTGAAAGTAATTAAGGGATTTATTAAATCAAAGAAATGATTTATTAGCAGAAGTTGCAAAATCTAGAGGATTTAGGTGATTAGGATTAAATTAATCAGGATTTGATTAAGTTAACAGGAGATTAGTTGATGTGACAATTTGATTTATATTTTTGGATTGATTTAAATCAAAGTTGAAAGGAATGTGATTTAGATTTAATCAAATAAAAATTTTGATTTATTCAATTAAAGAGGGATGATGTTAGATTAAATTAAATAAGGATTGATTTAATTTAATAGAATGACTTTACAGATTTAATTAAATGAATTATTTAATTAAATAGAGACTAGAGGGTTAATTAAATAACATTGATTTATTTAATTAACAAGAAGTGATGACTTAATTAGATAAATTTTATTTAATTAATTAAGGGACGAAAGGTGATGACTAACTAAGAAGATGATTCAGGACGAAACGATGTTAATAAATCAGGATCAAGTGTATCGGTATATTTTCCATGTCTACACCCTGCATACCCATTTCCATTTTCCCTTTGGTTTAAAATTGGTCCCCCTTTTCATTTTTTGTGTTTCCTTTGTTTTCTTGCTTGTTTTTTTTCCCTTTGTGCTCTTTTCCTTTTCCTATCCTAGGAGTTTTTGTCCTCTCGGGCTCTCTTTTTGCCTTGTGTTTTTCTCCTTGTTTGGTCCCTGGATTTTTTGTTCTCCTAGGCTCTGTTTTTCATTGCCCTATTGAGTTTTGGAACTCAAAACGGATCTTGGACCTTTCTCAAAATGGTCCAAATCTATGTTGATTTCTTGGAACCGGCTTATGTTTTATTGTCGGGTTTCAAGTTTCAAAACAGACCTTGGATCTTTTCTAAAAGGTCTGGATCCATTTTGGAATCTCGATCCCATTTTTTCCTTGGTGCTTCATCGGGTTTCGGGTTTTGAAATAGACTTTGGACCTTTTTCTAAAAGGTCCAAATCCATTTTGGAATCTTCGGCCCCCTTTGTTTGTTGTCGATGTTAGAGTAATCATGCATTAGCTAATAATTAATTACTCTTTAATTAATTTTAGTCTAATTTATTCTCATGCACTTAAGCTAAACTTAAGAGTGCTTTTATGATTTTAGGGTTTTGCTCCTATATAGCACTCAACCCACTCTAGAGGTTTTCTCTCAAACTCTCAATCTTTGAGGACTCCTATTTTCCTTAAAGTCTCTTGAGGTTTATTCTATAGCTTTTTATTGTTGAGGAATATTGCATATATTGTTTGCAGATCCCATGTGTGGAAGGTGTCATTATTCGTTGTTTGATCTTGTGGCTCATGGTTTTGTGGTTTTTTCACAATTCTAACATGGTATCAAAGCGTGGATACAACGAACCCCTTCTCAATTTATGAGGTTTTTTTCTTCAACAAGGGTTACAAGCTTGAAATCTAAATTCCCTTTACTTTTTTTGCAAATTTTGGATGTGCGTGAATTTTGGTGCATTTTGGGTCAAAACAGAGTCTTTCGTTGGATTCAGAGCCGTTGAGAAAGTCAGATTTGTCTTTTGTTTTGCCTAATTTGGGTTCCTCGGGTCATATTTGTGAGGGTTTGAAGCGGTTTTTTTCCAAATCCAAAAGGTAGCTACAATTTTTCTACATTATGGCACGAAAAGGACCTCATTGTTGCGTTCAAGAGGTCGATTCCATATATTTTGATTATAAATTTGTCCAATTTGGCCATTAGGAGCTTCTGAGGCCAAAAAAAATTCTTCGGGGGTCATACGACCCCTACACTTAAATTTAAAAAAGGGCGTGGGAAAAGGGCATGGTTTATTTTATTTTTCAATTATTTTTAAATACAAAAATATTTTTAAAAAATCATTAAAAAAGTGCAAGGCCGATTTAATTATGGGGAGCGGAAAGTTTGTTTTAATGGAGGAATTTATTTTCAGGGTACCCATAGGTACCTTTGAACCTACGGTCCCCGCTCCGCCTACACAGCATCCTTTCCTTAGAGCAACCGTCTACTATTATCGACCGCACAACATTTACAAAGCCATCGGCAACCTTTTTGTGTTGGCACCCTCTTTATGCTCGGCAAGGCTTCTCACAGACCGGCAACCCTTGCATTTTTACCGACAGTCGTCGCACTTTTACCGGCAACCTTTGCATTTTGTCAACAACTATTTTTTTAATTTTCCCGGCACAAATTTTTCTCAGCAACGCAGAGTTTTTCCATCGACCACAAATTTTTTGGCAACCACACAAAATCTTTTTGACATCTTCCAACCAATTCTCAGCATATTCTGTTGGTCGATTTTTGTAGGGGAGGCCAACTTTTTTTTCCAAGACAGGGGAATTTTCTCTGGAATATTTATTGATGTCATGCTAACATCAGCATGACATCATCTGTACGGATGTTGATGTCAGTCGTATGAACTACCCAATGGCCCCTTTGACTCCTCTTTGGCCCTAAGGGAGCAATTTTTTTCTTTTGGCCATAACTTAGACGTATGATAGCGTTTTTTGGAAAATGAGATATCGTCCAAAAACTAGTTCTGCCAACTTCCAATGGTGTGGGTCTCATCACTTTATTTTTCTGCTAGTGCATTCTATAGCCTGTTGAAGTCAGAGGTGTTGTTTTCAGTCTCAAGCTCATAACATTTGACTAGTTTCTCTATTTTTTGTGATTCAAGCGATGTTGGAACCATCTTTCAAAGCTCTTCATTTTCATCCATGCACTTTTCCAAATTGCTTTCCAAGTACATTTTATTTATTTATTTTTGTTTTCGCACTTTGGTGAATTACTTGGACATTTTAACTCCTGGAAACTTTTTTTTTGCATGGGATGACTCGTTTTTTACTGTTCTATATGTATTTTTAGTATTCTATCATATTTGGACATTGTAATCATATTTTTCGTGCACATTCTCTTTTGTAGATGCACTGAGATAAAGTGTCATTTTGGTGTATATCTTTTTGGGAATTTTGCACATCTTGTTGTGCTATTTGTATTCGCACTATGATATAAAGTGTCATGGGGGGGTTGATGTTTGCCTTTGGTTTTCCATCACACCTTTGTCAAGTGAGTGTCCCTTCCACGATAGTAGTGAATCCCATTGATTCTTGTCTCATGTGTGTGTGCTTTAGTTTGCACACCCTTTTATTTGCAGGTTGTTTCTCCTACATGCACTTCTTGGTTTCACACAATTTTCAGTGTTCCTATCATGGCTCTCCCTTTTCAACATTATGGGGGGTTTCTATTGTTGGTGTTAATGCTTCCTTTGTTTTGTGTTGGAGTGATCTATGTATCTAGTTCTTGTTCCTATGTACTTTCAGATGCAGTGTACATCAGTGGTTGGTTACATGCATTTCAATGAGATGGATCATTTACCATATGGACATTCTTACATTCATGTTTTTTGAGGTGTCCTTACATTTTCATTTGATCAAAGACTACTAGATACATGTATTTTCAACTTGCAACTTGCATATTGAGTAGTGTCATTTTGGTCACTCATACAAATTCATGTGACGTTTGTATCTTCAAGTTCCAGATGTTTTCCTTTGTTTTCCATCTAATTTGAGTAGTGTTGTTGGCGGCACTCGTGCAAATTATTCTCTCTTGTGATCAGTGTTCTTCAGACTATTTGGTACCTGCATTTTTTACCTGCATGTTAAGTAGTGTCGTTGGGGTCACTCATGTAGATTCATGTACCACCTATATCTTCGACTTTCAGATGTTTTCCTTTGTTTTCCATCTAAATCAAATAGTGTCGTTGGGGCCACTCATGCAGATTATAGTCCCCTTGGATCTTGACATTTGTATCTTCGATTTCCAGATGTTTTGTATTTGTTTGTCGTCTGATTTGAGTAGTGTCATTGGGTCACTCATGTAGATTCTTCTTATCTTGATCTTGATCATCATTTGTTTCATTGGAGGTTCTTCATTTCAACACCATATCAGTCATCTTTTGACAGTAGTCTACAGCTTCGTGCTTCAATGATGTTCTACATGTTCCTCTCTTTTTCAAGACATTGTTTCAGTTGGAGGCTTCTAAGTCCTTCACACCTTGATTTGGAGGATTTTTCAGTCCTTCATTCACCTTTCTCTCTTTTGGAGAAGAGTTTTCCCATGTGGTTCTCTTTTTTCTCTAGTTTGGAGAGATCTATTGTTTGTACATGGGTACCTCACTAGGCCTTTTTTGTCGGGACCCATCATGCATTCTCTTTTTAGGGTTTTTAGCTACTCCCTAAGTTCATCTTAAGGGGGGGTGTTAGAGTAATCATGCACTAGCTAATAATTAATTATTGTTTAATTAATTATTAGTCTAATTTATTCTCATGCATTTAAGCTAAACTTAGAAGTGCTTTTATGCTTTTAGGGTTTTTCTCCTATATAGCACTCAACCCTCATTGTAATTATTGCTCGAGCTTTCATATCTTTTTGATAGTCTCTTGCTTCTATAGATTTTTATTGTTGAGGAATATAGCAATTTTTTGTTTGTAGATCTCTTGCATGGAAGGTGTCTTTGTTGGCTGTTTGATCCTATGGCTCATGGTTTTGTGGTGTTTTTCAAAATTCTAACAGTCGGGACCCCGAAACTGGAAACAAATTTCAGACCTCTCTGATTTTGTTTCTCTTCCCCTCCCCCGCTTTGTTTTGTTTTTTTCTGGCTCTTTCTTCTTGGAGCCATTCGGGAACCAAAACACTAATCAGATGTCGGTCATTTTGAATGTTGGTTCTATGGTTTGTATCCGCTCTAAGTTCCCAACCACCTACCACATTAATGGTAGACGGGTATTCACATGTGCAAGCATGATTTAAAGGTTTTTAACTCACATTTACCCTTATTATTACAAATTAATCAAGGAGTTTAGAGCGTTTAGAGCCCAAGTGGTGTTTTTAACTCACATTTACCCTTATTATTACAAATTCTCATCAAGTTTTCCTCCCACGCCTTCCAAGTTGGTTTTTGTGTCTTCTGTTTGTTTTTGGTTTTTGGTTTCTTATGTGTTGCTTGTTTTGCCTCGTTTCTTATTTGTTTTTGTTTTTTCCTATGTTTTCTTGTGTGTTGGTGTTTGTTTCGTTGGCCTTGTTTGGGAACGGTTTTCCCCTCTTGGGCTGACTCTCATTCGAGGGTCTGTTGCACTAAGGTTTTAAGGTTAGTTTTTTCCCTCGCCTTGGTCGGGTTCTCAATCTCGATGTGCCTAGTTCCAATCAGGTTTTCATTCCCTGATGTGCCCTGATTTTTTGCTTAGTTTGGTCTGGTTTTCGATGTTCCTTTTCCCCATGGGATTTGCTCCCAAGGTTTTCAAAATCGTTAAGTACTCTAAGTTTTATAATTGATCCTTTCGGGTTTGGAAACCTCGAAAGGATATCTCTGCAAATTCATCCTAATCTGGGATCCTTTTTTAATTCTGATCCCCACGGAGTACCCTTCATAAGGTTACTTAACCATTTTGACCAAGTGCCCTATGTGAGCTTTCAGGTTTCAAAACTTTGAAGGGATGCATTTGTTGAAGGACAAAATCCTTGATCCATTCCCAGTCTCGATCCTCGCAAGCCAGGTTCATTCAGGGTTTGTATTCTCGATAGGACATTCCTAAGATTAGGTTTGAAGTCCAATCCAAGTCCCGATTCCCACCAAGAACTATGATTCAACCTTGGAACATGATTTAAGATATTTAGTCCTTTGAGTTTTCAAACCCTCAAGGGCATATACATTATGTCCATTCGGGATTTCAAATCCCGATCAGACCAAACTGACCAATTTTTGAAACCAATATGTATCCTCGAACTCGACGTTGATACACCAAGATTCATCTGAGACTCCAAGTCCCAGCTGGACCATGTGGAATAAAGAGTTTGTTCGGGGTTTCAAAACCCAAATGGACATGCTATCCAAGAATTCAGTGTCTGTTTCAGACCCCAATTTCCAAAAGGGTCACATCCAACTGGAGTCATGATTCCCAATCAAACATCACAGAAAGGAGTCCAAACCCAAAAGCCATCCAATCTCGACTCCCATTCATTAGATACATGATTCCATCAAGGTTTCAAGTCCCGATTTGACTTTTCAAATAGAGCTCCCAAGTCTGTTTTTGACCTCGACTCCTACCATTGGCTCAAATTATATAAGAATATAGAGGTTCATGCGGGGTTTCAAAACCTGATAGGACAAGATTTTGAAATTTATTTTTGAGTCAAGTTCTACTATCAAATTTTCAAAGGATTCTTACATCTCTTGTTTCCTCTTCATCTTAGGTTATCTAAATGTCTTATTCAAGCGAAGATTCAAGTGCATAGGGTGTACCCAGAGAAGGAGGGGGAGAAGAAAAGGTCAAGAGAACCAAGGTTGACAAGTTGCCTCTAACAGTGAAGTACAAGTTTCAAGGAGTCTTGAGTGTCTCTAAATTCACCTCCAAAGTCATGAAAATCATAGACAGAGTCAGGGCATATACATTTGGAAATCTTTAAGGAAGAGACTTTCTCTACAGAAGCTTCCCCTCGAGCTTAGAAGATAGCCAGCTCAAGCTTGGCTCATGTGGCCTCATTCCTAGTGGCAATCCAATGTCTAGAGCTAGTCCTGGTAGTAGCAGAGACATACAACCATGTCCAGATAAAATGCTATGATCCTTAGGGTACTAAAATCATTGATTTTTCTCCCCCAATGATCAGAGCAGTGTTTGATTTTCCTCCCTACTCCAATCTGAAAATGACTACAGAAGCAAAGGCTATCATTGAATATCAGAAGGATATTAATGGAAAGCTTAGACATTTGAATAAGAGATGGCTGAGGACTGTTGGTTGAATAATTTGCAAACTTGTATTGGTTAGCAAAATGGTGGTTTCAACCACAGTGTGTGAGTTAAAACTCTCCTAATTAAGGGAAGGCTCCCCCTATCTAACTAACTAAAAACAAATATGGGTGGAACGATAACCTTCCTCTTGTTTAAGGAAAGATTAAACTCTTTTCTCTTTTCAGAAAGGTAATATGAAATTTTAAATAAACTTTAACAGCAGCTTGCAATAAAATCAAGAGAAAGGAAATGAAGTTTCCTAAAAGCTCAAAGACTTATGTCACTTCCTTCGGGATGGGAAAACAGTTTCAAGCACGAAGTCTTGAAAATCTGAGATCCTATCTACCCTTTTGAAAGATAATTCTAATAATAATATACAGCATAAAACAGCACAAAGTCTGCAAGTATGATGTATCTATTAACTACTATGAATGGGAATCGTTGCGAGCACAAAGACTTGCAATTCTTCTTAACTTCTAACTCAAATTATGAATTCAACCTTCAACATTTGTAGCACAAAGTCTGCAAATATTTCAATTGAAGCTCTCCCTAGCAATCTTCCACAATCTCCAAATAATCACAAAGTAATGCTCCAAAATGACATAAGAACACAATGGATGCAAAGTAGGACTTCAACACAAAGTCTGAAATTTCCAAATCTTTGATATTATTTGAAAAAGAACAACTTATAATTGTAAAGCTCAAAGTCTTTATGAGTACAAAATTCTGCAGAATTTCCTTCCTTGCCAAAAAGATATATATATTACAAAGGACCCCCTCAAGTATTTATAGGAGAGGGGTCATGAGAAAAAGGTGGGAGGATCCCATCTAACTTGAGAAATTCTCTCAACCACCAACTACTTGTAATTGACTTATTCTAAATTATAGTCCTAGATTATTTTGACTTGTAATTAGATTACATGTAATGACAATTTACAAAATTGCAAGTGAAAGAAACACTTGCAATTACAAAATTTGTTTTTACATGTAGTTTGTCGAAAACAAAATACATAAAGATAAAATATTTTATTCCATTTCAGTCCTAGCTTTGAAAGACTGAAATTTGCTGATAATTTCCTGTAACTCATCTGGATCGGGGCCTAATGTGTTCTTGGCAACCACAACAGTCTTCAAGATTACATCAAAATACTTTATTGTTGCTTCTCTATGTTCTTCATAAACAGTTTGCATCTTATCAAGGATCATTCGATGATTAACAAATTTATGAATTGAATCCATGATAAACTGTTCTGATTCCAGCTCTTGACGAAGGTTTGTTGCCATTTCCGTAGTAACCACATCAGTTGCAAGTAATTGTCCTTCATGATTTAAAATTCTGCAAGGGATTTTCTCAAAGCTAGAAAGTATGTCCTGCTCAACTTCATCACTCATTTCTAGTGTAGCTTGGACATCTTTGATGAGATCCTGAATAACTAATGACTTATTTGTCATGAGTTCTTCAAATTCTATGTATTTTTCTCTGTTTGGTATGATTGAATTGTTGCATAGAATTTCTATCTTGACTTGATCCATCTCATGCCAAATTTTTAAATCTTTTTCAAGTGAATCCAAACTTTGCTTGAAAGATTCCAAAGTCTGATTCATCTTTACTCTTGCTATTCTGACATTATTCAGAATTTGTAATGCCTTTTCAATTATTGGTATATCAATCAGTTGTGTTGCCCAAGAATCAACTACTTTAGCCTTTTGTGCAATTTTCTCCAATTGCTTGACTAATTCTTCAGAAGTGAAAGAAGTTAATGGATTAACTTGCTCTGAAGAGTTGGTAATCTTTTGAATTACCGAGACGAGTTGTGCATTCTCCCCTTTCAGCTTTTCCTTCTTTGCCAAGAGTTCATTATAACTATGTGTCAAGACAGTCACTAAATTTTGGGTGTCTTGCATCATGCTTGCATGTGTTTGTTTGCCTAAATCCACCCTAGTGAATTTGTAGCCAGATACTTGCATCTCTTCTGGTGACTTGTCTGCAAGGGGTTCAGCTATTTCTGCATACTTCATTCTACTGATGTCTACAACTACCCATGAAACCATTTTAGCCTCCTTTGCAACTTTTGGCTTTGATCTCTTCAACTGCTATAAATCAAACACATCTGGAGAGATTGCCTATTTCTTTCTCTTTAAAGTGACTAAACTCAACCATGGAGGAAGATCCAACGTATTTGCATTTGAAACAGCAACTGTGGTTTGTGCATAAATAGATTCATTATGTGCCACAATCGTTACTCTGGGAGATGTCTCAGTTTGAATTGCAACAAAAGTTTGCTTGGATGGTGTATTGTGATCAGCATTAGCCATAAAGCAATCAAAACTTGCAGTTGATGTATCTATTTCTGGAAGTGTCATCTGTGATGTCATTAGATACATCGGATTAGCATAAAAAACGTTCTCCAAATTATCATGCATGATCTCCATAGAAGTGGTCAATGTGGATGAAATTGAAGTATGAAGAACAACCTCCATAGGAGAAATAGGAGGAACGAAAACCATTGAGAAGGAATCAACATCACTATCAATTTGAGACATGGGAGATAGTATTGTTACTGGTGCAGCATCAATATGTGGAGACATTATACTTAGAGCAATAGGAGACTCAAGAACCTCTCCTTCTTGCTGATCAATGATTTGAATCTGCGTCTCTTTAACCTCCTTTCCTTTTAATGTTGTTTTCTCAAAAGGTTTTTCCACAGCACAGCTGATTTTCAACTTGATTCTAGTTCCTGAAGAAGAAGCACCTTCCTTGGACTTATCTCTGACTTCTAATTTTAATCCAACAGGATCGGCTGAATCATCATCATTAACCCTGAGTTTTATAGTTTTGACACCTATACTTTTGAGCCAAGAATTAGTATTTGCCAAGACTGACTGAAATCTGTTAAAAATAGAACTTGATTCTTTATGAGACTATTGTATTGTTGGAATAGAAGAGTCAGCAACCCTTTGTTCTTCATATTCTGGATCTAAAATCTGCACATCATCAATCACTCCTTCTGGGATCAAGGTCAGATTAAGATCTATGATTTGTTCAACTGTGAGTCTGCAATAGTCCATTTTATAGATGTCATTCTCTATTCGGAGATCTACCCAGATATCTTCAAGACGATGTACATGAGTGAAGGCTCTCTTTATCTTGTCTTTCATTCCTCTATAATCAAAATCTGCTCTTGCTTTGAATCTTTTTAATTTGATCTCTTGAATCTCAGTTTCCATTGCTTTTGCCCGTGAGGTAGTTATCAAGGAGTATCTCCCAATCTGCAATGGATTATGAGACGAGATACTTACTCCAGTTTTATGTTGTATAGCTTGTCGTGCATGCATTGTCATCAATTGCCTTGCAAGCTCCATTAGAATGATTTTATCTGTTGGATATCTCGAAAGCATGTATGGTTGATCTTCAAAACAACCAACCCTCATGTAGGTAAAAGTAGGAAACTGGAGAAAGAGACAACCATATTCATTAACCTTCTTCCAAGCAGCGTCAGATACTCTGTTGTTTTGCAAGGTCTTGTCAAATAGGCACATGAAATGACCAAAGAATGTGTCTTGGACTCTTCTGTAATGAATTATGCTTGGTCTCGAAGGCAGCTGATCATAGTACTCCCAAACTGGAACTAGTGATCTATCTCCTTGGGTAGAAAGGCCTGGAAATTGCCTCAATGAAGCTGCTATGTAAACCAGATAGGAATTCATGTAAACTGTGAGCGTAGTAGGAACTTGTGCAAGCTGCTCACATAAACTATCGCTGATTATCTCACCCCAAAAGATTGGGTGCAGTGCCTTCCTTATCACCACTATGAATTTGTACATCCACTTCTCAAAGACATTAGAGAATTTCAACCCCATTATCCTACTCAAGAGTGTGATTATATCATTGACCTCTTCTTTGAATTCAAATCGATACAACTTAGGCCATCGAGACACACAAGTCTGACACTTCAAAAGCCATTTAGTATTGATGTGTTGTATACAATCTTCTTTCTTCTGTTCATAATGATCTAGAGCACTCTACTAAAATATCTGAATACATTGGCGAGTCTGGAACTCTGAAAACCCTATTGATGGTTTTGGGATCAAGCCTAATGACTACGTTACCATCATCATCTTTAATGGTTCTGGATTCTTTGTCAAAATGAGTTGCGCATGCAAGGACAAACTCTGGCTCTAGGGCAGCAATAGGAAAAGAGGAAACCAAATGGATGTGACTTCTCAGCAACAACTGCATATGATGAGAAGTGGATTTCTCAATTCTCTTCAGAAACTCGGACATATCAACATGTCTGATCTTCGTGTCTCTGATTTCTTCAATGTTCGAGACAACATGAGAAGGAGGAATCTCATTCTGATACTTGTCGTATTTGTACTTCATCTTTTTGTTTGATGGAGAAGCAGGTTCCTTCGTCATCGAACAAGAATCTGCAAGGCTACAATGAAAATTCCATAAAGTTAAGACATCGTCAACATTTACAGGTGTAGACATGGCGGAGGCTCAAACTCAGAATAGTGTTTTGGCTGTATGAAGGCATAAAATGAGCATTATAACTCATTTCAGATCTTTGGAGGCTAATTGCAAGTGAAAGGGACATGTATTTTTCATGACAAATGGAAAAGTTAGATTGCAACTTTGAAAAGTGCAAGTCAAAACTTTCAACTTGCATTTGCAGTCAAGGTCAAAAAGTCTGAATTTTAGGCATTTATAAGGCATTTCAGGATTTTGAAGGTTGGTTGCAAGTGAATAGTGCATTTCGGGATTTTAGGAAGTCATTGCAAGTAAATTTTGAAAACTTTTAACTTTCATTCTATATCAAAACTTCCTATTTGCAATGAGTGGGAAAAAACCCGATTTTCTTCCAAGGGCAACTTTTTTATTTCTTTTTCTCTTTTCTAGAAAATGGAAATGGGGATGAGATGAAGTGGAAGGAGATGAATGACATGAAAATGGAATGAATGAATATGTATGGAAATGAAATGAAATGAAATGGACTGAAAACGAAAATGCATTTCAGCAAATGGGGGTGGAATGAAACTTAGTTTATTGAATGCGTTTGAATATGGAGAGCAAGGAAAACTCATATGGAATGAAATGGACATATGAGATGAAAAAAAAATGTGGTTGGAAGGTATATGGAGAATTCAGCAAATGAAAGGTTTTCTTATATAAAATGAAAGAGATGTTGAAAGGAATGACGTTTTTATAAAAAAACGTTTTTAAATGCAAGATCAGAAAAAACTTGTTTTTATCAAAGCATATTTTTTGAATGGAAAATGATGGATGGAGAAAAACGCATTTTTCTTAAATAAAGGCGTATGGAATGGAAAAGTGAAAAACGCATTTACAAATGAAGGCGTATGGAATGGAATGAGAAGAAAACACGTTTAGGAAGACGTTTTTAGTAAAGGCGTTTTGTAAGATGGGAGGCGCATGAAATAAAAACGCGTTTTTGTGATATGAGATGATGTTTTGACAAAGACGTTTTTATTATTGGGTAAATTTCAAACATTAAACAATAAAGCCTAAAAACATAAAACAAACATACTAAAATAAAATAAAAACCATGAAAGTAAATGGGAACATACCTGCAAATGAGTTTGCAAACCAAAATGATGATGGAAAAAACCCTAGGCATAACAAGTAAACTCAGCAAAGAAGACAACTCAATTTATTGCAGCTAAGAATCCGATTTTCAAGCTCATAGATCTACAAAATTTGCATGAAATAAGGTAGACAAGCGAACTAGAACTCAAACTGCTCTATTCATGGATGGCATTGGGTTTTTGAGAGCTCAAAGCAAGTAAAAATGTCACTCAAAAGAGAAATCGGACTTTTTAAGACATTTTACAAGTTACTTTTCATCAAAACACTTAAATCGGGGTTTTGAATGTACATTGCAAGTCACTTAAACTTGAATCGGACTTTTATAAGTGATTGCAAACAACTTTAAATGAAATCGGGCTTTTTAGGAACAATTGCAAGTGAAAATAAAAGAAGTCAGACCTTTTTAGAGCATTTGCAAGTGATTTAAGTGAAAGCGAAACTTTTAGGAGTCATTACAAGTAACTTAAGTGAAAAAGTAACTTGCAAAGAACTTAAAAAGTTCCTACACTTGCAATATAAACAAAAAGTTCCTATTATTGACTTGCAGTCAAGCTCAAAAACTCCTACTTGCAATGAAGCCATAAAAACCCGAAATTGACCAAAAACACACTAAACATGACTCAGAATTTTATGAAAACGGACGAGAGTAAGTAAAAAGTGCTAACCCAAAGGACTATAGACCTAAAATTGAGATTTGCTAATCTTTGCACCTCGTAATACGTGCCTTAGAAGAGAAAATTTTCAAATTTTATCAAAATTTTGATAGGTTATCCCAATTTTTAACAAGTCAAAAATTTGGGACAACAAGGACAAAGAGGAAATCAGTGGCTAAGATCCTACAAAGGTTCGTAAGATCGTATTTCTATTCTAAAATTGGGGACATTATCACTTTGTTTTCCAGAGCCTTGGGAAAAGAAGAGTCTAGGACTTATGAAACCTAGATGTTCCACTTCATAAACATTGTTCTAAAAGGAGAAGTATTTTTGGATTGGGGGAAAATCATCTCAAACATAATTCATGCCCAAACAACCATTGTCAAGGATACCAAGTAGTTTTTTATGTCTTCTTACATAGTCTATCTGAAAGCTAGAGTGGGAAAATTCCCAAGATTGACTACAAAAGGTATCAGAGGGGAAGCCCCATGAGAAAGAAAAATCTAGAAGTTTTATCCTCAACTAGAGCTAAAGGAGGCTGAAAAGCATTTCAAGAGGGTAAATGATGCATTTTTGTACCTGGTCATTAATCAGCTTATAGGAGATGTGGGTTTTAGGATGACCAAGGAGGCTATGGCCTAGGTAAGTGAATGGGGTCAATGGTTTGACAAGTCACCATTTTTGTTGCCAAAGCATTGCAGTGATAGATTGGTTTTGATTGATTTTTCAAGGTAGGTGATGCAGGTACATTTGAAATTTTCCGGTAAGTATAAGGCAGGGTTGAAATACCCTTTCCAATTGGGGTATTATTTGTGCGCATCTATTGCACCTGCCAAGACAATCACGGAGGAGTTATTGTTGCCATTTCATGCCATCCTTATGACCCATCATTGAAAATTAATCTAAGAGATCTCACATGGGCCATACTGCATGAGTCTCTTGAAATGTTCTAAGTTTGGCTAAGTCTAGATATTTTAGGTTTTCGGGTTGTCGCTTCCCTCCTTCCTAGCATGCTTCATCACCTCGATCTTCCGTCTCTTCCACCTTCTTCCTCTCTTTTCCTTCTAAGGGTTTCAGGTGTCGGCCTTCAACCTTCCCCTTTAAGCCTTATTGCTTCTCTTCGCAAGTCATAGGCCTCCCTCCCAATCCCCAAAGTCCGACCAAGTCCTTTAAAAATTTTCCTAAGTCTTGTCTTTTGAACTTTGGGCATCGGGTTTCCCTCTTATCACTTGTTGTTTTCCTTCCATTCACTCATTGCCTTCCTCTGATCTTTGATTCCCAATGTAGCTTTGGGGCATCGGGCATCGGACATCGGACATCGGGGTTCCATCTTACCTCTTACTTGGTAGGAGGTAAGACTCCCTCTCAATCCCTGATCCCTGAAACGTTCTCACAGCCTTCGGTGATCAAGCCTTTCACCTTCCATTTTCCTTCCACCCATCCCCGACCTTGCCTTCGAAGGATTCATCCAACTCCTAACCTTTTGGATGTTGAAGTTCGGGCTTTCACCTTACCTCTTACCTAGTAAGAGGTAACCTCTATCCCCAACCCCCAATCCCCAATCCCCAAACTCACATTTTGGTGGTCAGAAATCGTGCTTCCCGCTTTCGCCTTTCATCTTTTCCCTTACCTCCTACCCGGTATGAGGTATCTCTTCCCCCCAACACCCGACAGGGGACAGCTTTCGGACTTCGCGGTTTGGCTTTCCCTCCTTCCAATCTTCAAGCAGTACTCCTCACGCCCGAGGTCTGACGTCTTCGCTATGCAGCAAGCGATATGAGGTAGGCCCAATGCCCGACCTCCAACAGAGACACATCTTCGAGGGTCCAAACTATTTATTTCAAGATCTAGCAAGGGTTTCCTTTTGGGCCCAATGCCCTGGCATTCCGAATTTCGATGTGTTTTTCCGTGGTGGCGCCATTAATGCCTAAGCGACCTTCTCACCTATATGTTCGATTTTTTAGGCTCGAGGATAGAATTTATTGCACTTCTTGTTGGTTGTGGTTGATTTCATGGGCGCCCACACCCATTTATTGCTGATTATTGTCCTTCTCTTTCCCCATAACCAGATCGTTGATTTTGCGAGGACATTTTGGAGGGATTTTGAATGACATTTATTGCAGATGTATGACATGTAGGTCTTTGCATGCACAAAGCTCGTCCTTCAACATGGTTTTCATGATTTGGTCGCCTCAACTCTCATTGGGATGGATTTCTGCTAGTTGCTAACCCTAGGCAGGGTTAGGATTTAGCTAGAGTCAACTAAGTTATGCATGAACTATAAAGGCAACACTTGTACATTTTCAAGGGGTTCTTCCTTTGGGTTCTCTCATAAATTTTCTCTAGTAGGCTTGTGCTATTTCAGCATTCTATGGCTGTAAAATTGGCTTCATGCCCTTGTATCAATAAAAGATCATCATTTTCGCCTCTTCTTTATGCTTGTATCCTATGCATTGTCAAGTACCTCTATGCATGCATTGTTTTATCATTTCTACAAGTTGCACCATCGTGTTAGCTGGTTGTAAAAGTGCTAACTATGGGTAACTCCTATCCCTTTTAATCTTTTAGACTCTTAGCCTTCATGCTTCCCCTATAAATCTAATGAGGTAGAGAACCGTGTGAGCCTTCTTAGGTGATCTTCTTGGTGCATCATTGTTTCCTTTATTTTATGCTTTCCTCCTTCTCCCTTTTCCTCCAACAAACTAATAGTTTAGGGTAGTTAGAGCTTTGTAGCATTGGGTTGGACCAGCCATTGTTGCACTTGGTTTTGAAAGGAATTCGGCCTTCTCCAGAGATCTAACCTTATTCGCAGGGTCACACACCTTGAGGTTAGTTTCATTGTTTCACTAGAATGTTGAACCCCTTGTTCAGCTGGGTGCAATTCCAAGTGACAACAGTTACAATCCCTCAACCTTAAGGAATACATCCTGAGGGATAATTTAGATCCAAAGGGAAAAACGAAGGCCCTTAATGCTTCCATTTTCTTGTTGCACAAGCCCAACATTGAAGACTTCTAGGAAAACCTCCAAGATGACTCTGAGGTCAGAAAGAGAAGCTATGACAAATTAACCATCTTCCAAATGAGGGAATTTGGTATTAGAGATGATATACCCGAAGGGTTATTAGATGACAGACAAACATTGGACCCAATGTATGATATTGGTAGGGTGGACACCAAGACTTTGGACCCCATTGATTGGTCAAAGAGGGAAGATCCTTCCATAGATGAGATCTTAGAAAAGGTCTTGGATAAAGTAATACATGGGCTGAACTAAGAATAAAAAACTTCCAAGGAAAGGAAGGCTTTGCTAAGAGGAAGAAACAATCAGCTACTGAGGGATCTTCTTCCTTGATACCCATTGAATACAAGAGACAAAAGGAAAGAGAAGACACCTGCCCAAGGCACTGCATAATCGGAACCTACAATGGAAAAGGTAGTGGAAGCCTTTAAAACAGTCAAAGAACTACGTATAAAGCTGCAAGTGTAGGGGTGGTCTAAAGATTTGGAGTAATGCCAATTGCTCAAGCCCCTCCCACCAAAGAGGCAACAACAATAGAGCTTGCCACTGCTACAAAGGATACTGAACCAACTCAAGAGACTACAAAAGAACCTCCAGTAATAGAAGTAGTGGACATATCAAATGTCCCATCTCCTCATTTGAAAATAGAAGAGCTGCCTGAAGAGCAAGAAGAACATCAAAATGATCAGGTGGATATAACACCTGAATCACCTAAAGGCATGCATTTTGAGGAACAAAGAATGGTAGAAGATATAGCTTTTGAGAAGCAAGAGGATCAAGGAGAGGAAACTCAGGAACTCCAAGAGGAGTTGCATAAGCTAGAAGACAAGGAGGATGAGCAACATGTGCTCACTACAGAGGAACAACAAGAGCTCATAGAAAGCATGCAGAGGCAAGCTGAGAAGGAAAAAGCCTCCTCTTCACAGGTCACTAGCATTGAGGAATTGACAAAGGACCAATTCGAGGAGACTTCAGTCAAAGAACAACAAATGCCTACCTCTTCACAAACTCCAACTTGGCTTAAGTTAAATCTTGAGAAAAGACAACAAGTGGTGGTCCAACCATTAAGTTGGTAGGACATGGCGGTTGAAATGGAAAAGACGAAACCAAGGAAGAAGCCCAGGACCCTTCACACCACCAAACTCAATGAGATTGGGGAAATAATTGCAGAAGTTGCCACCCCACTTACTGATAAGGATGAAAGAGAAATGCAAGCTTCTGATTATCAGTTGTCTATTGTTAATCTAGGAAAGCAAACAAGCAAAAATCAAATGTCATCCTTGGATTTGGTAGTGGACTCAGCAAAAGCCAAGATGAACAAAGATAAACAAACAAAAGATGAGCTTAAGGCTCAAATAGAATAGATGAGGGTATTCCTCAAAGGTCTCACTTCTCTTGTTTTAGAGCAACCTTCTTCATCAAAGGCTCCAATACTGATGAGCAAAAAAGAAGTAGATGAACTTAATGAGATGAAGAAGAAATCTCATATTTTTAATAGATGGATTGAGAAATTCAAGACAGAAATGGAGGAACTATTAGTATCCGATTACCAACAATATGAAAAGGCTTGCACTCTAGAGGAGCAACTTCAAAAGTATATGGATAATCTGAGAGATGAGGATGAAAAGTAAAGGATAGATCTGAAGCAGCTCTAGGAATTGGACAAGGTCAGTGCAAAGGAGTTGAAACAAGCTGCAATTTTGGGTGACGAAGATATCAGTTTTGTGAGTAAGTGTATTAAAATCATCTTTCAGAATGGAACTCATTGCGCAACATAGATTAAGTTTGCTTAAATTGCATAAGGAGTTATACGAATATTATTCTTGTTTCGAGACTGTCATTGTCGACATCATCAACCCGAGTCTCCTACTACCTAACACTCATAGGTTAGACACTCCCCAAGCCATTAAAGATTCATGGAAAACAAAGTTAGAAAAGGAGATTAATTATGAAAACAACGAAGAGGAGACCATTTTTGATAAGTTGATCAATATCAAGGTTGATGTTAGATGGGTTAAAAATGATACACAACAGTTGGAGAGGTGTATAGTTGCAACCTCACTCAATTTTGAGAAATCTAAATTCAAATTGGAGTGGGTAGATAGCCCTGATATGGAGATACTTGCATTGGTGTTAGCAAATTTCGAGAAGTATAAGCAGCAAAAAAGTATAAATTTTGAATATTTTTGAAAGGGAATATTTTGTTTTGACTAGTCAAACGAGATAGATGTTGTTTTGGTGACTTGTCCTTTGAAATAGGGAGCGTAGTTTTGGAGCTGAAGTTAACTAGTGATCAGAGCGGTGAACTAGTGTCCATTTCCTAGAAATCAGTTTTATGCTAGACAACTTAAGTTCAATTTTGGAGCTTCCTCGATGTGTGGATCTGCATGCTAGGCGCACTGCACGTGTTGCATGTCTCTCTTTTTGGAGGGAATATTATTCTTTTTCCTATATATTGTAAAATCCATCTCATTCTTAGGGTTTGTAAGTTGAAGATTAGACTTGTGGTCCAATAAAATAGGATTTTCTAGAATTTTTTGTTTTTTGCATTTTATGCATGTCTTTAGCAAGAGCTAGTTTGAAGAAGCTTGAATCTATACACTAGTGAAGTTTTGTTGGGTATGTAAAGTTGTTGCATAAACAAATTCAATAAAATCAACCAAATTCAACCATCTTTGGATTGTGCTATCGCATTGAATGGTATTTGTCTTGTTATATGTGGTTTATAATTCTTCAAAGGAGTGAATTAATTCCTAATGGTTCAAATTATAATGAATGGAATAAAATATGCCTTTAAATCTAGCATTGTGAGTAAATATAACTGTGTTTATTACAAGTTTGTTTATTCTACAGTTTTTGAAACGTTTCTTTGAAGGATAATGAATCTAGTTAATTTGTGGTAAAATACTAGCAGGTCCCTTTAACATTACAGCCAGATAGACCACTCTACAGGACAGCATAGTTGTGACCCAACTCCCAAGACTTTGGAACGTAATTGATCCCAAGATTAGTTATTTTTTTCAAGGGAGGTTAGAGATAATATTTATGCTTGTGTTGCATATGTTAATTTAGCCATCAACAAGTAGGTCATCCTCCTTAATTGTTTTAATAAAACGTAATTGTTAATGATGGTAGCTTATGAGCAATCAAATCATTAGGCTTACATAGTTTGGGATTTTGTCTACTCACGCATATGAAGGCACATATGTAATCATTGCAAGGTGCCTTGGAAAGATAAAACTACGATGTCATGAGTGTTGGCAATGCATGTGGCCTCATTATGGTTTGTGTGGGTGGTTGTCTATGGTCGGCATGTGTTATGGATTTTGGACGCCCATCACTAGTCTATGTAGGGAGTATTCTTGTGATAGCACATGTGAATCCTATCGTGACCCACTTCGCCTAGGCCCTATTTTGGACTATCATTTAAAACATATCTTCAATTGTATGGAGAATGGAAATCTTAGGTTAGTAAAGACTTGTAGGGAATGGCTAGTAGATAATGAGTAGTTGAGATCCAGGGTTATGATATTGGCAAAGTTTAAGCATAATTTGAAGATAGGTATTGTGAATGATGAGATTAAGAAATTAATTGGCCCTACTTGTTCCACAGGACTCAATTGATGCAAAGGTTGATGAAGGGCCACTAAAAGAGTGCAATTGTACATGTCTAGGTAAAGGAACAAGCATGCTCTAAGGGATTCTATGGATGTAGTTATAAAGAAAATACAAGAGAATACTTATAAGTTGTAGGTGGATAATAAAATACTTGAGTTTTTTTATCAAGATTTGAGGAAAGCTATGAGGAATATGGTGGTATCCTTCCACAATGGTATGTCGGAGATTAGTAACAACTATACTATGACACTTCTAAAAAATGGTCTTCCAATGCACACACTATAGAGAAGGGAGGTGATCAAGGGGATAAAGCTTCATGGGATTATCTACAACAAGATCATTAGCACCTTTGGTTGAGAGTACCCTGATTTCTAGGAATGGAGCATATAATAGAGTTCAATGCATTGGGTACCTACACCTCTTAGTAGCGACATTGCCTATGTGAACCTAGAAGCTCTTGGTGATATCTAATGTTTGGATGGATATGATGCTATGGAGTAATTGTTCCTCTAGTGGTTTTTCCCCTATTTTTGGTTAAGGGGCTTATTTGGAGCTTATGTATGTTGACATATGCTTCTTTTGACTATAGATTGGTCTATTGGTGTTGCTTTTTGCAAGGTTTTCTAGTCCTTTTGCTATATTTGTTGTTGATTATATAGTGTGTTATGCTTTGCTAATAGTATTTGAATAGGGTGGCTTTCGTAGTAAAGTTAGAAATTTATGTTTGTTCTCTACTACACTTGTGTTTAGGGCTATTCATGTCAGATAGTTATCTTCAATTGTTATTTTTTATATGTTCTTGGATTGAGGCCCCATATATAGATCCCCAATACTATTAAAGAAAACAATCACTTATGAGGAAAAGAATGTAGGTCGATGTTTCCATGGCCTTGATTGTCTAATATATGATGATAATGACTAGATGGATAGCTTAAATCAACTTAACTTTTTTAAATTTTTTATAGTCAAGACTATCACCATACCATGCATGCGCACATAGTGCAATGGCAAGCTATGAAGTATGGATCCTAAAGTGTTGTGTTTGTTTCTCTTTGGGGATGAGAACAAGGTCCCCCAATTGTGGCCTCACTAGCTTTGATCAATACAAAAAGTACTATCACCATACCAAACACGTTGATTCTATAGTGGCAAATTCATTACAACCAAGAAAGAAAATATAGCAAGGTATCATGGACTCGTAAGTAATGAACATACATACAAACATTGCAAAAGAAAAATATCAAATTGACCCCAAATAAACATGTCCATTTTGTTGGCCATAGAATGCATTCATTTGTATGGAAAGAGTTGGTCCACATTCAATTTTCAAATTTTTATAGTTGATGTTACCATATACTTATCCCCCACATCTACTGATGTCTAGTCTTTTGTTAACATTTTATTTTTTGCTTTTTAACAAATCTGGCTCTTTTGCTTAGAAGCAAGAATGCAACTACCATGTTTGTCTACTAACAATCACTAGCGTTTTCGCCCAGAGTAACAAAGATGATCCACAATTGAATTTTAGAAAAATCAGAAGCCAATCCTAGTCCCCTCCAAATATATTTGGAAATTAATTATTGTCAAAGGGTTTCTTGATAATTTTCTTTAAGAGAATAATTATGTCTAAAGATTATAAACATAAACTACAATGATATCAATCACATATTCTAGGAAGCAATTCCTCCATACATTTATATAGATCAATTGCATGTGACTACGCAACTCATTTCTTGCAGCATAATTCATTCATGACAAAACCAAAAATGCTTAAATCAATGGGGTGACAATAAAATAATTTTTTATTTAAGACCTTCCCTCATCAAATTACTTAATCAATCCACTTGATTTCCTTCATATCCAAATAATCCAAGAACTACATAAATAGTAGATGAAAAAATGCATACAAACGGCTCAGTATTCTCAATCCCCTACAGACATAAGATATGGGAATGCCATACTAATCAGGGTATGTGAGTAAATGAAGAGGTGCGGCTATATTAAATATTAACAGTATACCATGAAAAGAAGGTCCAGGGACAGGAGTCCCTCTACTGGAATTTCCTGGTGACTAGTATTTTTATGTTAATATATTCAGTTGAGTAAGTCGCAACTTCTTTAAGTTAGATACCTTATAAACTCTGAAGCAGTGGCTATGGCACCCCCTGTAATGGCATTCCTTACCATCTTGTCCCTGCTGCCATTGTCAGCAAGCGAAACGACTGCTCCAGTAAAAGCACCACTTATTAAAGCATTCTTCTGCAGAAACCATAAAGAGCATTGATATTCCGTACACAAATAAACTTCAAAGTAAAACAAGCTTTAATTCATTAAAAAAATCATAAGGTTCTTTCACAATTAGTATATTTCTTCCACGATCAGGGGAAAATTTTCATACACAGTATAACCAGTTAAGACTACGTCTAGTATATATGCAAAGACAAACCCTAGAAGTTAGAAGCAGCAATATAAAACATAAAGGAGACAATAGCAGCTATACATGGGACCCATTGTAGCAACTTTATAGACATTAACCCTGCTATTGACTGATGATGTAACACGTGAACATATTGAAAGAATACTGAACATTTTTTATTATTGTTTGGTTAACAGGCAGTTTTTTGTTAAGTTAGGTAGTAGTTACTTTTCACTTTGCCTTTGCAGCAACTTTATGGAAAATTACCTGCTATTGACTGATGATGTTGTTGGCGTCAAATCTAACACCTCTGGAGTGCAGGTTTGTACGGACAGCTATGTACACTACGCAATGAGTGCTCTTCAAATTAGGAGGGGAAGCTCCCTCGTTGTGCTGGAATGCATGGAAAAGAAAAGTAATCTAAGTCCTATCTTTTTGTTCTCAGCTGGAAGAGGCACAAGGTTAAGAAAACCAAGAACGTTGCAGCTAAGGATTTTCTGGTTTCGCAGATCATTAACTACAACTAAGCTAACTACTTTAAATCTATCCAGTTTCCTCAAGAAAACAGAGCATGAGGAAATGGAGCAGGGATTGACTATCTGACGATAAGCGGTTTAGACTCTCTACTTGAAGGCAAGGTGGCACAACTATCATCTCAATCTAAACCAACTTATTGGGCACAACAGATTTAAGAATTTACTAAGACGATCTTACGAAACCCTAGGTGGTATAACACTTGATCGAATCAGCAAAGCCTTCACAGAACAGCCTTTATCTTTATAATCTCACGAAACCCTAGGTGGTATAACCTTCAATTATATTGATAAAGATCCACAAAACAGATTTATCGCTGCAACTTCTCGAAACCCTAGGTGGTATAACGATCGATCACAATGGTAAATTAACACAAAACAGCCTTATCACCTTAATCTTTTGGAACCCTAGGTGGTATAACAATTGATTTCAATGATAAAGATGTTCAAACAGATATATCTAATCTATGGAAAGAATTCAGCATCACAATCTTTCGAAACCCTATGTGGTATAACAATCAATTGCAATAGTGAAGACACATGAACAAATACGAAAAAGAGCAATATTGAGGGCAAGGTGGGCACAGCATATATTTCTCTCTCAAGCAAAAGTTATTTACAAATGAGCAAAAGCTCTTATTTATATACATCAAGGTGTAGGGAACCCTAAAATCACCTTGTGTTATCTATAGTTCCTGCAATGCATGCAAGCAACGCCCAAACCCTAATTAAGTAAACTATACAGTCAACTGGGAAACTACCCTCAGATTGACTGAAACATCTAATCTAAAAATGGACAATTGTGCAGCATGCACGTCCTTATTGAAAACAAGTTAACTGGAAGACTAACATCAGTTAACGAAAAACCCTAAATAAAACTCCAAGTGTGAAGGGCGAATCTCAGAATAGGTATGCATGTAATGACAACTTCGAGTTAACTGAAAAGGGTAACATCCAGTTCAACTCGTGTGTGTGACGTCTATCCTGAGAGGTGGGAACTGAAGTCTACTGTGTGTGATCTCGAGCAATCAACCCCTCAACGAGATTGTTAACTGCGTCAATATCTGAATGTTAGCAACTTGAGCAATCTTAGCAATCTTTGCACACTCGAACTATCATTTCACTGACTGGCAATTTTGGCGGCTCCGTAACTGAAGTGATAGCCAACATCTCTTCTGCAGCTTGATACAAATCGGACTCAGCTTTTCTGATGAAGTCATGAATTAAAACCGATTTGGTCTTGAATTCAATCTGTGTGTATTGTACTCTGAAAAACTCGCCTGTTGACTGTGAACACGGCTATATTCTGACAACTTTTCTGGAAAGCTAAAAATAGCCTGCTGAGGGTAAAAATAGCCTATTGAAGCACAATTTTCAGCGAAAAATCTGAGATATGGGTTTTGTCCAGAAAAAGATTCTAAGACAACCCAGAACGTCAGAAATGCGAAAATATGACTTCTACTCGACCATGCAAAGACTTTTCAGTTGAGAAATTTAGAAACTCAAGAACGAATGTTCTGAAGTTAAAAATTCCTGAAAAATCAAACGCACAATTTTAATTCGAGGAAGCTATATGAAAATGATCCAGATGTTGAGACTTGTCGAATTTGCCAATTTCAGGAACATGCGAATTGAAAACTGAGAGAAATCTGAGAACCAAGGAGGAAAAAGACGTTTTTTGTATGTCTTCTTCTGTGAAAATCGCTCAAGATTTCTTTGAATTGCTGAGAACTGTGAACTTTAACCTGCAAAAGAATGTGATTGGAGAAATCGCCTTTGCAAATAGATGAGAAATCTGCCTTTGTTTGAGAAATACGAATCTCCCTTGAAAATACGCCTTGTGAATGAAGAAAAACGAATTTTGCTTGAAAATACGCCTTTGCCTTGAAGAAAAACGAATTTTGCTTCAAAATTATGAATTTCCTTTGACAAAATTTGCCTTTGAGAATTACGATTTTCCCTTTGAAGAAAATATGAATCTCCTTGAAAAATACGAATTCTCTTGAAAATATGAATGATAAATGAAGAAGGCGCCATGCTTAAAGAAGATGAAATTCGCATTAATCTGACAACTGCAAGAATTCAAAACCCTGACAATAATAGAAGTCCTCTGATTGGTTGCCCTTCAGTTGCACTGCCACTGACTGGAAGCTCAAATAATAATAAAATATTTATTATCATGCAATTAGCAAGGGTGCTAAAAATAGAAAATTGCTATTTATAAATAAGCAAATTTGGAACTTCAGTTGACAACCCGGGTGAAGCTCTGAGATTCATCGTTTGACTTTACTGATTCCGAAAAGTCATCTCTTGAGCACATAGGCGTCCATTTGTTCAAGATACTTCATTTTTTACTAACTCCCTATTTAATAGCTGACAGCACTAACACGACTCCAACTTCGACACTGATTTCCGGATGACCGGGTGATGCTGAGGACCGATCTGAGATAATCAACGGAAAAGCCCTCTGAACAAAGGAAGAAATGTCTGCTGGGAGACACAACTGCAAAATCCATCGTTTAACCCCTTGAAAAATTAGGCGACTGATTAAATTGCTTTACGGGTTCCAGACTTAGCCATTTCCCTAAACCGCCATCTTTCAAACGGCGCCGACGGTGAATGGTGAACCCTGCTGATACGAGACGAAGCTCACTGCATGACTGGAGATATTTGCATCCGATGACTATATGCACGACAACTAAAAGCTGTGTTAAGGACCTCAAAAAGAAAAGCGCCCCTGGCTCATGGTTGCACTTTTGTCATTTTGACGAAAATCAAACGTCATCAAAATACCCTACTTTGACGGCTGATATCTGGAGCTGGGATGACCCGATTCAGGGATTATCTGTTTTAACGGACAGCCAGGAGGGCCCTTAAGAGAAGTCACTGGAGGTATTGAGGCAAGAAAACTGCTTCTAAGACCTCAAAAACTCCAGTGCGTATTTTATTTATGTTTACCGCTCCCAGACTTAGCCATTTTCCGAACATCTTCACTTTGCAATATTACACTAAAGACCTCGCACGCACGAGCGACTGCCAAATGCTGAAGGCTGACGGCTATGCTCGTTGGGAAGATAAATTGATTACGCTCAATAGTCGTGAAGACTTCGAACGCGAACGGGCTCGTCTGACCAGCCTAAAGGCTAGGCGCCTTAAGACTATAAAAATGCACTGAAAACCATTTGTTGGTTCGCCCGTAAAATTACGTGCTTGGTAGAATCTCTGCCACGACCACCAGGAACGTCGGATCGACAAGCTGAATGATGCGTCGCGGAGCTGGACTAGAATACTACTGATGTTGTCAAGACTCTGTCTACAAATTCTGACATCTGGAGGGTCCTTTAAACCAGCGCCCCTGGCCTGTACTTGCACTGGGCATAAACGGAGAAGCTCAAAACATGAAAACTCCATTTTAAGCTGATCTTTGGATGACTGCTGCCTGAACTCTGAGAGTCGGATGACTATGCTTGATATCTCGTTGGATAAGCAGACTAGTTGTGAACGGATTGACTGCATCCGGCATCGAAACTGTCAAAATTTACCCCTGCTTCAAGATGGGCGCCCTCAGGCTAGAGGCGCGCTTTTGCCTGAAAAGAGCAAATTCCTCGCATCCTAAAATTTAGGGATTTTAACTTCTGTCGCTATTTGCCAGAGCTGTGGGTCTCGGAACGCCTCGCTGGATAGCTCGACGGATAGCCAGACTGATTCTGAAGAGATTGACTGTATGCTTGAGCACTTTCAGCAAGATCTTAACCTCCAACAAGTTGGGCGCCCCTGAGCTATACTTGCACTTTGTGAATTTTCCTTTGAAAAATCTTCGTATTTTGACCACTGAAAACTCCGTTTCGATCACTAACATGACCGTCTGCAATATGGAATGTCGTCGTGAGATGCTCCTCCATCGTGAAGATCTTCATTTTGAGTCTCTGCTTCAGGCTTTGATCAATATAACTGACTTTGACTAACAAACTATTGACAAAAACTCCATGCTTGACATTGCCCAAAACTGTGTTCTACAACATTTTAGCAAGATTTAGACTTTTAAATGCAAAATGCCTTGATGAAGCAAAAAATTTGGTTTGGGTACAACAGATGTAACACATGATCATATTGAAAGAAAATAAACATTTTTTATTATTGTATGGCTAACATACAGTTTTTGTAAGATATGTAGCAGTTACTTTTCAGTTTGCCTTTGTCCGATAAATGTTATGTTCCTCTCAAAAATAATAATAGGGAGAAGTTTTAGGTCTTGCAAATGTTTTGCATTGTATTGATGGTCTGCAGATCATCATTCTTGTTCATTGCTTATTGTTGCCCTATTCCTTCATCTGGTGTTGTAGCACCATCACTCTTGTGCCTTTGATTGAAGAACCTGTGTTGCTGTGAAGAAGAGAGCAGCACCTGTGACTGCATGTTAGATAATTTGCACAGGTGTGGAAGGAGTCTCTGCTGGCCGCATGGAAGAAAAGACGCAGAGTAGCATCCACAATCGCTGTCCATGTAAGAAAAGATTATCAAGCTTCGTGTTTTCACAGATTTCTGAGTCTGCTTTGCCTTAAACTGAATATCCAAACTAAGCCCAGGAAAATTCTGAAATTAAGTGCAGGAACTAGGCGCAGGAAAATTTAGAAGCTGACATAGATCATTGTTCCTTTTTAATTTTGCAGAGATTCCGCACTATCTTCCCTGACAAGCCAGCAGGAAAACATGCACTATAGGTTAAGGCTATGTTCAAGCTGAGTCTTAGTAAGTCCGCAGATTGTTGCAGCTGCATGTGTTCAACCAATATTCAGAGTATAATATTTCTTTCATTTTTCTTTTCTTTTCTTTTCTTTCCTTTTCTGATATTTCTTTCTAGCATATTTTCTTTTCTTTCATATTGATTTTCCGTCAATTCCACAATTGGCTGGCAGGCAATGAAGCCTCCAATGGGCTTGGGAATTGTAGTGGCGCTGAAGCAAGACGTAAGATTTTCACTTGCCATAACCTTTCCCAAAAAACCAAAATAACTCAGAGTGGTTGTCAAATGGGCAGGGCATTAGGATCTTTGGACTCATATGTTAAGACACAATAACGGGTTAACCTCCTGAGTTGAACTTATTCCCAAACTGGATGATGACAAGAGGAAAACAACTTTGGTTGTCGAAATTATGTAAATCTATAAAGTCCAGTGGAAGAAAGCCAAGCTGTGTAAGGAAAGCATCACCACCCCTTTCGTAACGGGAAACTCCAAAATCTTTGCCCATTCCAAACCCAAAACCACTTGAGTGGACAACTCAAGGGAAGAAAAACCAAACTGGGCAGGGCATTAGGATCTTTGGACTCATGTGTTAAGACACAATAACGGGTTAACCTCCTGAGTCGAGCTTATTCCCAAACTGGATGATGACAAGAGGAAAACAACCTTGGTTTTCGAAATTATGTAAATCTATAAAGTCCAGTGGAAGAAAGCCAAGCTGTGTAAGGAAAGCATCACCACCCCTTTCATAACGGGAAACTCCAAAATCTTTGCCCATTCCAAACCCAAAACCACTTGAGCGGACAACTCAAGGGAAGAAAAACCAAACCAAAAACCCAAAGGGAAACAAACCAAAACCAAAACAGAACAAACCGAAACCAAACGGAAAACAGAAAAAAGCAACCTAATCTAACTATGTACAAAGTAGGTCCCAGGAGGGAACCTATGATTGGAAATAATGCTTGAGGAATTGCCCATTGACTGGCAATGGGATATCCTCTCCTGTCAGTGTCCTTAGCTTGAATGCATTATCTCCAAGGATTTCAGAAATTTGATATGGACCCAACCACAATTTGTCAAACTTATCATGATCACCCTTCTTCTTGTGGGCCTTGTCCCAGTATAAGACCAAGTCAGAAACCCAAAAGGACTTGATGTCAAACCATCTCTTCATAACCCCTTGATGTTTTGCCAAACTTTCCAATACTTCATCCTTCTTTTCCTCCAAATGTATCAACTGTGACAGCCAAGTTTGAATCCAGTCTTCTCCTCCATTAACTTCTTCACATTCTTTTTCTAAGGTGACCGGTTGAATCATCTTTGGAACTTGCTCCAAGAAGATCTTGCTCATGGCACCTGTGCTCTCTGAATGGAAAGCCTCGTGAATTCTACATGAATTGGGTAATGACAAGCCTTCGATGGAGGCATTTTTTGTTTCTTATTTTGCACCTTTTAACATAGAATTTCCGAATATTCCTTTATTCTCATTCCACTTGAATCGTTTTCAATCAACATTTCAGTGAAGGCAGGTGCATCTTTTAAAAAAAATTCTTCATTCAAACTCTGCAACATGAGGACTTCTTGCTTGACGGGTTTATATGAACCCAAATCAGTTTCCACGAACAAAATCTCACTGTTTTCACCACACTTTGTGATCATTAATCTGAGTCGTGGTGTACTTTCAATTTTTATCTGATTTGGAATCCCTCTCTAAGGCAACCACATGTGGGAGAAGTCAGTTGCAATGTATCCATTTACCTTTCTGGACCAATCTCTGCTCAATAGCATGCCATAACCATCAAGTATATCCACAATTGATATGTCAATGCAACTCTGAACTCTGGGATCCGCTGCCAGCTGCATATGGATATTATTCAATTCTCCTACAACTGGAACTTCAGTCTTATCCAGCTGAGTCACCTTCTTGTTGGTCTGGAGCGGAATTAATCCCAACATCTCACATATCTTCAAAGGCATGACATTACTTGATGCACCGGAATTGATCAAACAGATATGCAATAACTTTCCAAAAATTCTGATTGAAACAAGAAATGGGGTTGGCTCATCCTTCCCCTGATAAAATACTACTGGCTTTCTCCTTTCATCTGCTACATTACTCCTTTTCTCATCTTTTCTATTCTGATTATCTTGGACAACATCTTTTGGATTCTTCTTTTGTTCTACGAGAACATCAGGCTAAGCTCTCTCCTTAATCCCTGTCTCTAGCTTCTCAAAAGTGTTTGAAGAACCTTGTACCATACCCACAAAATTTTGAGACTGCTACTGAGCCTCCCAAGCGTCATAGGGCATCTGGGGCACATCCTCTACAACATTTGTGTTTTGTGCAAAACGAGACTATGTGTTGACAGGAGGATTTCTTGGTGCACTAAGTACTTCTTGAGAAGTGTTTCTCGCAATAGGAGCTTCATTCAAACTCCCCAGAATGGTCTCCCTTACTTCTGAAATCTTCATTAGCTCATGTAAGGGGAGACTAACCTTCATCCTCTTGAATTCTTCTAGCACATAAGAGCTAAGTCTTTTCACATCTTCTCTAGGAAAATTTTCCTTTTGTCCATGTTCAGCCTGGTGAACAGGCTGCTGAGTAGCTTGTTGTCCACTCCCGCCTTGCGTTGCATTCTGCTGCCTGTACTCTGGAGAATCTTTTGGTAAACTTGGATTATTGCTTGCGTTGGGATGTGGCAGAGTTGTAAAATTATTTGGAGGTGTTGACGAAGTTAGAGGTTCTTTCTGGTGATAATTCCTTTGATACATTCTAGGAGTCGCACCTCCAGTTGTCTGAAAAATCTTGTACCTCTCTTCTTCCTTCTACCAAGACGTTGTTGAGAGGCGGAAAAATATAACCATCTCTATGAAGAGGTTCTTCTGGTGATGCATACGTGGCGTGAACTTCTAATGGTATTTGAAACTCTAGCGTCCCCACGGGACCATTCGCTGAGGCTGATGGAAACTTGTGATTAACTGGTGGGAGCGTGTAACTCTAAAACTCAGGCGGGAAATTGAAATCTTCTAAGATCAACGCCTGATCATATCTAGGTGCTGGGACTAATTCATATCCTGTAACTGGAGGGTTTTGTGGCTTCCGTGTTCTTCACCTCCCCTTTGAAAATATCAGCTGCAATTTGAAATTCACGGCACTGGAGATCAGAATGTTGATTAGTGCTATGCAACCTGCACCATCCTAACATGGCGGCTTCAACAAGATAAACTCTGTTTGCAAGACGGTTCTCTGGAGGTGGCAGATTGTCTAACGATGACGAAACACCTCCATTGTTTGGCCCTATATTCCAGGACCTCTTCTGAAATCCTTGATTATTATTTCTATACCCATGACTGTTTTCGTGACTGTATCCTTGATGGGTATCTTGGTGATTGGGAGGATTATTCTGATATCCTCGGGTAGCACCTTGATGTGCCTAATAACTTTTTAGCATAGATTGCATTTGGTTGTTCTGATTTATGAGGTAAGTAACCTCAGTTGACAGCCTCTTCATTTGCTCTACCATATCCTTCATTTCATCTTTCTCCTCTTGAGTCCTCGTTGGTGGTACTGTGTTCTGGAGGTAAACAAGCTGTGTTGCTTGAGTCTGGGACAAAGGCATCCCAAGATGGAGAACTAACTGATTAGATGGCCCTTGTACTTGATAATTCGGCTGAGGGATAGGATTTAACGCTGGAGCTTGTTGATTCCATGTTGAGCCAAGTGTTTACATTTGATTGTTTGTTGTAGTTAGGCCGGTATATAGTGAGGGCCCAGTTATCTTCTGTCCCATGTTCTAGCTTTCTTCAACAGCTTTGGCATAAGCTTGGTTCATGTTGGCTGGTGCGGGATGAGCTTGTCTTACGAACATCGCCGTCAATGGGTCTAAGGCTGAGTAGTAGTTTTCTCGAGCATCAACAATGACGTAGGGATCACGCAACCTAGTGAGATCCTTTTGGAACCTATTGTTGAATGCATGAATAGGCTCTTTGTCTTGCCTTCTCACTTCGGAAAACTGGTGATAAAGCTCTACAAGAGTAATAAGAATACCAAACTTCCCGATGAAGGCCTCCTTCATCTGCGCCCATGATCTTATTGATCCGATCGGCAAGTGGATAAACCAATAGTGGGCCTCTTCTCCCAAGGAATACGGAAACAGCCTGCAAGCCACGTCTGCATATGCAATCTGTCTGTTGCGCAAGTGGTCTTCAAACATCTTGATGTGGTCTTCAGCAGTGCGGTTTACATCATTGACCTGAAACTTAGAGCAGAAATTCTCCAGATTCTTTAGCATGTCATGATAATCGGGAAATTCTAGTGGAGATGAGTTGGTGACCAACCAAGTAGCACCATTTGGGGCTGGTTGACCTCCTAGTTGAGCCATTGCTTGAACTAGTTGTTGTCGTTGATATACAATAACTTGGGTTGGCTGTTGTTGGTGTACAGTAGCTTGAATCGGTTGTTGTTGTTGGACGGGTTGTTGTTGTTGAATAATCACTAGAACAGTAGCTTGCACTTGTCTCGGTCGAGCAAACCTTGAAGCACTAGGTGGAGTTTTGAATAGACTTGAGATTTCTTCTCCGCTTTCTTCGCTTGACTGAACCTCTTCGTTTGATGAAACTTCTTCGCTTGATCGAACTTCTTTGCTTGATCGAATGTCTTTCTTCTTTCTTGCTCTCGTAGGTAGCTCTAACTCCACAAATTCTTTGGATGAACTGGGCGTAGACCTCAAGATTCTTTTCAACCTGTCTGGAAAAAACGAACTAATACGATCCAGGATGTAGCAGCTTCTTCTATTGGCGAGGTGCGGAAGCGAGTGGCTGTCTCTGATTCAACAAATCTCTTTCAATAGCAACTTGAATTCGAATAGCTTTTTCTTCTTCTTCCTCCAACACAAAGCAGGTTCACATATACTCAACGTAGCTCCTCTTCGTTTGCCACGTGAGATTGTTCAATCCTGACAGAATGTTCTCTTGATCATCATTGAATCCTAAATTCGGCTGCAACACTGGAAATATCTCCCTATGCGGTAGCACCATCTTGATTCATGATGTTTTCTTCTCCAACAAAATTCTTTGTGATAAAACCCTTTCTACCTCAATGTAGCTGTGTGCTATAACTGTTAAGGCCCTCCTTCTAGCACCAATTCCGTTGACGTGCTAGGAGGAGAGGCAAGCATAAAATGAATGACAACCAGAGCAATGTGTTCTTTCCTCGTTCAGCCCTCCTTCTAGCGCCAATTCATGTTGATGTGTTTTTTATGACCGCACCAAACAGCAGAATAAAGTTACCAACGGCGACTCTATTCTCTCTTGCTCAAAGTATCCAGCATGCTAAGATTGCAAGAAAGTTCATGCGTTCAACTCCAAGGTTCCTTCTATGTAATGGATAGTCTTAGTTCGTTCGTTGTGATTTGCTGGTATCACGAGGGGACTTACACAATTGTTCGACAATGGACAACAGACAGCAGACTAAAGGGTTTTCAGGGGATTTGAAAGATTTGTCAAGTGCAAGCTTCATAATATTAACCATAAATATACTGAATTGAATGGCTGCAGAGATTGAAAATATTATAGACTAATCTAAGGTGCAGGACGTGGAGGTCAATTTCAGCAAACTTCAACCAAACTTCACTTTGCCTCGCTTCGGACAGCTTCCACAAAGTCAGTGCAATCTTCAAGGGAAGTAACTAAAGATATTCAAATCACGACTTGGCATGAAAATACCATCACCACGACACATACCATCATTCAAACCATAATTGGAGTTAAGTCTGCAACATTTCCAGTTGACCACACAAGGCGAACACACCGTCAGTGAGCCCGCTAGTGGTATGGATAAGCGACGCTTGCTTAGATTAAACACCACATTCCACAGCGACTTCTTGATGTGTTTTTCGTGACCGCACCAACGCAGAATAAAGTCGCCAACGGCTACCCTATTCTCTCTTGATCAAAGTATCCAGCACGCTAAGATTGCGAGAGAGTTCGTGCGTTCAACTCCAAGGTTCCTTCGTGCGAATAGTCTCAGTTGGCTCGATGTGATTTGCTGGTATTTCAAGGGGACTTACAGAATTGTTCAATAGCAGAGGAAGGGGTTTTCACAATTCGACGGATTTATCAATGAAGCACGGGTTTCCTATTCTAACCAGAAAGTACTAAATTTAAAGTGGTGCAGGGTTAAGAAGGCTCTAATCTACTCTAAGGCGTGGGACATGGCGATCACTTCTCGCAGACTTCAACCAGGCTCCGCTTTGCCTCGCTTCGGACAGCTTCCATAGAACTGGTGCAATCTTCAGAGGAGTAGCTCGAGACGACGCATATAAACATACAAATCATGATCGAAGTTAAGTACGCGATATTCCAGTTGACCACACAAGGCGCATTCACCATCAGCGAACACACTAGTGGTATGGATAGACGAAGTTTGCTCAAATTGAAGACCACATTCCACAATTACTATCTACTACTTGCATGAAACAAAATCTATTTACTTTACTTTAAGCCACTATTCGAATCAAAAGGACGAAGAAACCTTGCTAGCTACTCACAACAAAAGACGAAATTCACCATCAATGAAAACTCTTTTGATTGAGAGAGTGTTCACAACAATTTCTTACAAAGTTTTCAAAGGGAAAACTTTCCCTCTTCTTCAAACTATCCTATCAATCTATTCTAAGCTACCTCTAAGCTATCACCTAGTTGTCTCTCTATTCTAATCTCTACTGTCTAATCTAATCTCCAATTCTAATTCTAATGAATTACAAATGAGGGGGAATGCCCCTTTTATAGATAGCCCAGTCCAATGGACGGCTCAAATTACAATCAAATAAATGGCTAAGACTAAGCCACCTCAGCCCTAACCCTAAAAACTGCCAGAATAGGGAGTGGGGTAATAAATGAGCCATTAATGTCCATCACCCCTCTAGAAGATTCTTGTTTTGAAACGTATTCACACTGTCCCTTTTCTTATTGCAAACTGGATGAGTCTAGTCGACATTGCTTCAATTTCTTGGACTACTATGGCAGGCACGTTCTCAATCTTGAAACTCCAAGGCTGTAACTTCTTTCTCCTGCTCGATGGTGATTTTCCTCCTTCCTACCACTCTTCAACTTTTCAACGCCTGAGCCTTCATTATTCCTCTATCTCAGATCCTGAAGGATTCTTCAGTTATGGACTCGATCATTTCATCTTTGCCATCTACCTCTCTGAATTGAACGCATGTTAGGTTATCCCATCACTTAGCCATTTCTTGCAACTTTTCCTTCTTTTGAGGTTAAAATGTAGTCTTGGAGTACTTGCTCCATCTTCCTAAGTCATCATGCCTCACCCCGACGTTCATTCTGCAAAACAGACAAAAGGAAGAGCATCAAACACTTCATGATATAAATTTACCTCACTTACTTGATCTCAATGTTTGAGTGATCTCTTCATCTGATAGGGTTCATCATTTTCTCTAGCACAACTTTTTCCTTCTTCACGATTTTTTAACATCTGTAGGCTGGGGCATATAACACCTGTGCATCATATTTCAATGCCTCAGACAAATTTCATCTTCCTCAAGGGCGTATCATCTTTTGAAAGTATTAACTTCAACTGCATCTTCTTCAAGAAATTCACTTTTCTGGTTGAGGCACTGACAACCCGATATTTCATCCAACTCTAGCTCAAGAAGATTATTTTCATCCAGAACTTGATCAAAAATTATCTAGGCATCCAACTTCAAATTCATCCACCAAGGCATTTTTATGTCAACAACACATTTTATTCCCTGCCTTAGAAAAAATTTCAAATTTTCCTTGGGAAATTTTCACCAGTCTGGTGCCCATCAAAAATCCTCACCTCGAAGGCTTCGGCAAAGTGTGAAAGACTTTAAAATACATTCCTCATCACAGACGTCCAATACCCAAAAGAAAATTCCCTTCAGAAAGTGTCGAATTCATGTGTCTCCAAACGAAGGGGTACACTTAATTTTTTGAATTTCAACCTTAGAAAATTATTTTTCATCAAATTTATTCCAATTCTTCATCTCTGGGCGTATTTTCCTGCTCTGTCTTGAAAATTATCATCAACCTCGTGAAGCTAGCATCCTTTGACTTCCTCTCGCCGACCTATTCATGCCTTAACAAATTTCATCATCCCCCATCAAACTCAGGGGCGTTTTCCTCTAGAGGAGGGAATTTAAATATTAACACTTAGAAAATATTATCACATTTCATGTCTTCAGTCTAAGCGCCATCAAGGGTCCAACTTTTATTTTTCACCACCTAGCTCGAAATAATTTCAACATGTCCTCCTTCTTAGTCTAGGCGCATTTAAGCCTTCATGCTTTAAGTTTGGACACCTTGGAATATTTTCCAATTCTTACACCATTCAAGACGCCTAAGAGGGGCCCACTCCACATTCTCCATACTTGGACGTTTCCAAAGCTCTTCACAAGTTAAAGCGCAAATCAAAGGGACCCACTTCAGATTTTGAATGACTTAAAGATTCCTCAAGGCCTCCTTAAATAGCTAAGGCGCATGCATGAGGCCAAGCTTCAAATTTAACATACTTAGAATATTTTAATCACCCTCTCCTCACAAGTCAAGGCGCATTTGGAGGGATGTGCTTCAAATTTAGACACTTAAAATATTTTTTAAGTCTTTATGAGTCAAGGGCGCACATAGAGGGGTGCACTTCAAATTTCCATGCCTTAATAAATTCCCTCCATCTTTACCTCCATCTTGGACGTCCTAGATTCCTTTTTGCATGTACGCCTTAGAACCTTTTGTCTTTGCATGCATACGTTTTGTCTTTTTCCTCTTTTGCATGCATATAGTTTTGTCTTCATGCACACGTCTTGTCTTCACATGTCTTCATTTGGGCGGATTCAAAGGAGTCTTCTTCAAATTTAAAAGACTTAGAATATTTTTCAACCTTCCTCTAGTCAAAGGCGCATATGACTGGCTGAGCTTCCATTTTATTAGACTTAGAAGAATCTTCATCTCCCTCAGGTAGCTAAGGCGCATTTGGAAGGTCCTCCTTCAAATTTGAAACACTTAGAATATTTTTAGCTCATCCTCTTCTCCTCAAGGCGCATTTTGACCTGTGAGCTTCAAGTTTTAATGCCTTAGTCAAATCTTAATCCTCCAGTTTGTTCTTGGGCGCATTTAGCATGCTGAGGAGGAAGAGACCTTTCAACGCCTTTGACTTCCTTCCTTGCATGCACATGGGCGCATTTAACATGGTGAGAGGGATGAACACTTTGACTCTTTGACCTTGCCTCTAGTATGGCACATTTCATATAGGCAGGAGGATGGGCGCATTTCATATAGGAAGGAGGATGGGCGCATTTCACCTATGGAGGTGGATCAAACACCAACGCCTTAGAAACTTTTTCAACAACTAGCTTGAAGTGGGCGCATTTCACATATGGTGAGGGATGAAACTCATGCCTTAGAAACTTTTAGCAACCCCTACCACCTTGCATGGGCGCATTTCACATGGGGAGGAGGATGAAGCTTAATACTTCGAAACTTTTTCACACCTGCCTCCAAGAGGGCGCATTTGAGGGTGCCTGCAGGATGAAACCTTAACTTAGAATTTTTTTTATCTAATGCTTGTGAAGAGGGCGCATTTCATGCATGGAGCAGGATAAAGTTCAAACTTGGAAATTTTCAATCTTCTGCCAATCATCTTGGGCGCATTTAGGAGGTCAAGGTGGATAAGCTTCAGACTTAGCCATTTTTCCTTCCTTATGCCAGCTTCTCCATGTCCTGCTATTTATAGTAAGTCCTTAAATTTTCACACTTCTGAAGCTCAGATTGATCTGGAATTTTAAGCACAGGACCTTCATGACCTTGTCAGCTCGTTCACACTGCTATCCTGAGCTGGCCTACTATTTATAGCACATTTCCAAAGGTGGTTTACTATTTTAGCAACTACCCGTTTCTAAGACCTCCACAACTCCGTTTGACTTGAAATTTGAATGGTGTGACCCTTATTGGATGACTTGCCCGTTGACACTGGCCCCTGACGCTGATTTACTATTTTTAGCCAGTTTCTGGAACACCTAACTATAAATAGAAAGTGCTCCGATTGCCCTCAAATTTTACCGGTGGATAGCTTGAAAGATGCTGATCGCAGTGGGATACACTGGTTTTCGAAAATTCTGACATTTTACCCCTCTTTTTGGGTCTCGAAGCAGGAAACCCTAATTTGACTTGCATGTATATCAAATGACCTCCGTTTGACCTCGTTTTTGTTGCACTGTGCCCCGTTTGTGATTCTGATGCGCTGGGAAGCTACCAGAATGGACTTGCTAAAAATAGTAAGTTTCTGAAAACTGATCATCTTGCCTTGCATGTCACATCACTGCGTAGCTCTTGAAAAACCCATAAAGAATCATCAGACATGCAAAGAAAACCTTGACATGCAAACTCTAAAAATAGCCTCCGAAGACGGCTCCTGAAAAAGTTTTGATCCTAGTTTGCATGTTACACCGTTGCGAACCCTCGAGAAACCCACAAGGAAAATGCAGACATCCAAAGAAAATCTCAACATGCAAACCCTAAAAATAGCCTCCGAAGACGGCTCCTGAAAATCATCTGCTCATTTTGCATGTTATATCGTTGCGTAGGTTTCAGAAAACCCAGAAAGAATCTCCAAACATGCATTGAAGAACTCTGCATATAAACCCTAAAACCTGCTCCAGAAGCCGAACTACTATAAATAGTAAGTTGTCTGTTTCAACTCAAAATTTGCAAACAAGCAGTTTGATGTGTTCTGAATGCAGTGTGACTGTCGAAATCTTCAAAAATGCTAAAGGAACGCCCTGAATTGCACACTTACTAAAAATAGTAAGTTGCCAAAATTTGATGAAATTTAGCTGAGAACTTGTTGGAAGCATACTGACTGTAATGTTAGTCTCAGATTTCAATTCATTCACTCCATTGACCTTAAATTGACCATGAAAGTACAAACCCTAATTCTCAGACTTTGCCAAAATCTCATATTTAGGCTCACAGACGGGCACAACTCCGGAAAGGCAAACAACAGAAAAGGGACAGAAAGAGAGAGAGAGAGAGAGACAACAAGAAAACTAACCGAAATCAAGCCAAAAGACCCAAACGAAGCAAAAATTAGGGGGTCCCCATTTGCAATGGGGCGATGTGTGAAAAAAGTCACAACATTACTATCTATTTGCATGAAATAAAATTTTCTCTACTTTAAGATCCTACTTGAATCAGAAGGACGAAGAAATCTTGCTAGCTGCTCACAACAAAAGACGAAATCATCATCAATGAAAACTCTTTTTATTATGAGAGTGTTCACAACTACTTCTTACAAAGCTTTCAATGGAAAAACTTTCCTTCTTCTTCAAACTATACTATCAATCTATGCTAAGCTGTCTCTCTATGCTTTGCTTCTAATGATCTAATCTCTAATCTCCTAATGAAATACAAATGAGGGGGAATGCCCCTTTTATAGTTGGCCAAATCCAGTGGACAGCTCAGATTGAATTACAATGAAGGGCTCAGATTGAGCCACATAAGCCCTACCCCTAAAAACCGCCACAAAGTAGAGTGGGACAATAAATGAGCACAAGATGCCCACTCTCTTCCTTTGACCACTATGAGCAATTAATGCGTTCACACTGTTCTTCTCCTTGACTACAAACTCTTATCAATCTGACCATCACAGCTCCCACTTCTTGAACTGATATGGTAGGCACGATCCCATTCTGAAGCTCCACGACTGCAACTTCTTTCTCCTGCCTGAGTATGATTTTCCCCTTAGCTGTCATTCTTTAGCTTTGAAGTACTTGAGGATGATTTCTAACCCCTAGGCCTTCATTATTTCTCCCTCCTAATCCTGAAGGACTTTCCAGTCTTGGACTCGATCATTTCTTCTTTGCCACCCGCCTTCACGATTTGGGTGCAACTGAGATCTCATGGAGGAGCTTGAAACACATAGCTTCATCTCCTTTCAAGGTTGTAATATCATTTTGGATTACTTGCTCCATCACTTCAAGTCATCATGCTCTGGCCCCGGCGTTCATCCTGCAAAACAGACAAAAAGAAGAGCATTAGAACACTTATAGTATAAATTCACTTTACTTACCTGATCTCCATATTTCTGACTTCCAATATCTGATTGACCTTTGGATCCGGTAGAGTTCACCATTTCTCTAGCAAACCCTGCTTTCTTCATAACTTTTCAACATCTGCGTACAAGGGCGCATACCACCTTGATGTTTTCATCTTCTTGCCTTAGCAATTCCGTTCACCCATTTTGTCGATCTTCCCCAAGGAGCTTGACACTTCATCTTGAGGGCGCATATGAAGGCTCTTGCTTTATTACCTACCTTAGAAAATTTTCACGTCTTCATCCATTCCCCCTTTGGCACATTTGAGACCCCTTTAGCTTTTGTTTCCTCCCTTCGAAAATTGCACACCTTAATGTCTCTACCTTAGAAAAATTTTATTTTCTCTAGAAAATTTCATCAACTAGGCGTCCATTGTCCACTTTAAAATCTCAGGTAAGGGATGAAAAGTTTCAAAATCATCTCCCTTTAGAAAATATCCAAGACCCACAAAAAGATCTCCCCTCAAAAAATATTTTTCCAACTATATTATTCATGTGTATACATGTGAAGGGGTACATTTAATTCTTTATTTTACACCTTTGAAAAATATTTTCCACTAAAGTTCATTCTTACTTTTCCTTTGGGCGTACTTCTCCTGTTTTGACACTTAGAAAATTTGCACATCACCTTGATGACTTGGGCACATTTGAAGGGGGGGTCAAGCAGGTTTCAACGCTTTAGAAAATTTATCATGACTTACTCCTCTTAGGGCGCATTTTCCCCTGGTTCTTCCATGTTTATGCCTTAGAAAATTTTCACCATCCTCTCCTCAACATGGGAGCATTTGGGGGTCTGTGAGGAAACTCTCAAACACTTAGAAAAATCTTGGTGCAGGAGCACCTACTTGAATACAAGCGTAATTTTAATGTTTTGCTCTTAATCTTTTTGTTTTGCTTTGTAAAGGTCTAAAACACCATTGATAAGGTGTAAGGGGACCTTTTTGCTGCTTTGGTAAAATTAAAATAATTTGGAAACTCATTTTGTAGGCGTTTCCTTAGGTTTTGGTTCTGTTTGCAAAACACAGCGTGTTTTCAAACGCGAACTGTTTTTTCATTTTTGAACCCAAAATAGAAAACCTAACCGTTTTTTCATGATGCAAGAGGAAGATCTCGACTTGTTGAGAGGTTGAATGAAAATTTGTATTGGCAGTTTTTGTGAAAAAGAAGAGGAACCACGTTTTTCTTTCCTTTTTTTATGTGAAAACTATAGATTTTCTGTTATTGCGCTGGAAACAGCAAACAGGGGATTTATGTTAAGATTTTGTTGACTTGTACAGTTTGTGAAGAAGCTCTTTATATCAGTCTAGTGGCGTATTAGTCAGGAAATCCATCTCTTTCTTTATTCTTGTACATTTTTTTGGTTTTTGTTTCTTATTTCTGTTTTGGCTGAAAGTAGTGAAAATGGGGTCTTAGGCCACGTTTTTTTCTGTGCCAGCAACATGGGCACGTTGGGAAGGTGGCCAAGATCCTTGTCTGTATATAGGTTAGTTGTAGGAAAGCATAGACGTTATGTTTCCTTGATGGAAAGCTGTCCCTAGGCGAGCTAGAAGGCCCGGTTGGGAAAAGACAGCAATAACTTATGTTTGTGTGGCAGGGGTGTTCATTTTGTTGCAGACCAAGGTGGGTGGCGAGTACATGAAGCCATGGAACAGGTGTAGGAGTGTGGGCAGAGCTTTTACCAGTGTATTTAAGACTGAAAAAAAAACAAAACAAACCAGGAATGACTTAAACCCTCTTTTATGAAATAAAGCTAAGTTGTGCTTGTGTGCAGCAGAGAAGGGTCCCAAACCCTAAGAACCTGGTGGAAATTAGAAAAAGACTCTGAGTGACAGAAAGGAGCTGAGTTCAGTTTAAAAAAAGGAAGAGGAAATATAAGTAGTTTCCTTGTGTGTGGGGCTAAAAGGGCCAAGACTTGTAACCCTGCCCCAAAATCTGAAACTGTGACTTTATACTAGTAATGGAAAACCTGAGTATGGTGATTAGGCAAAGACTTTTCCTGGTGTTTTTTTGAAGCTATTGTATTCTGAACACACCCTGCTAAAATAGTTTTGAAAGTGGATGGAGTGGAACTGGTCTTTAAATTGATTAAGGACTAGATGGAAGAAATGTGGAAAAGCACCAAGAACTCATTGGAGGCAGCAAACTAGAAAATCAGCATCAAGAATTGTTTAGCAGCAGTAAATTGGAACTGATAGCAGGGTTGGCAAGTGACCAGGGGTGCCTATTCACTTTTAGGACCTATAGGTTGAGTGGTGGAGTGAAACACCAAGGGGTTGTCTATCGAAGACCCAAAGCATTGAGATTGTGAGTATCTCAATCCAACCCTCGTCCTATCAAATCTCTTCCATGCCTTCCCAACTTGGGCGCATTTGGGAGGGTCAACTTCCATTTTGCAACACTTAGAAATTATTTGCATCTCTTGAGAGCGCATTTGAAGGAGTCTCATGCTGGGCGCATATTGGAGGGGGTCATGCTATCTTCTGACTTAGAAACTTTTCCAAACCTTCCCTCCAAGATGGGCGCATATTGAAGGGTGTGAGGCAGTTTTCATTAACTTCGAATATTTCAAACTTCTCCAAGATGCCAAGGGCACATTTGCTAGGTGGTGGAGGAATTTCTCATGACTTAGAAACTTTTTCCAAGTCAACTCCTTGCTAGGGCGCATTTCCATGAGGTGGCTTCTAGCTTTCATGCCTTAGACAAAATTTTATACCTCCTCATCTGCTTAGGGCGCAATTTCAAGGTGGTCCTAGCAGTTTCTTATCACTTAAACAAATTTCATCACCCTACCTCATCATGGGTGCATTTTGGAGGGTCCACTGCCAGTTACTAACACTTAGAGAAATTTTCATGTCTCTTCTACAAGTTTGGGCGCATTTTAAGGGTGTCGGGGAATTTTCCATTACTTAGACAAATTTCTCCATCACCCTCCAAGTTGGGCGCATTTAGGGGGTGGAGCTTCAGTTTCTCAACACTTAGAAACTTTTCCAACTACCTCACCTTGATGGGCGCATATTAGGGGGGGGAGCTTCAAGTTTTCTTTGACTTAGAAAATTTCTCAAGCATTTAACTTATGATGGGCGCATTCCACCCCTTAAGCTTCCATTTCACAACACTTAGAATTTTTTTTGAAGTCACCCTTTCAACTTGGGCACATTTAGGGGGTCATGCCTCCACTTTTGTTTGCCTTAGGATTTTTTCCTATCCTCATTCCTACCAAGGGCGCATTTGGAAGGTGGTAGTGCCATTTTAATACTTAGAAAATTATTTTAACTCCACTCTACTCCTTGCTAGGTGCATTCAAGGGGTCCTCCTTCCATCTTCTATCACAGACTTAGAAATTTTTTATGACTCCTGCTACCTTAGGCACATTTGGAGGTGGCTACTTCCAATTTCTCATTACTTAGCAAATTTTCTCCTTCACTCCTTGCCAAGGGCGCATTTGAGGGCTGGGGCTTTCATTTTTCTTGCCTTAGGCAAATCTGAACACTTAACCAACTTGTAGCCCGCTCACCCTTGTTTACTATTTTTAGTAAATCCTCTGATTTTCATACTTCTGCAACCTCAATTGACTTGAAATTCGCTCCATGGGATGCTCATGACCTATTTGACCCGTTCACACTGGTGCCTTGTGCTGACCTACTATTTATAGCCCTATTCTGGAGGTGACTTACTATAAATAGTAAGTACTTGGATTGCGTTCAAATTTCATCAATGGATAGCTTGAAGGATACTGATCACGATGGGATACATCGGTTTTCAGAGATTATGGCATTTTACCCCTCATTTTGAGTCCCGAAGATGGAAACCCTAATCTGATTTGCATGCGCCTCAAATGTCTTTCGTTTGACCCCGTTTCTGTTGCATGTCGTTCTGCTCGTGAGACTAGAGTGTTGGGGAGCTGCTGGAGTGAACCTGTTAAAAATAGTAAATGTCTGAAAAAGTGACCAATCATCTGCCAGACGTGTTTGCATGTCGTGTTGCCCGAGAGATCTCAAAAAACCCAGAAAAACCCATAAAACTGGTCTGCATGCGAGCACTTGCCAAAAATAGTAAGTTCCTGAAAAATGATCAACTTCGCTTGCATGTCACATCATTGCAAAGCTCTCGAAAAACCCATAAAGAATATCCTAACATGCATCGAAAAATTAGACATGCAAACCCTAAAAATGGCTCTCAAAGTTAGAATTGTTGAACGTCATCAGCTCAGCTTGCATGTTATACCATCGCAAAGGTCTTGAAAAACCCAGAAAGATTCTCCAGACATGCATTGAAAAAGCACACATGCAAACCCTAAAAATTGGCTTCGAAGCCCGAGCTGCTAAAAATAGCAAGTTGTCAGATTCAACTCAAAATTTGCAGGCAGGTAGCTTAAGGTGTTCTGGATGCAGTGTAGCGGTCAGAATTTCAAAAGTGCTGAGAAAATGTCCCAAATTGAATACTTACTAAAAATAGTAAGTTGTCGGAATTCAATGAAATTTTGTTGGGAACCTGCTGGAAGCTTACTGAATGCAGTACCAAGCTCAGACTTCAATTTGTTCACTCAATTTGACCTCAAATTGACATGAAGAATGCAAACCCTAATTCCTCAAACTTAGCCAAAATTTCAATTAAAGCTCAAAAGATGGGCACATCCCTGGAAAGACAAGCAGAACAAGAGAGAGACAGCGGAAAAACCAACCAAAATCAAGCCAAAAGACCCGAATGAAGCAAAAATTAGGGGATCCCCATTTTGAATGGGGTGATGTGTGAAAAGGTCACAACAAAAAGAACCTCCAAAGGTAAAAGAGTCTCCACCTAAGGGAAGTAAGAATGGTATAATCACCACTATGACTGGATCCCCAAGGTTCAACTCATTAAGATTCATGGAGTATTGCAAGGACAAAAGATAACAATATTAATTGATAGCGGAGCCATTCATAACTTCATTGATTCAACTTTGGTCGCTAAGAAAGGACTTCAGACAGTTGAACATGAAGGATTTAGTGTGATGGTGGCGAATGGCTACCAAATATCTTGTTCAACAAAAGTACCAAAATTGAAAATTACAATTGGTGACTACACCATCACCAATGATTTTTATGTTGTGGAGTTGGGTGATACCAATGATATACTTGGTATCCAATGGATGATGTCCATTGGTAAGTACTCACAAAACTTTCGAACAATGGAGTTTAAGTTCAAGGTGTATGGTAAGAAAGTGGTATTTACGGGATTACCCAATGGGGTGCCTCATGTAGTCTCAGCCAAAAGAATGGAGAGCTTATTCAGGGAGAGCAAGTTAAGGAATAGGTCCATCAAAGAATACTTCATCAAATGGAAGGATTTACCAATGGAAGATGCTACATGGGAGGGTGAGCAAGCCCTCCAACACCCTAACTTAAGAATGCTTGTGGGCAAGCATTTCCAAAAAGGGGAGACTGTAATAACCCATTCATTCGCTCATGAAATTACATGATAGTCCCATTGGACATAAAATTGCTGCTCAAAAAATAATCCAGTCAATTAAGCGTCAATGGCAAATAAAGATGATTTTATCAGGTGCGGTGATAAAATTAATAAAAGGCAATACATGAAGAAACAATGTTTATGGTCAGCAATGATTAGAAGCAATTAATTAAGCATATATGAGCAGCGATCTCATCTAAGGAAGGTTGGCGATTTTATCTAGGAATAATGTTAAATAAATTTGATTATTCCTAGCAGCGATTAAGGGGAGCATTAATTAGTTATAAGCAATTAACATAAAACCAAGAGTCATTCATGCCCCTTGTCAAATGAATACAATGAAAGGTTATGACCCTTAGCCATATCGTGGATATAAAAGGGGGGATATTTCAAATGCAAAGAGGAGCGATCAAGTTTGAGGATTTATACACTTCTATTAGCAGGTCCAAGGCGCTCCTAGGGAGCCAATGGTCATTTAATACAGGCTGCATAAACAATAGATAAATTCAGACACCCAGCCCAGGACCAAGTTGCATGAATTGAAGGACTAAGATCAGAGATAGCGATTAAGGATAGACATCAATTTACCCCCACATTCTTATGCATGAAATTAGATAAGAAAATCAGAAATTGCCACCATATTATGGTGTCTATTTTCCATTTTTAAAACAATTACCATTGCAGATTGCATATCAGAATTTATATCAGATAGTGGTTCATTCTTATCAGCATATTGTCTATTATTATCAATATATAAGTCCAATAATCAAGTCAACATTAACCTTGAAGGTTGCTCTTAATAGATTAAAGTATATCATTAAAAGTTATTGATTCTTGGCCCATTTTGGATACCTTAGTTTATAAGACTAAAGACAAATTTAAGATAAATCTATAAGGGGATATTATATTTCAATATTTTTTTCTTTTGTTTTTGGCATAAGGTTTCTTCTGGGAAAATTTTATATTTTAAAAGCCAGAAAGATGTGCATAAAATTGTTGGAATTTGTATATGTAATTGAATCTGTTTTTGATATGGTAAGCAGCATTTACAGGGTGCTGTACCCTTTACACGGAGAGCCACAAGGGCCAAAAAAGATCAAGTCCAAAAAACATTAAAAACTAAGCCAAAAAACATACACAACAAACCAACAGCCGACAGACATACAACGCAGTAACAGCAGATTAACTGGCATTTTCCCAGTTCTGGGAAAGGAGATTAATTGAATCTGTTGTCAAGGAGGAAGGGACAATTTGTGTTTTGATCCCATTTTAAGGGATGGGCAGTTTGCAAGGATTTGTGTTGTGCATTTGAAAGGATTTGTGGCAGGGAGTATTTGATTTCAAGGCCTTGCACTGTGATTTTATGATGGCAAATATAGCAAGGGCATCTAGGTTGTTAGTTCCTATTTTCAATGGGGATAACTTCATATATTGGTGCATCAAAATGCAAGCTCTCTTAAAAACTAAAGATTTGTGGGGCATTGTACAAGTAGGGTATGTAGAACCAGCAGATGTAGATGCATTAAGCGATCAATGAAAAACGAGACTATAAAGCGATTGTGAAAAAAGACGATGAAGCTTTGTTTTTAATTCAAGGTGAGATTAGCCGAACAATCTTTCTTAGGATTAATGGTGCTATTAATTCTAAACAAGCATGGAACATTCTCATTAATACATATCAAAGTGCACAAACTACAAAATTGCCAACATTGAGAGAATTTTGAAAATATAAAAATGAGTCATAATGAATCTGTGAATGATTTTTTGACAAAAGTGGAAGGTTTGGCTAATCAAATGAAGAGTTTAAAGGAAAATATCGCTAATCAGCATGTCATAGAGAAAAACTTATGAAGTTTTATTTCAAATTTTGATAATGCAGTTGTTATAATTAAAATTTCTAAAAGTCTCACAACTATGCAAATTAATGAATTGAGTAATATTTTGTTAATTGCCAAAGAAAGAAACATTTTCATCTAAAGCAAACTTTAGGAGTAAAAGAAACATTTTTTCTAAGTTACCAATTCGGGTTCGGGTGAGGGTTCGAGGGTTTAGTTCATGAGTTTAGCAAAAAAAATTGGGGTTGGGTTCATCTTGGGTTCATCCATACAAAAACATATAAAAATCTGAAATATATACATATTTACAACAATAGTTAAGATCAAAATACCACACATAGCATCAAATATTGTATAATAAACAAAACCACCATAAAAATAAAAATATTCGAATGTCAATTAGTAAAACTCGAATCTCATGATATATATATATATATATATTATATATTAAAATTAACTACATTCCTATATTTCTCCTTGCAAGTAAGCATCAAGTAACATCAAGGAAGATTGTATAATTAGATGACAATATTATAGATGAACACTTGTAGGCAAACTTGGAAACTTGGACTTGGTAAGTACTTGGCAAATCAAATGAATTCAATGGGATTTTGGGGGCAATGTCCCCAATGGGGTCTAGGGGAAACGCCCCCTATGGGTCTAGGGGCAACGCCCCCAACGGGGTCATGGGGCAGTGCCACTCGTGGGGATCTGGGGGCAATGCCCCCAACGGGGACGAGGGGCAGCACCAAATTAATACCTCCAAAACCACACAAACCTTCATGGCGTACATCATTTTGCATTCACAATTTGACCCAAATTAAGACCTTCAAAACCACACAAACCTTCATGGTGCACATCATTTTAGGATTTGGGGGATGAATGGCACTTTTTAGAGTTAAAAAATACAAAAAAAAATCAAAAAAATTGAAAAAGGCGAAATTCACCTGTTTTCCACGAAATCCGCCCAAATTCCCCACGGGCTTGTTTGGGATAGACCCACAAATTGTGGACAGGACCTTGCCCAAATTCACAAGGGACCAAATCCAAACCCTGAACCTAGGTCGGATCAAACCGAGACCCAGGTTGTCTAGGAGCCGGACAAGTAACATAGCATTTTGTCGAAGAATCATTACAAGAATGAATATAGAGATGCCTCTAGCAATAAAAATGAACCTTGGAGAATCTAGCACCTTGCAAGGAAGGGATAATAATTTCATAGGTAAAGAAAAAAAACTTCAAAGGAAGAGGATGAGGAAGAACCAAGAATAATCGGAAAGATTATAAAAATCATAATCATAAAAGAAATGTCCAACGTTTTCATTACAATAAGTTGGTCATAAATCAAAATGTTGGAATATATATGCTGCTCACAATTGATAATACTAATGAAGATAAACAAAATTTGTTTGTTTCCTATTTTAATACAAATGCTAGTGAGATTAATGTATAGTACACAGATTTTGGGAGTTCCTCCCATATGACATCTAATGAGAATTTGTTCATTGGCTTAGAAACTATGTTCCACAGAATTTCCTAACGCAGAGACGAGGGGACGAGGGGCCTAAGTTTGGGGATGGCGGGGGGGCGGTGAGGGAGCGGAGCTGAAATACATATAGTACTTGAAAAATTAGTTATAAAAAGATGTATAACTATAGAAGCCTAAGGAATAAGTAAAGTTTAAGCACATTGCAATGATTGCATTGAACTAGTAGTAGTTTTTTAATTTTAATAGTGAATACTGAAAATCAAAATATAGACATTGGAACGAGAACTAGAAGTTTCAAAATTTCATAATCATGATTCATAACTACAATCAACAATGTTCAAACTTCAAACTTCAAAAACAAAATAGTAAATGTTAGATAGTAATACTAATGACTCATGAGTCAATGGCTAATGGCATGATGCCTCTAATCATCCCCAAGCTCCATGTCAAGTGTCCTTGCAAGTTGCATCTCAAAGCCTCAAACTCAGACTTTCACTTCACTCTTCCTCTTCAAGTTCAGACTGTAGTAATGAATTTGTGAATAAGATTGAGACAAGATGTCTCTCTTATAACTTTTTTGAGAGGCCTTGGGGATTGGGGTCGACTTAGGGTTAGGGTTAACCCTTTGAAGTGACCTTTTTCCTTTTGTTTTTTTTTAAATCATCAAAATAAACGTTGTGTTGCAGGAGTCTTCTACGAGTTTCCTAAGGTGTCAAGGGACATCTTGGAGTCTCGAGGACGTCCTGTTGTGACCTAACTCACACCTCGCCCCATTGCAAATGGGGACCCTTGTCGTTTGCTTTTAGGGTTTTGCTTTCGCCTGCTTTCGTTTTGTCTGCTCTTCGTTTGGGGGTTTTTTTGAACGGTCACCCGAGTCGAGTCAGTGAATTTTAGTCTGGATCAATGTATAAACGTCACCATGGTGCTTAGAAGGCCTGGGAGACGAAGATCGACTGTCGTTTCGGTCGATTCTGACACTTCCATATTTTTAGGGTTTCTCACCCCGGGCCCCCTATTTTTTAGGACCTATTTTTTTGGCACTTTTGGGCAATTCTGGGATCCCTATTTTTTAGGGTCTATTTTTAGAAAGTTGCTATTTTTGGAAAATTTCTATTTTTAGAAAGTTTCTATTTTTAGAAGGGCCACGAGTTTCAAAAACGCACTCAGAAGTTCGAAACGAGCAACGAAACTCTCAGAAAATCGATTCGAAGATTTTTTGAAATTTTGGTAAAAATCTGGAAAAATCACAAAAAAGTTCAAAAACCTGGAAAATTCATTCGAAAATGGTGAGAAATTCTGGAAAATCACTGGGAAATCTGGTAAAAGCACTAAAATGGTTGAAGATTTGATGAAATTCATCAAAAAATCTGAACATTCATGAAGAAATCTGCAAGAAGTTCACGAAGTTCATGGAGTAATCTGGAAAATTGTGAAGAAATCTGGAAATTCATGGAAAATCTGAGCACAGTCATGGAGAAAACTGGAAATGGATGATAAGAAGCTTCAGCCAACTGGTCAATGGCATGAAAATCTGGGCAATGGCAATGAAGTTTGTCAAGTCCGCCTCTGTCAAAGATGTAAATGGCACAAAAATCTGAGCAATGGACATACAAACCATGAAGTCCGCCCTTGGAAATGTCTAAGTTAGAGTGGCAATGGACAGTTAGATGCTGAAGTCCGCCCATGGAGAACGAAGGAAATGTCTAAGAAAATCTGGCAAATGTCTAAGGCAAATGGTGAATGGTCAGAAAGAAGCCAAAGTCCGCCCTTGACATGGCCATCCAAATGCCAAAGTCCGCCCCAGCCAAGAGTGAAATGGCAACAGATGTAATGAAGTCCGCCTTGGAAAATATAGGCAATGGCCAAACATACATGCAAGTCCGCCCTTGTAAATGGCAACAAAAACATGGAAGTCCGCCTAGAATATTGAGCAATGGCTAAGGAAGGCATGAAGTCCGCCCTAGGTAGTTTCAAGTTGGCAAGGGAAAGCATGAAGTCCGCCCTAGTCTTGGCCAACCAAAGCAGCAAGTCCGCCCTATGCAAGAGGTCCATTGGCCAAGGAAACAAGGAAGTCCGCCTAAGTCAAAATGGAAGTGGCAAAGAAGATGTTGAAGTCCGCCTATGTATGGCAAGCATAACCCCAAAGTCCGCCCTAGACATAAAAGGAGTGGCTAGAAAGAAGCCAAAGTCCGCCCAAAGCAAAATGATATAAAAATGACTAAGGCATGAACAAAGTAAAGATAAAGTGACCAAAGGCAAGTTGAAGTCCGCCATAGGGAAGAAGAAAACGCTTAAAGCAAAGGGTCAAATGGCAGATAAAGAAACAAAGTCCGCCCTAAGCAAGATAAAATGGCCAAAGAACCAACAAAGTCCGCCCTAGCAAAGAGGTAAAGTGGCTACAAAGTTGATGAAATCCGCCTAAGATGAAAGGAAAGAAAAAATGGCTAAGGCACGAATGGCAAAGAAAAGGCTGAAGTCCGCCATGTATCAAGAGTATAAAAATTGAAATTCGCCTAAGTCCAAGCCTTTGAAAAGCTAAAATATACATGGCACTTAAAGATTCGCCCAAGGAAATATGAAGAAAAATCTTCGCCATGGCTAGAAAAATTGAGCAAATGGACGAAATAAAATTGGATTTGTCAAGGAAAATTTGTGAAAAATCAAGAGAATTTGGATGAATAAAATCGGACATGGCGAAAGAATTTTGGAAAAGAGACAAGTCATGGCTAAAAAATCTTTGGACATGGCTAAGAAAAAGTTGGACGTGACTAGAAAATGTCGGACAAGAAACATTTTTGGCCAAATAAAATCGGACATGGCCAAATATTTTTGAGAAACGATCAAAAAATCATGGACAAATAAATTGAATATGGCGAGAAATTTTCGAAAAAAATCAAAAGTAATTAGCCATAAAATCGAACGGGTTGGAATGGACACATAAAATAATTATTTTTAATTATTTTAATATTTTATTTCCAACACCAAAAAGGAGATAAGTCATGAAAATTTTAAAATTGGAAAGTGAGAAAAAGAATCTTGTTGGACTGTGAATGAAATTAGAAACTTTCCCGGACGAAGTTGTTAAGGATAGAACTTGCCATTTAGAAACAAAGTGAAAGAATGAGTTCGAACTTGATGCAAAGGAAACTTTGCAAATATGCTAAAATGATCGACCTTCTCACTTCTATAAGTGATTTCATTTTCCATTTTTGCAATCACTCGATTTTGAGAAGAAAGGTGGTGAGAGAAAAGTGTTTAAGGCAAAAGGCTGAAAGATTTTTGCAGCAAAGTGAAAGAAATATTCTGTTATCAGCTTGCATTGCAGTCGCAATCACGTCTTCACGAAGTCACAAGGCAGATTTTTCTTGTCCATTTCATGTTAACATGAAGCTCCACCATTCATTTTAATTCCAGCTTGTTATTTCTCGTAAAGTCTAAGTTGATTACCAGCTGGAATGTTCTTTCAAATTGATTTTAATATCGAATTATGATTTTCCTTTCTTTCTTTCTCTTGCAGATCTATTTTTTCGAAGCAGCCAAGATGAAATTTGCAAGCAAAGGTGTCCAAACTCAGTCAAAGATCAAGTCCAAGTGGGAGCACGTTCTTGACACAGACCTCGGCCATGTTGATCTTGAAGATTTCCGAAAGAGAATGTATGGAACTGACGGACGTCTGCCAACGCCAATCGCCATGAGGATGATGCGAAACGGAATCGTCCATGCAGCTGGATTTCCACCAGCAAAAGAATGTCCTGAGTTAATAGTAGAGTGTGCACTTCATTACAACGCACAAGACCGACAGATTGAAGCTCCTGACGGGAGAGTCCTTGCTTACTTGTCTGAACCAGCAATCCAGGAGACTTTTGGCATTCCAGTATATAACCGAACATCCTACCGCAGCAAACAAGACACATTCAAACTCTATCAAAGTCAGAAGGATCTATGTGCATCGAATATAAACAAAAATTGGTTGCTAAAACCAAAGCCCACTGCCAGCAAGATGCCTAAAAAGTTGATCAGAACCCACTTCAAAGAAGAATATGGTGATATCGTTCTGCTACTTAACAGAATGGTAGGCAGTGCTCACGGTGCCCCTTTCGAAGAATGGATGTATTATTTTATTGATGAGATAATCACTGGAGTCAAAGTGTTTAATTGGTCCAGGATGATCAGTGACAGCTTGCACGAACAGTTGGTCAACTTTGAACAGACCAAAGTTTTCCACATGAGCTCATACGTTGTTTATTCATTGGCAAGATATTATAAATATCCTGGCTTGACATGCAAAGGCGTGGTTGGCAACGGTGAGGGGAAATTCAAAGTCTACGACTGCTATCCACAGCTGCAGCTGAAAGAGAAGTCCCACTTCCGGCGAGCTCACGATGCATTTTTGATGTATGTCACTAGGCTTCTTCAAGGCGGAACGCACCAGAGACTCTCGCATGAAGCCAAAAGCTTGATAAGCCGGTATGGATTCTGGTTTATTCAATATCCAAAGTTCACCTACATCAGAATCCAAGGATTTTCCGGAAATCCTTATAGGCTGCCTGTCTACCCGACAAATAGGATGGTGTTGTTGGAGGTGCTAAGGCAACTAGAAACATACCAGAACATCCAAAGACCCAAGCAGAAAGCTGCCGTCACCTTCCCCTTTTTCATCGGCAACATGGAGGAGTCATGCCCAACAACCCAAGCAGCAGAGGTTGCTCGACTGGAGATTCAACAGTATCCTTTTATATCATACAAAGCCAGAAGCAATTTCGATCCGCTTCATCACATCAAGATTGTGGACGGAGAAAGATACAAACATCGGGTTGACCTAGAGGACTTTTGGGCCAACGCAGCCGATGAATACGATGTAAGAAGAAGATTATGGTCAAGGTTACCCCTGAGCATGATCAGAGCGACAGAGCTTTTCAAAATACCTGACCAGCTACAAGATGACGGGATATATGTGCAGCCAGGCTTCAAGGAAAATGAGCCGCTTCCACCTATGAAATGGTTCGAACCTGAGATGGGTGATCTAACCACTTTGATGCGCCCTGTTTTCAAATACTCTCAGTGGTGGATAGATAGGCAAGTAGAAGTGCTAAAACAGAGAAATATGCAATTTACCTACGAGTTGATGGGAGACACCGAGTCATGTTCTTCGAACGCCGGTGCATCTCATGCTGATGGACAAACAGATGCTGCCAACTCCAAAAAGAGAAAAGAAGCCGATAAATCTGCAGTTCAAGACAAGGGTAAAGGGATAGATGAAGGTCCCTCGCGGAAGAAACACAAGTCCAAACCCCTTCAGTCGGCTACATCCCGGAACATAGAAGAGATGCTTGCCATGGATAGAGAATCCTGGGAAAATGCTATGTTACCTTCTCCAATTGAAAATATAGAGCCAATCCAAATAGAAGATGATAATCAACCCTCTCCGGCAAGCACAGAAATCTTGGAATCAGATAACAACACAGACATCGAGGATGGAGAATTCGAGGAAGGAATGATTTCCGCCCTCAAAGGCATTCAAGAGGACCCATCCGTCCAGGAGATCCAGGATATGCAGCTAGTCCAAGAAATTCAAAGTGTGCCGGAAATTCAAGAAGAACAGGAAGTACAGGACATGCCAGACGTCCAAAATCAAGAGGACATGATTGAACAGCCAACGGTACCTGAGTGGCTGAGGGAAAGATTGAAAAGAAAAGCGCCAGTGGAAGTCCCGGAGGAGGACAATGACGCAGATTTTCTTGCAAGATTAGAACAGACTGCCCCGAGAAAGAAGGCCAAAAAGTTCTCAACTATTCAAAGAGATGAAGCTGGAAATCGCACGGTGCAAATTGCAGTGCCTGCGGATGACAAGTTTCAAGACGAGATTGCTCCTGAAGAATATGTTATCACGACTGTCGACATGGGTCCGACATCAAAGGGGCAGGAAGTCGAAGACTTGGATAATTCAGTGGCCACCATCAAGGGCAGATTAGAAAAAGAAGTTGCCAAGAAGAAAGAATACAAGAAAGAAATTCAGCGTTTAAAAGATTATATCCAGCACCTGACTAGGCCACTAAACGAAGGCGAACAAGTGGCGCCTTTACCTCCAACTGCTTCACAGGAACCAGATGCTCATTTTGAAGAAGAGTTGACAACAGCAAGGGAGGCTAAAGATTGGATGGTTGCAAGGAAAAAAGAGGCGTTGGTGTTTGCAAGAAAGTTGGCGCAAGTAAATGAGCAGGCTTCCTTCATACTTTCACGAGTTGCAGATCTTGCAGAGTCATGGAGCAGCCTCGAGGACATTCAGAGCAGGATCATCCCATACATCCGAGAACTGAAAGGCATTTCAAAGCAACGGTTGATCGAAGATAAAGTTATTGAAGCCGGTGCAGCTTATGACTTCAACGGATGGTACTATGCCTTAGTCTCGAGAAGGGGAGTCCTCGAAAAGGTGAAACAGGATAGTGGTAGAGTGGAAGAGCAAATAAAAGAAATTCAAAGAAAAATCTATGAGATGGCTGCAGATATGCTAGACAGGGAGATTGTCCGAAGGAAACACTTGCGGCCAAAGTTTTTAAAGGAGCAAGTACATAAAGTTTTCTCCACCACTGGGCCAATCATGAAGGAAGGCTTCACCAAAGTGTTCGACTTCATGGCTACCAAAAGTTCTTTCTTGCTACAGGAACCAGCTTGGGCGAATGTGTTTGCAGAATGTGCCGAGAACTTGGATTTGCTGGAGTACAACATCAGCGTGCTGCCCGACATTGCTATGGAGGAGGTCGACCTGATAGTGTCCAGGTTCGCCGAACGTGAGGCTGCACAAGCGGATAAGGACGACACTCCAGTTGTCTAGTGTCCTCTTTAGTTAACTGATTGTGGTTTTGGAAACCCTAATTAGGGTTTAGTTCAATTTAATCTTGGCCATTGATCTTGAATCAATCTGGGCCGTTCTTTGTAATCCGGAAAAACTATATAAACCCCCCCCTCACTCTCTCATTCTCATTAGAAGATAGATTGATGGATAGTTAGAAGCTTAGAAGTTAGAGGAGATTAAGAGTTAGAGCAGATTTGAGATAGTTAGAAATAAAGAGAGAGTTTTATGAGATTGTTGTGAAAAGCTACTTTGATAATGAAGTTCAAATGCATGAGGTGCTTTGAGTACTTGGTTGTTGAATAGTTGCATGGTCGCATATTTTCTTTCTCTCTTAGTAGATTTAAATTAAAATGTATGTTAGAAGAATGATTGATTGATAACGTCGATTAGTGAAACCGAGCTCATACTTTCTTTGGGTGGATGATTTCGCCCAATGTGCAAAGTTAGACTGAGCTTTACTGTGGATGCTTAACTTCTGTCTTGATAATTGTTGTTCGATCTGATGGCAATTATTTATCACATGAAAATCACAAGCACATTCCTAGAAGATTGCACTTGCTCTGCGTAGTTGTCGTTGAACGTGGCGAAACAGAGTATAGTTTATTTGGTTTCACTTAGTCTTCGTCTTCTCTTGATTTCTTAGGAGTAGAATAGATTCTCTAAACCCTAAATCTTTTTTCATTTTTTTTTATAAAATCAAAAAAATCCAAAAATGGTACTGCATTCATGTCTCCACTTCTAAGAATGACTTGCAAAATCTACTTGTGCCCACAGCAAATCACATCCATACCACAGAGCCTATCCGCGTTCATCTTAAACATTGGAATTACCCTATGAACTTACTGGCAATCTTAGCATAGGAAGTAGTTTTTCAAGAGAGAATAGAGCGTCCGTGACTCTTTGTTCTAAAATGTTTGTCATGTCATAAAACGCACGTCAACACGTCCCAAAGTCCCCTTTCAGCGTTTCCCAAGAAGAAACCTCCAAGAAACGTCCCCCCTTTAAGGAAACATCTGGGAAACCATGGAGGAAACTTGGAGGTGGCGAAGGGACGACGGGGGGACGTTCTCCAAGTGTTCCCGCATCTCGGGGACGGCTGGTTTTTCGGGGGGTGGATGCATCCCCATGGAACACTACTTAGAAATAAAGTAGAATAATACAATGGTATTGAGAAATAAGCAATCTCATGGAACAAACGGAAAGGGTACTAATGTAATACCGAACATGGTGAGCTAAAGTATGTTTTTGAAACTTTATTGGTTCTTGCACTAAAAAGAATTTCTTGTTTATTGGCCAAATGTTTGAACAAAATTATCAAGAAATTTTTGATAAAAATGAGTGCATAATTAGAGACAAATTACATATGAATGGAATTGTAGAAAGAACAAACATGACAAGTGATTAAATGTTTCCTCTATATTTCCCTTAAGAAAACTGGGCCTTAAAAGCTAGTGAAAGGAATGCAAGTCAAATATGGGACAAAAGGTATGGACATCTTAGTTTTAGTGGTTTGGTTTTATTTAACAAACTAAAAATTCTTGAAGGATTGTCTTTTATTGAAAATAGAAAAGATGTGTGTGAAGAATGCATTGTTAGCAAACAATATAGAACTAGTTCTCTAATTGGTATATCTAAAAGAGCTAAACAACCTCTTCAAGTAATTCATACCAATTTGTGTGGTCCCATAGAAACATCTTCTTTCAATAAGTTGAGGTATTTTCTAGCTTTTATTGACACTCTCTCATGCAAAATTTGGTTTATTACTTGGCTGCAAATCAAAAGTATTTGACAAATTTGTTGAATTTAAGAATTTGGTTGAAAAATAGAGTGGTAACCACATCAAAGTAATAAGATTTGATAATGGAGGTGAGTACAAATCAAATTCAATAATGGAGGAGAGTACAAATTAAATCTATTTGGTAGGAAACATGGAATTAGGACAGAATCATTATAGATCAAACTTTTCTTTTTCTCAACTTAATCGAACATAGCAATATTACTTCAAACCTTAATTATCCATAACAGTATTATATATGCAAAATCTAGCAATTAAGAACACCCATAAGAGACAAACGATTTTACGTGGAAACCCTTATGGGGGGAAAACCACAGCAAAATATTGTTTGTATAACTCTTCTTACAAATTTCATAGGTACCAATCCACTGGAGACTCCAATCCCCACCATTGAGCACCAACCCAACAAGAGACGTCAATCTCTTCTAATAAGAGGCTCCAACCTCTCGATCTCCTCAAATAGGAGGTTCCAACCTCTACAAGAATAATATAATAATTTTATTTGCAACTTCTTAGATCTGCCCTATCAACTGCTTCACAAATCTGCCATATATCCACTCATGAATCTGCAACATAGTCTTCAATATTTCTGCTTAAAGAAATGCCATGATTTTGCCTTTATTTTTCTTTTGCTTCTCAAAAAATTGCTGCTAAAACCCTCTCATAAATCTGCTCAAATCTCTTTTTATTTTTGCTTTTCATATGAATGATATTCCTTGAATTGATTACCTTTGCCTCTCCTTCAAACTTCTATTTATACTCACCAAGATGTCCCTTCACCCAAGGGAGGCGACTCTCCAAGGGGGCTCGGCCTAACCTCATTAAATAATTTGTTTTATTTTCTATTTACATGCCCAAGGTGGGCGCACCACTCTAGGGGGTCGTCCCACTTTCGAGGCCCCATAAAAAATATAAATTAATTTATTTTTGAATTTAAAAATCCCCAAATGGAGCGGCTCCAAGAGGGGCGTTGTCCCAATTTATCTAATTTTATTTTGCATTTAAAACACCTTCGAGGGGGCTAGACATGGGTCGGCCCATGTAGAAATTAAACCATCTTTTTTGCAAATTATCTTCACATCATCGATTGGCTCTTTGACATCAATGACAATATTTTTTCAACAATCTCCCCCTTTATCATTGATGGCAACCTTGTAAAGAAATAATCTTGAAAAGCAACAGGAACATACTTCTCCCCACAACTGAAATGCTCCCCCTTACTCTACTCTCCCATTTGAGATCAATGGCAAAAGATTGTTGTGACTAAAAGATAAGGCAATGAATGGCTCCCCCTGAACACATGCTTCTTTTGAATGATTTAGTGACTCGATGAGAGTCATATCACTCCCAATTTCTCCCTCAAGTACTCAAAAGTCTCTTTGGTAGCGGCTTCGTGAAGATGTTGCAATTTGTTCTTTTGTAGCAACATACAACTTCACTTGTTGATCAACCACCTACTCTCTTAAGAAATGATATTTGATCGGAATATGCTTCGTCCTGGAGTGCATAATCAGATTCTTGGAGATGTCGATTGCACTTGTATTGTCACAAAATATGGAAATAGGATGCTCATACTCAACCTTAATTTCCTTCAAGGTTTGCTTCATCCAAAGGACATGAGTGCAATAAGAAGCTACTGCAATATACTCCACTTTTGTTTATGGACAATGAAACTGACACTTGTTTCTTGCTTAGCCATGATACAAAATTATTGCCAAGAGAGAATGCACCTCCACTTGTGTTTTTCCTATCATCAATACTGCCAGCCCAATCCGCATTTGTGTATGCTATGAGGGTAAAATCTCCACCTCTTGGATACCACAACCCAAATTCCATAGTGCCTTTTGGATATTTGAATATTCTCTTGACCGCTTGCACATGGGTTTCCTTTGGTGCTACTTGAAACCATGCCACCAAACCAACTGCTAGCATAATATCAAGTCTTGTAGTTGTCACATATAATAAACTTCCAATCATGGACTTGTATAGACTTTGATTAGCCTCAAGAGATTCATCATCCTACTTCATTTGCATCTTGTCACCATTGGAGTGCTCACTGGATTGCAGTCCTCCATCTTGAATTTCTTCAACATCTCCTTAATGTGCTTCGTTTGTGAAATAAATATCCCCTTATTTGATTAGGAAATTTCAACCCAAGGAAGAAGGATAACTCACCAAGCATTGAAATGTTGAATTCCTTCTGCATATTTATGGAAAAAACTTGGCACATTTTGTCATTGTTACCTCCGAAAATTATATCATCCACGTAGACCACAACAATCAACAGGTCATCCCCTTCGTTCTTGATATAGAGATTATTATCCACAATACCCCTTTTGAAACCTTGTTGTAAGTACTTGTCTAGTCTTGAGTACCAAGACTTGGGGGCTTGTTTCAACCCATAAAGGGCCTTCTTTAGTTTGCAAACATAATCTTGATTTTCTTATATAATGAAACCATCAAGTTGTTCAATATACACCTCTTCCTCCAAGTTTCCATTTAGAAATGTTGATTTCACATCCATCCGGTAGACTTTGAAATTCTTGAAACTGGCAAGGGCTAAAAACATCCTTATAGCCTCAAGACGAGCAACAGGGGCAAATGTTTCTTCGAAATCAATCCCCTCAACTTGAGCATAACCCTTGCATACAAGCCTTGCTTTGTTCCTAACAACTTAGCCATCCTCATTCAATTTGTTCTTGAAAACCCATTTGGTGCCAATGACATTCTTATCCTTAGGTCTTGGGACAAGTACCCAAGTTTCATTTTTCTCTATTTGATCCAACTCTTCTTCCATGGCTTTTACCTAGTACTTATCTTCTCGACTTCTTCAAAACTCATGGGTTCCACTTTAGAGAAAAAACACAAATTTGCATGTTCAAATGCACTAGATATTCTCCTCCTCGTTTGAATTTTAGTATCTTTGTCACCAATGATTAGATTTTTTGGATGACTCTTTTGAACGAATCTAGATGGTGTCTTGGGTGGTGCTCTTGCTGGTGTTCTTTGGATTTATTTTCTCAACTTCTCCATTTTCCACTTCTTCCTCTACTTCTTCTTTGACACTATCTTCCATTTGATAGTCAATTTCTTGTGCTATTTCCTTTTGATGCCTTTATTCATCAACTCTCACATTTGCACTTTCAACAATTTTGTGCAGTCTTTTGTTATAGCATTTATAGGCCTTGCTTCTTGTAGAGTATCCAAGGAAGATACCTTCATCACACCTAGAATCAAATTTTCCCAAGTCTTCATCATCTCGCCTGATATAGCATTTGCTCCCGAACACTTTAAAATACTTCATTGACAGAGGCCTTCCCTTCCAAAGTTCGTATGGAGTTTTGCTATTGTTCACCTCGATTTGTGCTTGGTTTAGAACATAAAAAACTGTATGCACTACTTCTTTCCATAAGGTGTCAGTAAGCTTAGACTCGTTTAACATTGCTCTTGCCATTCCTTGGACTATCCTATTTTTCCTCTCAACAACTCCATTTTGCTTTTCAAAACTTAACCAATCACAATAAAAACATTCAAGTAAGATCTAGCAATTAAGAACACAATGAGAACATTGATTTATGTGGAAACCCTTGCGAGAGAAAACCACAGAAAAATATTGTTTATATATTATAGATTAATCTTCTTCTTGCAGGCTCCAACCTACTAGAGACTTCAATCTCCACTTGATAGAATTATAGGCTCCAACCTATTGGAGGCTTCAACCCCCACTCAACTGAACTCCAACCCTACAAGAGGCTTCAACCTTAATTTAATAGGCTCTAACCCCCACACAAACTGAGCTTCAACCCAACAAGACGCTCCAACCTATTTAATTCTTCAATGCTAATATAATAAGCACCTTCACCAAAACTGATACAAACACAAATCTGATCCAACTACAACTTCTCTTCCTTCTCAAATCTGATCACTATCATGCACAATATCTCTCAAAAATTTGATCCAATCGATGCACCAATTCTTCTCACACAACTGATCATAATCATGGGAATATTTTCACATAATTTTTTACCTTACCATCTGCTCAAATTCACTTCACAATCTGCTCTCACTCTTCACATAAATTTGTTAGATATATTTGCAATTATCATTCATACATGGGCTGCATATGCACTTAAAACAAATCCAAATTACACTTCATTTTTCTTCCCTTTTATCTCTTTTTAATCTGCTCTTTTTCTCATAAATAAATCATTGAAATTGTTGCTTCTAAATCCACATATCTACCACCTTTTATATCAAACGAATTTCCAAGAGAGACACCATTTCACAATAGACATATCTTTTCGAAGGGAGGTGACACTATGAAGGGATACAATATTCACCAAGGGAGGCATCTATTTGTTAATACTTCCTTTTATTTAAGGCGCTACCTTTTGCTTTTTATTAAACATAAATGCCAACATGAAATGAGTCAGCCATATAAAATTTTATGGCATTTTGACTTGAATGGTTTTCTTCTTAGTGCTCAAGGTAAGTCAGCCAAAAATAAATAAGTTTAAATCTTCAACATGATCGTTGCTCCTTATTTTTTAATCCACAACCTTTCTCATTTTTATTTTTGACTTTTTAGGCGCTTCCTTTAAACAATGAATTGCTGCTTTATACATGTAAGAGTATAGTCGATCATCATATAGTTGGCCAGCATATAGATCCCAAGAATATAGTCAGCCAAGAATAATTCAATTACTTTAAACTTTATCTTCTTAAGAGGAGTCGACCATTTGATCATCTTAATTCTTTTATTAAGGGATATAAAATAGTGTCTTATTTTATCTTTCACTGCTTCAACATTATATTTAAATCTTTAATTTAAACATACCCATATCTCTAAAATGGTTACCAATTCCACAATCTCTTCAACGGTAAGGTATAACAGATGTATTTTTCTTTGCTCTCCAACGGGGATGTATAATGGTTAACTTCTTATTATAACAGTCCACTCTTTACCTTGACATCAATGACAACATATTCCATCAATCTCCACATTTAACTCTTTGGCATCAATGACGACCTTGTCCACCTTTGACATCAATGACAACATTTCCAACACAAACATGTTGCAAACAACCCTAAAATGGTGCAACCCTTGTGAGAAGTATGACTTGGGTTACAGATCCCTTTGAAAACACCTCAAAGGGTGCAAAAAGAACCTCAAACAATTCTAATGGATATTGAATAACCAACAAACAACTCCAAACAGTACAACAAAAATTACTAAATTGTGCAATTTGGAAAATGAACTCCAAAGGCTATGATAAGGGCATGAAATGGTACAACAAGACTGCAATCAAATATACACCCCCTTCACACAGCAAACACTAAATGGAAAGTCAACACCCATCATTGTTAAATCAAAGATTTACCTTCATAGGCTTTAGCTAGCAAAATTAGAGGTTATTAACATGGATCACCCCAATAGAGATTGTACCGCCTAATGATAATGAGAACAACAAATAAAATGTTCCCTTCCTCAATTTGTATGACTAGCAAACAAAAATATATGATCAGAAATTTCAACGCCAAACAATACTCTTTCACCTGACAATGGTTTTTTTCAATCTAGCTGCTATTGTATGGCCTACTAATGCAGTACGGCTAGTATAGAGATGTTATTAAATCCATTCAACAGAGTTGTTGGTGTAGGTTTTTATTTTCCTAGTGAGTTAATTTATTTTCTTTTAGTCCTAGGTTTTTCCTACACTTTATTAAGCTTGCTTAGGATAATAAAGTGAGTTTATTACTAGGAGATAAGTGTGTGGTGTCCCCTTCCTTAAAGGGTGGAACACTTTCCACTTTTGGTGGTCCATCTCCAATTTTTGTGGTTGATTCCTATTGGTTGGATTTGCCACCTGCCTCCTCTCCTAAGTTCTATATAAACTCACTACCTAGCTTGTATTTGCATCTTCATGCAATCTTTGCATTGTAACTTTTCAGCTTGGAATCTCTTAATGCAATATTGTCACATCAACATTGCATAATCTCTCGGAGTCCTGGTTTGCATTCTTATGTTTTTCCAATTTATGTAACTTTGATTTTCTCTTAAAAGCTTCCTTGGGTTATTCAAACTATTTAGCAGATTTCTAACAAGAGCTAGTTAGAGGTATGGTCTACATATGGATTAGAATCATCAAAAATATCACTAATAAATCAACAGAAAATAGATATCACCTTCACTACAAACTATGGAAACTTCACACCAAACAAAATACTGGAAAATCACTAGAACTTGACACCCAAAAATCAAGAACCCAAAAAACAAGATCAGCTGGAGCACAACGGCAATCCTTGTATGGAACTGCACTAAAAGGCTAGGAGGGTTTTGTCCTCGAAACCAATATTCGAGACAGTTTTTGTCCTTAGGAGAAGAAAGGAAATCTCACATTTATTCTTGGAAAATGAAATTGTTTGAATGAGCAATAAAAACCTTTGTAAAACAATCCTCCTTTTTATAACTTTTTTGATGAAATAATATAATATTATTTTCTTTTTACTTAGTTATTCCCTCAAAGTTATAAAAATAAAAGTGTCCTTTTGCACTCACTTTTTTGACTTTGGGGCTCGTGACATTTTATTCATTCACTTATCATAACCTTTTAAATAATTAAATATAAGTCGTCTTTCATTTATAACTCAAATTTTCTTTTTGACAACTTAATTTGATTATTTTATTAATTTCTCTTTTCCACCACCCTATTAGCCTATAGGAAAATTTGAGAAAAATAGGCTAAGGGTCTTCATTAAACTTACACTAGAGAAGGGAACATGAAATGTTGGTCACTTTCTAGCCATGAGAAATACTCTCGAGTCTTCCCTCTTCTCAATAACTTGTCATTTATCTTTTTCAAAGTTTGCATTGGCACATCAAAATTTCAACACTTTTGCTATCATAATATCCATGCATTGTTTACCCTTTCCAATATTATTTGGATGCTTATCCTCATATTCTGCCACCAAGAGAAGAAATCAGTGCAATCCTAAGGTTAAATGTTCATCAACAAAATTCTAATCATGTGATTTTCCTCCCCCTTCTCAACCTCTTAACCACAATAAAGTCATTTATGTTTAGAATTTCATGCAAATTTCAAATAGACATATTCATTGAAACTATTTATCTTAACACTGGTCATATGGTCCTTGATTTCCTCTCAGGAAATTACGATAGATCGTAAGATTCCTTGTAATGACAGAATTCACAAGCTACACTCTCTAAAAAATGGAGATTGAGGAGCCACTTTAGTCTCATAGCTGAGATTACCGTAAAATTTTGGTGAGATAGAAATGCTTATTAGACGCTCCAACAAGAGTCCTTTATCTATAATTTTTTTATTTACTCCAACCAAATTCATTTGTCTGTTTATTACAGGCATTACAGCCCTCAGAAGTCATTTAATTCATAATTGTTGTAGCCCTACCAAATTGATGACTCCATTCTAGAATATTTCACACGGTGGGGGTGTTAATACCCCCGGCAGCTAATGCAAATACTTGTAGATGGTAGCATAACAATCAAACAATGTTTGAACACTAGGTCTTCAACTTTTATTTCTAGATCTTGTATTTGGCACAAAGATTGTTGCTCCTCCTTGCATCCAACCTTTTACCTAGCAACCAACATTGCATTACTAGTTCCTTTACCTCTTCCATGGGGCATTCAACCTTAGATGCTTAAAAGGTTTCTTCTTTAACAAGGATTATGAAGATGCCTATGATGATAGCTCCACACACTTCTCTTGGCCCAAGCCACCTTTCAAATGTTGACCTCATAAACAGTATCAGTGACTTCATGGCAATTGATGGCACTACAAATGGTCATCAATGCTTATGACACCTTAGGGTTTTAAGATGTCCCCCCATTGCTATTGTTTTTCATGATCGCAAGTCTCGCATATTTTAGTATCTTTTTTTTGGAGGGGAATATAATCCAAGGATCTATTATGGGGCCCCAACCAAAGGACAAAAAACACAATATACATACTAAAACATTTAATCTTTATGCCTGCATGAAAAATTCCCAAAGGAGAGGAGCAATCTAAAAGAAAGGAAAATAGAACATAACAAAACACCAAAAACAACATTAACAAAAACCCATTAATGGAGATTGGAACCCCCACAATGAGCAATTCCCAAAGCAACTAGTACATCCCACCAACAATCATAGGCCCTATTATCCTTTGGGCATGCCATTCCCAACCACTACAATAGTCTTTACTTTCACACCACTACCTCCATCAAGTGTATTGAACCCCTCAAAGCATAATCCCTTTATCAATTCCACATGCCTCGTGGCTTGAACGAAATTGCCACTTTCTAGACAAGGGAGGGTGTAACCAGTAGAAACCTCCACCAAGCCTTTATGTTGTGAGACCAAGAGGTGCTTCCTCTTGGAAAAGTTTCGTGAGGGTGGCCATGTCTAAATCACATGGGGTGTAACCGCTAGAAACCTCCACGCCTTTATGTTGTGAGACCAAGAGGTGCTTCATCTTGGAAAAATTCCATGAGGGAGGCCAAATGTAAAATCACATCTCATAATTCCTCATGAAAAACCTTGCAAGTTTTCCAATCCTGACTCTCCAAATTCTTTGAATGTGCCTACTATTGCAAAGCAAACTCATCGCCTATCTTCTCAACCTCATGCATTGTTTTATGGGACCAATAAGCACTCCAAACAATCCTTGACCTTTGAAGTCACCATTTTTTCCAAGATTATCCTTAAATTCTACGAAGATCATAGCCCTCATGTGGAGGGTTCCATTATCCTCCAATTCCTTTTTGCCAAGGATGCACTTCACTAGATTCAACAACACAAAAGATGTGCAACAAAATATCTTTTTTAACCAGTTATCATAGACCCTAACTCTCCACAAAGGGTCTCTAGAGCATCCAACTAGTAAGCAAGCCATGAAAAAACCATCCAAAATGACCAAAGAGCAACCTAAAAAACCCAAAGAATAGAACATGGTCGACATAATACCAAACCAAAGCACCCACCTCAAGAAATGGGATACCTATAACAGAGACCTTCCACAAACTAGACAAGCCCAAAGGCTATCATTCGCCAACAACTTCAAACAATGCAAAATAATAAACATCACTAATACGAAGCCACCAAAGAAGGATGTATCAATGGAGTCAATTGTAGTCTAATAAATTTATAAGACCTTTTCAATTCCTAGCATTAACATTTTCTAAAGATGATATTGGGGAAAGATACACACTATGGTTAGCCAATAAGTTTGCCAACTTGTTCAATTCTCAATGTAATGGCTAAAAGAAGCACTAATAGATGCTTATAGCCCCCTTGAAAAGGAACTTAAACTTCCAATTCTGACACCAAGCTTTCTCCAAGCCATTAATGGCATTCATAGAATTCCCCTCAACCACAATGTTCCAAACTTCCAACATCCTTCAGACAAATCCAATCATAATCCAGCAATGACTGCTGTATTTTCTGCCTCATTATTGGTTGTGTTGTAACATAAGGGATCCACCCTTGATGAGCAAACCTGTAGACTCACAAAGCACATAACTTGCCCCTGCAAAACCAGGATGTCCTCTACTTCTGCCACTGAGCTTCAATTTCCAGCAGCCCTTCATAGGAGAAGTCCATTTCTCTTGACGGCCTTGTTTTATTTTCTTTAAACATATATGCAAATTGCAATTATTCATAATTTCTAGTTTTAATGTTTTTCCTTGGGTTTATGTTTTTATTAATCACCTCCTTTTTATTTTGTTACATTTGACAATTACTTTAGGGACCCTTTTCATTGCTATTTGTGCCAATTGTTTTAATGAGTTCTATTGACATATTTCGGTTGTCCACGGACATGAATATGATTTATTTCTTTCCCAAGATTCCTATTCCTCACATAATACTGTCTTCCAAATCAGTATTTCCACTACTTCCATTTACAATGGCATTCAACAACCATAAATTTGGGTTTGATATCACATTGTCATTACTTTATACTTATTGGTAATAAATTTATCTGGTTGAAAGTCCAATATCCTCCCAATGAAATGAGTTTACACTCAGGTTGAGCCAGATGCATAAATGACAGATTCTTGTCATAAATTTTACAAAAAGGGTATATATAAAAAAGAGCACACTCCATCAGTAATCTATTTCCTAACTCAACCTTTGAATGGGATATATTGACGATGGTACACATAAAATTCATATTTCTTCTCCATTTCTATGATAGCTGATTCAGGCTTTCAGCAAGATGGCTGTCATTTTGGATTTTACATGTTACCAAGGTTTAGAACACATACCTAGAATGGGTTTACTTTTAAAGGATGAAGAATGTCCTAGAGAAGAAATCTGTGGATTCCATATTTTGTATCAGTCTTCAAACTAATCTTTGCTCTCCTAAAGTTGTTCACTACTTGACAAAGAAATCTTCATCCATTGTCAGACATTCATATCTTCAGCAAGTAATCAGAAGAAAGGTGACTTCAACAAAAATAGCACCCCTATATCATGGCAGCTTAGGCAAACATAGGTTTTAGCACCAAACACGAACATGGGAACCTCTTTCAATAAGCCAGCTAGATGTCAAGCACAATTTACCTTTAAATTCTGGCATACTTGCACCACCAAGCTGATTGTATACATTCTCAGAAAAAGAAAAAGAAAAAACTACAAAGGAAAATTAGAATGGGGAGAGGAGGTAAATGAAAATTTGAAGAAGATAGAAATGAAGGCCATATGGAGAAGTTGTAACTTTGATGCTAAATTGCATAGGTTTAGTATGTGGCATTGAAGTGCAAGTCAAGTCAAATTATTCAATAGTAGCTGCTACAGTGATAAATATGAAACAAGCAAAGCCAGGCTAGAATCCTCAAGCAGTTTGAAACCAGATGTCAGATCAGAAGATTTTACTCAAATGCTTTATAATAGCAGACAGAATTTACCAGACTTCCCTGCATGGGAAAAACTAGTTTCCCTTTTACAGAATTTTGTTACGTAAAATTACAAATAATTTTGTCCGTGTAGGAAACACAATTATGTTATTCGCCCTTTCAGCTTTATCCTAAATCAATATATAGAACCTAGAATCTAGACCATCAACAAAAGTTCAAGGGTGACCCACACAATTTTTCTTGCAACTTCCACACTTTTCCTGCCTTCCTCAAATTATTAGCAGTAATTGAGCACATATAGATAAGATAAATTTCTAGTAAAAGCAAGCAATTAGAAAGGAGCAAGAGCAGTCAAGTACATGTACATTTTACAATTTATGTATAGGGTAGTAGATTTGAGAAATAGAGAACTGTTGTTACAATAGATGAACTGCAATAGTAACACAAAATGGGTATTAAAAAATAAAAAGTAAAGAAAAAGGATAGAGCACAGGTCATGGGCAAGCTTGCCAGACTTAACAGATGAAATACTGGCTGCCAGATACAGGTACCAAAGCTTTGGAATTGCATACGTCAAGCAAGGTGAAAGTTAACTGCAGCTCAAAGATTTTCACATACTAAATTTCTTCTTACTGATGATGACTAGTGGCAGAGGATGTTTCTTTGTTTCTCTCTGTTTCTTTCTTTTTCTTTCTTTCTTTGTTTTTCTTGCTTTTTTTCTTTATTGTGCCTGCTTTATGTCTAGGGCTTTTTTTGCCCTAGTACTTTGCTACTGTAAATGTACAATTCCAGTCCCTTTGACCTATTTTTGGTCATTTGTGAACATTAATATAATTTTTGTCTTCCTTTCTTTCTAGTGAGCACTTCTTTTTGCATGCAAAGTTATTAAATTAAACATAGTTTTAAAACTTAATGAGTACTCATTAAACTCATGAGTTATTGTCTGTACCAAGAAACTTGCCTACACCGAGTTTCTGCCAAGTTTTTGCCAAGTTAATGAATTTAAGTATTTTTAAACTTGCTGAGTTTTTGCCAAGTTGACGAGTCCAAGTCAAAATTGGGTCTGTCAAGTTTTGCTGAGTCGCAAGTTTTAAACTAAGAAATTTAAGAATAAAAATCATCAAAGGAATGTAGATTATGAAGGACAATACTAGTTTGTATGCAAATCTAATTTTACCAACAGAAAAGGTTTCAGGATAGATATAATATAATCAATAATGACAGTAAAATGAGTGAGTAAGAAAGTACCCAGTCCCGCCTGCCACGAACCCTTTCTACACCATACTCCAATCCAGTGTATAATCCAGCTACAGCTCCTGCGAGAAAATTGAACAGAACAAAGACTGAGCATATTCGTCACAAATCAAGATGTAAACACCGAACAGTGATTACCATAATGCAAATCATATTCCTGGACTAAAAATAGAATCCTGCATTTACATTATAGAGCTTCATATAGTTTGAAATTGAAAGTATAGCAAAGTTTCAAATATGATCAATACATTAGGTTACTTAGTTTTACGGTCATACTTAAACAGCCAAAAACATACCAGATGCTTCCAATCAATTACTTACCGCATTGTAGTCCCTCCTTTCCCATCTTCTTGAACTGCATAAGGATGATTACAAAAAATCTAATTAGATTTAAATAGAGACCAAGTAGTTTGGAAATTCCTAACCATATTCATTCTTTATACCATGTAGAGAAAGAATTTTTTATGTGCATCCCCAAAAAGTTAAACATGAAGATCACTATTACAGTATTAACAGTGACAAATCAACCATATTTCTGTTTGTCACCTAATCAAGCTTGATGGCATAAGGTATATGTTCCTCTGTCAATAAATTTCTAACATTTATCCTAATTATTTATTAAGCTAGACAGTTTTATGCCTTCAGAAGAAAACCTTTTATTAAAAAGGTTGATTAAATATATGATATGTGATGAGGAAAAAATTAGGAAGAAAAACCTTTATAAATTTTAATTCATGAAATATATGATAGGTTACTGATGTGTATTATAGATAGAAGCAATATGCAAAGCAGTTAATATGGTCAAATTACTGGTTTTCTCAGGTTTACATTGATGTTGTCCATGTTTTTGTAAGCACATAGCTCTGATTTTAAAAAATTAAATTGCAACATGCGCCATAATCAAATATATCATCTATGCAAAAACTGTGTATGACACAGAAGATATAGATTTGAAGTTCAAAGAAATATAAATAAGTTAAAACTTTCAACAGTCTTCTTGGTACATATTCAAAAGAATCTTGTCAAAAAATGTATAAGTAAATAAAGCATACAGAGACCCAACAATACAATTGCAAAGCCTCAAAGACAGGTGTAATTTTAGGAAATAGCACTCACCATGTGCTCCAGGTCATGCTTTGTCACGCTTCCTGCAAGGCAAGATAGTACTTTATTAGGACATATAGAATAACTCAGTCTGAGTCTCGCATACTTACCCATATTATAAAAATGAAGTAACTCAAATTCAATAATAACTTGTTTGAAGAACTGGAAGAAGCATCAAAAGTATGAAAATTTGAAGCTGTATGATCAGTTTATTATAGCAAAGAGACAATATGTAAATGTGCATAAATCAAAATTGTTTGTGTGTAATTGAATCTTTTGTAGGAATGAAGGAATTTAAAAACATTAATCAAGGAACTCGAGTAACAGTATTAGAAAAATGAAAAGCTGATAAATAGGAGTAAAGATAATAATTAATTATCACTGGTTGAGTATATTGACAACAGAATTATTCACAAATGCTCAAAGTGAAATGAGGAACATATATAACATTTTCATTTTTTAGTTTCCAAAAATAATAGATCACAAATAAATCATATATAGTGAAACACAGAAAAAAAGTACTGCATTGTTTAATCTCACTCAAGACACCAACAAAATAATTTCACACATATAACAACACTTCAACCTTCCTTTTACTATAAGTTAGTATAATGTTCTGTTAGACAACATACTTGGACTATAAAAAAATCACTAAATAGTCAACTCCAGCTTATTTCCAAGGTAACATGACCCAACTTGATGAATATTACATAGAAAATCAATGAACATTGAAAATAAATTAGTTTGCAAGAAAATTAGTCCTGGATTATTAAGAAGAAAAAAAGCTTCAAGGAAAATGACTTTATGCTCACATGATTAACTAGTAGTTTTCAATTCTTGTGGTGTAACCGTGTAACACAAAATATCATTGATGTTATAAAGCTAGCAACTTTGTATACATCTAAGCTTTTATCATCCTTACACAATTACTCAATATTCTGATACTCAAAGATTGCACTAAGGAACCATTCTTACTCAAAATTCTGGTACTCAAAATTTGTATGCTTGTTTTCTAAGTCCATAAATGTCATCTAATAAGGTAATGAATGTAGAGAATTTGAATATAATGCTGGAAGAGATCGCGGTAGAGGGAAATGAAAAACATGGTGCAAGTTGTACTTGGTAACACATGAGCATAATGGCAATAGATTTACTATTTCAAGAGAGGCGCCTATCACTTTTTTGGACCCCTTGTGCTACCCATTGTCTTGACCTTTTCTTGGGAGGACACAAACAAACTTGACTGGGTGAAACTGATGCTGGAAGAAGTTAGAAACATCACCAAATACATCCACAATCACCCATGGGCTCTTAACTTGATGAGAGATCACACCAAAGGGAAAGAGCTTGAGGAAATAGGTGTGGCATGGTTTGTAACTAACTTCCTCACATTATAAAGTTTTTGTACTTTGTTAACACCTTTGAAGCAAATGTTTGAGAGGTGAGCATCGCTAGATTCATCGTATTCAAAGAAGGTTGATGGAAGAGGGTCACAAAGACAATTTTTTATGGTATCTTTACAAAGAGAGCTATAGAAATCATCAAGGTAACTTCAAACTTCAATTTAAATTTAAAATTGAATACTTCAATTTCATTTTTTTAAGTATTTATTTTAATTGTAACTTTAATTTGTTTATAGGTGTCAAGGTCTTTGGTGAGGGTTTTGGGGTTGGTGAATGGAAAGAAAAACCCCATGGAATACATTTATAAGGTCATGGGAAAATTCAAGGAGGCCATCCAAAGCTACTATGGAGGAGATAGATAAAAATTTGAACCTGTTAGGGAGATCACTAATCAAAGATAGAAAAATCAACTCCACTAAATGTAGTAGGGTACTACCTCAACCCCATGTTTTTCTTCTTAGAGGACTTTGCAAATGTTAATAGGGAGGCTATGGAAAACCTCTCAATGTGCATTGTGAGGATGACAACTAAGGTTGAGGCAAAGCATCAAATTATTGAGAATTTGTAAAATTACAACTAAGTTAAGGTTAGGCCCTTTTCTTCACCACTAGCTATCTAAGGGAGAACCACCAAAGCACTGGATTAAAAAATAATGGATTCTTCACTTATATCTTACAATGATTGCTTACTGACTTTTGAACATCATATTTGCAGCTACCGGATAGGAAGATTGGGAAATACCCCAAATTTTCGAAAGCTAGCACCCCATATTGTGTCAACCTTGTAATCCATTTGGATGTGAGCATAATTGAAATTCGTTTAAAGCTGTTCATATAAAAAAGAGCAACAAATTGTCACAATGTCTCAATAACCTCATTTTTGTGCAATATAAACTTTTCCTTAATGTAAAAAAGATGGATAATGCAATTGTTCAAAATCCTATAGACTTGGATGAGACTTGTTATCCTAAATTTT
>VDFB02000008.1:69889036-70089206 GCA_007258455.2 Sequoia sempervirens
AGGGTAGAGGGTGTAGGGTTGAGAGAGAGAGAGAGAGGGGGGGTTGAGGGTTTAGAGACAGAGACATAGAGAGTGAGAGGGTTAAGGGTTTTAGGGTAGAGGGTAGAGGGTAGAGGGTAGAGGGTTGATGGTTGAGAGTAGAGGGTGTAGGGTTGAGAGAGAGAGGGGGAGTTGAGGGTTTAATGGTTTTAGGGTTTACGGTTTATGGTTTATGGTTTAATGGTAGAGGGTGTAGGGTTGGGAGAGAGAGAGAGAATGGGGTTGAGGGTTTAAGGGTTTAAGGGTTGAGGTTGAGGGTAGAGGGTAGAGAGAGATAGAGGGTTGAGGGTTTAGGGTTGATGGTAGAAAGGTTAAGGGTAGAGGGTGGAGATTTAAGGGTTTTAGGGTTTAAGGGTAAAAAAGGGTTTAAGGGTTGAGGGGTGGGAGGTAGAGGGTTGAGGAGTGGAGTGGGTATAGGGTATAGGAGTAGAGGGTTGAGGGTTGAGGGTATAGGGTAGAGGTTGAGGGTTGAGAGTAGAGGTGTAGGGTTGGCAGGAGAGGGGGTTGAGGGTTTAGGGTTTATGGTTTTGGGTTTCACGGTTTAGGGTAGAGGGTGTAGGGTTGAGGGAGAGAGAAGGGGGTTGAGGGTTTAAGAGGGTTTAAGGGGTTGAGGTTGAGGGGTTGAGGGTAGAGGGTAGAGGGGTAGAGAGAGAGATAAAGGGTTAGGGGTAGAGGGTTAAGGGTAGAGAATTAGCAAGGCGGTTTAGGGTTAAGGGTTGAGGGTGGAGGGTAGGGTTGAGGGTGGGTGGTATAGGGTAGAGGGTTGGGGGTTGGAAGGTAGGGTTTTAGGGTTGAGAGAGTGGGGGGTTTAGGGTTTAAGGGTTTAAGGGTTTTAAGGTTTAAGGGTCGAGGGTTGAGGGTAGAGGGTATAGGGTAGAGGGTTGAGGGTGTAGGGTTGAGAGAGAGAGAGAGAGGGGGGGTTGAGGGTTGTAGATTTAAGGGTAGATGGTGTAGGGTTGAGAGAGAGAGAAGGGGGTTCATGGTTTAAGGGTTTTAGGGTTTAAGGGTTGAGGTTTGAGGGTAGAGGGTTTAAGGTTTAGGGTTTAAGGGTTTTAGGGTTTAAGGGTCGAGGGTTGAGGGTAGAAGGTAGAGGGTAGAGGGTGAATGGTTGAGAGAGAGAGGCAAGGGGTTAAGGGTTTAAGAGTTTTAGGGTTTAGGGTTTATAGTTTAAGGGTAGAGGGTGTAGGGTCAAGAGAGAGAGCAGGGGGTGTTGAGGGTTTAGAGAGAGAGAGAGAGAAAGAGAGAGTGAGAGGGTTAAGGGCTTTAGGGTAGAGGGTAGAGGGTAGAGGGTAGAGGGTAGAGGGTAGAGGGTTGAGGATTGAGAGTAGAGGGTGTAGGGTTGAGAGAGAGAGAGAGGGTGGATTGAGGGTTTTAGGGTTTACAGTTTAAGGGTTTTAGGGTTTACAATTTACGGTTTAAGGGTAGAGGGTGTAAGGTTGAGAGAGAGAGACAAGAGGGTTGATGGTTTTAGGGTTTTAGGGTTTACAATTTATGGTTTAAGGGTTGAGGGTTGAGAGAGAGAGAGAGGGTTGAGGTTTTTAGGGTTGAGGGTTTAAGGGTTTACGGTTTACAGTTTAAGGGTAGAGGGTAGAAAAATCTATTTCACTCCAACCCCTCTCCCTTTGTGAGGTCTTTCCCCCCACCCTAACTGGATAACTCTCTATCCCTATCAAGTCTATATCGCTCACAAGGTCTCAGTCCCTACCACGCTACTAGGACTAATCTCTCTCACTCATATCCCCTCTCCCTCTATCTCAAGTCTCACTCCCTTCCTATTGATATTGTGAAAGCATTTCAAAGCACCAAATTTAGGCAACTTACATGGGGTTTATTGAAAAACTATATACCAGACCTTGTCTAGCCCATCCACCACTTCAAACACCCTTAATTATGTTTGCATATGCTTATAAGTTCATTCACCAGCCTCTATCATCAATATTTCACCAAACCCTAGTTCAAAACCTCCATTTTCAAGCAAAATTTGCACAAAAACCTTCGGGACAACAACACAAAATGCAATGTAATTAGTGTTATCAATATGTTTCATTACAAGTTATTTTCTTGTGGTATGGAGGTATATTTGTGTATGAAAAATGTTGTAGCATATAGACATGTTTGATAATTCCAAACAGCTCGCTACCTTCTTTCATAAAATGCTTTGGTGTGTTCAATAAAATGGAATGTAATCAGTGTTATCAATATGTTTCATAAAATGCATTACTTAATTTTTTTCTATGTGTGATTGTGAATATGCAACATTCAACGTCATGCTGAGGAAACAACCAAAGCCTCTAACACCAGAAGAACGTGCAGTAAAAAATGCAAGGAGAAGAGAATAAAAAAATTGCAGCTCGTGAAGCAAAAGAATTGCAGCCCATACAACCAGAAATTCCCGTGCAATCTACGAGAGATGTACAATTGGAAAAACAAAGGGCACGAATGGAAAAATTTCATGGAAGGATGCAAATGGATCCCCAAGTTGGAGGCACATCATCAACCATAGGTGAAGTTCAATGCACATTTCCAGTTGAAGACACACCAACAACAACATGTGGTTTTCCAAGTACATTGGAAATCACATCTACAGTTGAAGACACACCATCAACAACATTGCGTTTCAAAAGTACATCAGCAAACATGCCTCTATTTGAAGTCACTCCACAAACATCTCAAGTTGGAGGTACGACATCATTTACATGTCAATCTCAAGGTATATCATCAATTGCACCTCCAATTGAAGGTACATGATCTATCCCCGATGTTGTTGACATTCCTAATGTTGACACAAATTTACATTTGAGAACTCCTCCTAGAGTTTTGCATAGAAAACCTAGATTTTTTATTGATATTGATTCCAATGTTTTGAAATGGATGCCTGATAAGATGTCAAAATGTACATGTCAAAGAGCTTCATAGAGGATATGAAGTTTTTTTTTTGAGAAGTGAAGTAAGGGTGGAAGATGCCAACTATTTGTTGAAATGATGAGGCAACTCAAATTTAGGCCCACCATGAAGGCTCTTGGGCTGAGAGTTTCGAATGACTCAAGTGAAAATTCCATTGTAAAGAACTTGATGAGTGCATATGAGAGTGTGGGTTCTACCTCACGCACGAGGGATAGTTGTGCCACAAGACGTGTGATGACAACAACACTATTAAGCCGTCAAACAAGGAACAAGGTGAACCTTTAAAAGACAAGTAATTCTTTGAAAATAAGTAGATCATCTCTAATGAGAGCCAAAGGAACATGTGAAAGATTGGAGGAACCAAATAGCAATGAGTTATGGGCATTCTCGGGTAGAGTGCCACGGAAAGATAAAAGAATTGGTCAAGGCTTGAGATCTTTAATAGTAGATTATTGGAAGGATAACACAAGGACCTCTCCTAATCAAAGAGATGTTGTAATAAGGAGAAGTGGTAGTAAAATCTATGAGCCACATCCAAAGCATTATTTGGATACCACTCAAACCCAATTTTTTGCTGATTTTGTACAAAAGTTTCTTGAAATTAAAATATGTCAAAGGTATTTTGAAATGTTAAAGCCTTTTTATGTCAAAATAAATCACACACGCACTACTTTTTGTTGTAGAGTACATATTGAGTTTCTAACCATTATGATGTTTATCGACATATATGTGTAGATATGCATACTGACAATGTTTTGTAGGAATGTAACATAAGGCCTCCACCCAAATCCTCAAGGGAATTCTTATCTTCCATTTTATGTGAAAGAGGGGATGGTCAAATTTTTTACAAGTCATGTTTGGATGGCACATGTCATCATTGTGGTGGCATGCAACATTTTCCAATTTTCCAACACATGGCTAGTACACACACAATTGGACAAAATTGTCGAATTTGGAAAATACAAGACAATGGCCTACAGTCTAAAAGATGGGAAATAAGCAAAGAAGTGTGAATTGGTAAGTGATAAGATTCTAGTATATCAGTTTATGGGAATTTTCCATGATCAAGTGGTCTATGAGTATGCAAGGCATACACATAGAGCTCAATGGTTGGACTCACAGTTCAAGTTATGCAAGGACGCGTTTCCACTTCATAGCATCATTTCAGTTGTCGAATTCATGGAGAACTACACACTACAACCACAAAACGAGGTGCAATCACAATACTACAACTCCACACAGGTTGCTATATTTGTGCATATAGCATTCATTCATGCAAATGATAGTACAGAGGATAATAGGAAAGTATTGAGGGAGTATCACTTTTACATCAGTGATGATCACACACATTCTATTGAGTTTATGCAAGGTTGCTTTCAGATGTTCTATGTTGAGCTGGCTAGCAGGGGCATATCATTCAATCAACATATCATATGGTCAGATAACTGTACATCATAATTCAAGAATGCCATAATGTTTTACTGGTTGAGCAGGATGCATAGGATCAGTGTTGTTCAACATATGTGTAACTTATCAGAGGTTGGGCATGGAAAGGGGGAGCATGATGGAGTAGGTTCATGTATCAAAAGAGCCCTTGCACGAGAAGAGTTAAAGTACAAAGACAATGTAAAGTTGACAGATGCAAGATCAATTGTCGAGTGGTGCAATCATGCAATGGGTCTAGGTAGTCAAGGTAATTCTTTAGTTCATAGATTTTTTCATTTAGTAGATGATACTAACATTGCAAAATATGAGGATTGTTGTACACTAACAGGATCGAGCGAGCTGCACTCTTTTAGAATATCCAATGCAGGTACATGGACTATCCATACGCAGAAGATGACATGCTTTTGTTCTGCATGTACACTTCGAGCATGGAATGATTGTGAGTCAACAGAGTGGGTTGACAAATGGTATGTAAGAAGTCTAACCCCACTTGACACTTATCAGCTCCTGACGACTCTACAAATCATGGAGATGCAATCATTCATTGACTTTGATCATGTATTGGACCTTGTAGAACCATGTAATATATCTTACTTTCAGGTTTTATTTTGATGTTCATTAAATACATATAACAAGATGAACATATCAATGTAGGGCACATATATGTGGTGATTCCAAATGAAGAAAATGAAGAGGGTACATATTATTACCTGTGTCGTTGTATCGAGGCCAAAAAGAAATTGGAGGCCCCATTTATAGATGGAGAAAACATAGAATATCCTATAGGTTCGGTGGTTGTTACTGGAACATGGCTTAGAAGGTACCCAGTTAAGAATGCTGCAGTTTGGTTGTTTGAGGACTTTGACACACATAGGAAGATTCTTCACTACTCAAACCTTGTCATCGCCACCAACATTCATTTGATCAAATATAAGGGCAGACCTGCGAACAAGAACTTGTGGAAATTGCGTGAGTCTGACCATGAGGCAATACTTGACACAATAAAGAGTAGAGCAGACCCGGATGGTTCCTTGGATTGATTGGTAAGTATGCACATTGAATTTGTAAAGTCATGTTATTGATCATTTCTTTATTTCAAGTGTTTAAGTTTGATTGTATTAGGGTTTGCAAAATTGCATTAATGTAGATATGCAAAATGATGGTTATATGTTGCTCTTTATTTGATGTAGACCTAGGAGGCCCAAACTCACTCAAAGTGTCAACTTTCCTTCAAGAGGAATCTAACAAGATTAAAAGGGCCTATTAGACCAATCCAAACAACTCCCAAAGTTTGAAAACAACCAAAAGTAAAATTTCCCACTTTCACCCTTGCAACCCTAGTAGTAGTGCAAACCCGGTTTTAGGCCCTTAACTCCAACACTTCCCAAAACACTTGACAAACCAATGGATGATTCAGAAACCTGTTATAGAGTTACAAAACATATATCAAGGTTAGACACAAGTCCTTTGGACCAAACTCCTAAAACTCCCACTCCTACAATGTCCTAATTAGGCTAATTAGGCCTAAATTACAAAGCAACCCACCTTTAGACTTATCACAGACAACTAAAACTTTGGGGAAGCATTTCCCATGCCCTCAAATGACTAAATCCACAATTAGTTTCTAGAGTTGACTCTTCTAGTATAGCAAACTAGGAAACCCTTGATTTTTAGCCAAACCAAGAGGGTTTATTGAAAACCTACATTCCACGCCTCCTCAGATCTCAAAACCACCTCAAACACTCTTAAGAAACCCTGCACATGATTAATAATTAAAAATAAATGACCTCCCACTCAGATTTTACCAAACCCTAGACTAAAACCTCCACTTTCATGCATTTTACCACATAAACTCAACAGGGACAACAACCCAATCTACTTTATTTCTTTCTCTCAACATAAAACACTCTCCCTAACACCTAAAAATTCTCCATGAGACCCAATACACCAATCACAGTGAGCACAGTCGGTGTATGGGCCTTCAAAACATGATAAAAGCTACAAAACCCCAAAACAGGGTATACCCGACAGTCCTCAGGAAAACAACTATAAGATGCTTCAAATTCTCTTCTAAAACTTCAAACTAGATGAAAAGAACTATTGATTCATGCCACTAAAACATCCATAAAGAATTTGTACAATCTAATGACTGTACGCTACCGTACAAATCTGAAAAAAGATGGAAAACTCATAAAATTCCTAAAAACAGTAAGAATTGAATTGGATTTTCTTCCCAAAATCTCCAATCCAACCTTTACAATGATGATTCCAACCTTTCTAAAGGTTTCCTTACCCAAGAAAACCGACATAACAGCCTCTAACTTAAATTTGAATCCCTTTATGGCCGTTGGAATGCAAAATTACACTTGTTTACGTATTCTTGTTAACAACACTTTGACTCCTTTTACATTATTTTACTATTTGACCCTCCTAGACATCTAAAAAATTTGTGATGGTATATTTAGAAATTATTGGACCCAAATCATGACCTTATGCATGAAAATCAACATTAACCTACCTAGACCCCATTTGTCATCATTGACATTTTCTTAACATGTTTGACATCATTTACAATATGGAACAATGAGACACCAAAGTTACCATTTACATCAAGCATGGTCTTCTTAGACCTTATTAAGAGAAAATAAACTAAAGACACCGATACCAACCTACTGATCACCCATCAACCTGCAAAGAATCAAATTTCTTGTGAGTAAGGTGTAGGTGCTCCTGTACCATTATTTGGTGCAGGGGCACCAAGCTTCGGTGGTTGTCATCAGGGTGATTAAGTCTTGTTTTGGATTGGATAAGGTCATATAGACCATTTATTGATGTAATAAGTCTATTTTAGTGGTTATTAGTGAGTTAGAATGTTTTAGTTGCAAATTTGCTAAATTAGTGCAAAGTGTCATTTTTCAAATTTTGAAGTGCAAGAAATGCATAGTGGGGAAGCTGAACGGTCAGGGAAGGCCAAAGGTCACTTGTGGCCTTGGTTTTCAATCAATTCTTGATTAAGGGAGTTGAATATATGTATGTGAATCTCAAATGAAGGAGTGTGTGGAGAAGAGTGGAATATTTTGTACAAGCATTGATCAATAAAGCTATGTTTTCTTTGTAAATATGGGTTTGTTTTTCTCCTTTTCAGTGTTGTAGCAGTCAATTGCATGAGCCCGTACTAAAGGGAATTGAATAAAAGTGTTTTTATTTTGGTAGAGGGATGTGCTAGCCACGGTTTGGTTTTTGTGGCATTATTGGAACACTTGAAGGAGTAGGTGTTGAAACACCTAAAGGAGACAAAGAAAAAGAGATGCCTAAAGAGGTATGTGTTTATTTTATTTTGTGTTTGGTAAATATGTTCCTTACCGAAAATTGTATGCTAACTTGTATCAATTTGATGTTTTTGTGTTCACCTATATAGATTGACATTGCAAAAGTTGGTATGATTGGTTCTTTGAGAGGGGCATATTCTAGGACTCATGACGGTTTGAAGAGACGTATATATGAGGTAATCAAGATTTCAATTTTAGAGTTCAATTATAATTCAATGTATATTGATTTTGATGTTAATTATTCGATTTTAAATTATATAATATAACTAATCTCAATTGTGGTTTGAATTTTTCTTATGTAGTTACCTTCAGAGCCAAAGAGTGCTTCAAAGAGGCTCCATTTTGATGATCCACCAGTAGTTTAGGATGAGATAGACATTTTGGAATGTATATTATGAATAGATATCAATATGGCATATGCCAAACTTTGTAAAACTTTTTTTGAGTTGGTGTTGATGCCATTTTTGTGTATGGACATACACTTGATTATTGGATAATTCGATATATAGAAGTTGAGAATCGAAATAATTTGTTCGTCATGTGCATGTTTAAACTGTTTGAAAATTTAATCTTGAGCAATGGTTAAATATAAATGTACAATAGCATAAAAAATAATGGTTATATTATATAGTTGACAATAAAAAATAATGAATAATGGTTAAATTATATCATATATTGCTTAGTTATATTAAGAAAATGGGTGAAATTGAGAGGTTTTAAGAAGGAAATGTGTGATAAATTTGGGGGAACCATAATTTGAAGGTGAATTAAGTTTGTGTAGGGTGAAATAAGAGTGTTTGAAAATATTTTGAGGTTGAATGAGGTTTGGAGATGGGTTTTTCAATAAACACCTATTTATTTGGTGAAAAATGAGGGTTTCATCAAAGAGGGTCTTAGCAAGCGAGTTTTGACTCAGTGGTTGAAGAATTTGTGGTTTTGGAGGTAGTTTGAGGACTGTCCAATGGTATTTTGAGTGGGAAGCAATATTGAAGGAGAGTTCCTTTGTTAAAGTGGGCTAATTGGAGCCCCTTTTCCAGCGTTCAAGGTCAGTTTGATGGTATCGTTCCAAAGTAAGTACATGTGATTGAGTTTGGATAGTTGTGGACCTACCTTTCATTGCATCACAAAGGACCTTATTCATGACCAAAAAACGTTAAGACACCCTAAACACTAACTAGTACAGGGGCATTTGACGGTATTGGCATGGTGTGATGGTTTATAGGTGGCATTTTTGTTCTTGCCACCAAGGTTCAAACCCCGTTGGGGTGGTATTGTTGAATGGTTGTATCCGGTTCATAGCTCCAATCAAAAGCGTTTACCCCTTGAATAAAAAAAAAACTAGTACAGGGGCACCAAGAGCATTTTGTGCAAATGTTGACAATTGAGGTCTTTTGGTTGTTTAGGGGTATTTGAGTCTTTGTGTTCAAATAATAAGGTCATTTAGGCCATTTTATGATGTAAGGATTCCTTTTATAGGTCTTTAGGTGGTTGGAAGGTCTAAGTCACAAAATATTGCAAAAATTGCAAAATTGTGTAAAAGTTGTCAAAATTGCAACTTATTGTCAAATGGTGGAGGTTCAAGAGTCATCTTGTTGTAGTTTATGGGGAAAGTAGTTGGAAGTTCTTTATTCATGTTTAGGCATGGTCCTCTTTTGCACCCAAATGCGTCGAATCACTCTGAGCTACGTTCAATCAGCTGAATCCCTTAAGAGTCTGAAGTGCAAAATGGCTGCAAACTTCAACATGACGTTACTTGGAAACCATGATGCTTAGAAACTTATCATCTAATCCTATGGGATTGTGTTGTTCCCCTCTACAATAACCTCTCTTAGTTTTTTCTATCTTCGAGGCATTTTCTTGTGGCGGCGAGATTTTGCTTGGGGAAAAAATTGTCAAATGCAAGTAGTGCAAAGTTGCAAAGAGGTGCAACTTTTGTTCTGCAACTCGTGTAACCAAGCTAACTATTCGAACATGTCCGATTGGATACGTTTATGCTAGGCATGGTCCTATTTCGCACCCAAACGTGCCGAATCACTCCAAGTTACGTTCAACTGGCTGAATCTCTTAAGAGTCTGAAGTGCAAAATGGCTGCAAACTTCAGCATGACGTTACTCGGACACCATGACGCTTATAAAATTATTGTCTGAGCCTATGAGATCATGTTGTGCCCCTCTACAATAACCTCTCTTGGTTTTCATTATCTTAGAGGCGTTTTCCTGTGGCGGCAAGATTTCGCTTGGGGAAAAAGTTGTCAAATGCAAGTAGTGCAAAGTTGTAAAGTGGTGCAACTTTCGTTCTGCAACTCGTGTTACCAAAATAACTATTCCAACGCATCTGAGTGGGTACTTTAACGCTAGGAATGGTTCTCTTTCACACCCAATTGCGCTGAATCGCTTCAAGCTACGTTCAACCAACTGAATCCCTCAAGAGTCTGAAGTGCAAAATGGCTGCAAACTTCAACATGACGTTACTCGTACACCGTGACGCTTAGAAATTTTTTGACTGAGCCTATGGGATTGTGTTGTGCCCCTCTACAATAACCTCTCTCAGTTTTCACTATCTCGGAGACGTTTTCCTGTGGTGGCGATATTTTGCTCGGGGAAAAAGTTGTCAAATGTAAGTAGTGCAAAGTTGCAAAGTGGTGCAAATTTTGTTCTACAACTCGTGTGACCAAACTAACTGTTCCAATGCATCCGAGTGTTTATGTTTACACTAGGAATGGTCCTCTTTCGTACCCAAATGCCCGAATCACTCTGAGCTACGTTTAACCAACTGAATCCCTTACGAGTCTGAAGTGCAAAATGGCTAGAAACTTCAACATGACATTAATCAGACACTGTGATGCTTAGAAAATTATCGTCTGAGCCTATGGGATCATGTTGTGCCCCTCTACAATAACCTCTCTTGGTTTTCGCTATCTTGGAGGCCTTTTCCTGTGGCGGCGAGATTTTGCTTGGGGAAAAAGTTGTCAAATGGAAGTAGTGCAAAGTTGCAAAGTGGTGCAACTTTCGTTCTGCAACTCATGTAACCAAACTAACTGTTCCAATGTGTCCGAATGAGTATGTTTATGCTAGGCATGGTCCTCTTTCACACCCAAATGCGTTGAATCTCTCTGAGCTACGTTCAACTGACTGAATCCCTTAAGAGTCTAAAGTGCAAAATGGCTGCAAACTTCAACATGACGTTACTTGGACACCGTGAAACTTAGAAAATTATCGTCTAATCCTATGGGATTGTGTTGTGCCCCTCTACAATAACCTCTCTTGATTTTCGCTATCTCAGAGGCATTTTCCTGTGGCGACAATATTTTGCTTGGGGAAAAAGTTGTCAAATGCAAGTAATGCAAAGTTACAAAGTGGTGCAACTTTTGTTCTGCAACTTGTGTGACCAAAATAACTATTCCAACACATCTGAGTGGGTACGTTGACGCTATACATGGTCCTCTTTTGCACCCAAATGTACCGAATCACTCCGAGCTACGTTCAACAGGTTGAATCCCTTAAGAGTTTGAAGTGCAAAATGGTTGCAAACTTCAGCATGACGTTACTCAGACACCGTGACACTTAGAAAATTCTCGTCTAAGCCTATGAAACATTTTTGTGCCCCTCTACAATAACCTCTCTTGGTTTTCACTATCTTAGAGGCATTATCTTATGGTGGCGAGATTTCGCTTGGGAAAAAAGTTGTCAAATGCTAGTAGTGCAAAGTTGCAAAGTGGTGCAACTTTCATTATGCAACTTGTGTGACCAAACTAACTGTTCCAACATGTCTGAGTTGGTACATTTATGCTAGGCATGGTCCTGTTTTGTACTCAACGCCGAATCACTCTGAGCTACGTTCAACCAGCTGAATCCCTTAAGAGTCTGAAGTGCAAAATGGCTATAAAATTCAGCATGACATTAATCGGGCATCGTGATGCTTAGAAATTTTTTTTCTGAGCCTATGGGATTGTGTTGTGCCCCTCTACAATAACCTCTTTTGGTTTTTGTTATCTCAGAGGCATTTTCCTGTGGCGGCGAGATTTCGCTTTGGGAAAAAGTTGTCAAATGCTAGTAGTGCAAAGTTGCAAAGTGGTGCAACTTTCATTTTGTAATTCGTGTGACCAATCTAACTATCCCAACACATCCAAGTGGGTATGTTTACGCTAGGATTGGTCATCTTTCACACCCAAACGTGCCAAATTGCTCCGAGCTACGTTCAACTAGTTGAATCCCTTAAGAGTTTGAAGTGCAAAATGGATGCAAACTTCAACATGAAATTACTCATACACCGTGATACTTAAAAAACTTGTCATCTAAGCCTATGGGATCATGTTGTGCCCCTCTAGAATAACCTCTTTCAGTTTTTTCTATCTCGAAGGCGTTTTCCTGTGGTGGCGAGATTTCGCTTGGGGAAAAAACTGTCAAATGCAAGTAGTGAAAAGTTACAAAGTGGTAGAACTTTCGTTCTGCAACTTGTGTGACCAAAATAACTATTCCAATGCGTTTGAGTGGGTACATGTACACTAGGAATGGTCCTCTTTCACACCGAAATGAGCTGAAGCGCTCTGAGGTACATTCAACCAGTTGAATCCCTTAAGAGTCCGAAGTGTAAAATGGCTGCAAACTTCAACATGACGTTACTCAGACACCGTGACACTTAGAAACTTCTCGTCTGAGCCTATGGGATCGTGTTCTTCCCCTCTACAATAACCTCTCTTGGTTTTCTATTGGAAGGAAAATAAGCATGTCTAAGTCAAGAGAAAGTCCGCCCAATCTTGGCAAGGCACAAGCAAAGTCTACCATGCCCATGGTCAAGGAAAATGTCCAAGATGATGCAAAGTCCACTTGGGAAAGAAAAGCTATGTCCAAATTATTTTCAAGTCTGCCCTTGGCTTGAATAATGCTTGTCCAAGAAAAAGTTAAAGTCCGCCCAACTCAAAGCATACATGGAAAAGATAACATAAAGTCGGCCCAACTCAAAGCATACATGGCAAAGACAACTTAAAGTCCACCCCAAGCTGAAAATAGGAGATGGAAAACATATCTTGAAGTCCGCCTTAGGCCAAGATCAAAGGGGACATCAAACACGCTGAGATGGTGCCTCGTCATCTTCCAACCAATCAAATTTTTCCAAGCTAGCATATCTAGGTTCAATGAACCTGATACTTCATAAAGCAACAACTTTTTATTGTTGGTTAATATTTAGCAGAAGGACAAGTGTCTCCAAATGTAATTTTCTCATTGGTCGAGAGGTAGTTAGATGTGAAAAACCCTTATTAGGGTTTTATTTTGTAATCTTGGTCATTGATTCAAAATCAATCTTGGCCATTGAATTGTATTTGAGGAGCCTGTAAATTGAGCTCACCCCTCATTTGTAAAACATGGGAGCATCCATCGCATACTACCAGCTCACTACCTTGTCTATTCTTTCATTTACTATTATGCTTTGATAGATTTTTTCCAAGCATCCATCACTTGTCCGAAAGCACTTGTTGTAGGCTCTTAGCCATAGTAGCAAGACAGTGAATTGTTTGATAAAATGCTTTGGTAGACATGTATGAAAAATGTGGTAGCATAGACAAGGTAGTAAACTATTTGAAAAAATGCCTCAAAGAAATGTGGTCTCATGGTGATGGAATGCCATGACAATCCATGGAAGTTGCTTGTCATGGAATTCCATCACCATGAGACCACATTTCTTTGAGGCATTTTTTCAAATAGTTCGCTACCTTTTCTATGCTATTGCTTACTATTACGCTTTGATGGATTTTTTCCAAGCATCCATATAGCTTGTTCAAAGCACCTATTTTAGACTTTTAGCCATAGCAGCAAGGCAGTGAATTGATTGATAAAATGCTTTGGTAGACATGTATGAAAAATGTGGTAGCATAGACAAGGCAATGAATTGTTTGAAAAAAAATCCTTAAAGAAGTGTGTTCTCTTGGTGATGGAATGCCATGACAAGCACATTGAGACTAGATTTCTTTGAGGCATTTTTTGAACAGTTCACTGCCTTGTCTATGCTATTGCTTCTTATTATGCTTTGATATATTTTTTCCAAGCATCCATAGCTTGTTTGCAAGCACCTATTTCAGGATTTTAGCCATAGCAGCAAGGCAGTGAATTGTTTGATAAAATGCTTTGGTAAACATGTACGAAAAATGTGATAGCATAGGCAAGGCAATGAATTGTTTGAAAAAATTCCTCAAAGAAACGTGGTCTCATGGTGATGGAATGGCATGAAAATCCATAGAAATTTGCATGTCATGGCATTCCATCACCATGAGACCACATTTCTTTTAGGCATTTATTTCAAGCAGTTCATTGCCTTGTCTATAGTATTGCTTGCTATTATGCTTTTGATAGATTTTTTCCAAGCATCTATAGCTTGTTCGAAAGCACTTGTTTTATGCTTTTAGCCATATCAACAAGGCAGTGAACTGTTTAACAAAATACTTTGGTAGACATGTATGAAAAATGTGGTGACATAGAAAAGGCAGTGAACTATTTGATAAAATACGTCAAAGAAATCTGGCCTCATAGAATGCCATGATAAGAAAATGCAATTGGTAGCTCTGCTCCTACTTATTAGTTATGCAATGTGAAGTAATTGCATAATTGCTTAGGTTGACTTTGTAAAAAATATATTGTAATTGAAAATTTGTCATCTATCAACATCTAGTTATTAGTTATGCAGTGTGAAGTAATGCTTTGACTTTGAAAGATGTGCAATAAAATGTAATCAACGATATGAATATAAACTAGAAAAAAATATTTTTTACAATTCATTAGTTAAAATCTTTATTTATTTGCTCTCTATATCTCTGTATGCCATGGAAATACCTTAAAATTTCAAAATAAATAGATTTTATCTCTTGTTCTACAATTTTTTACATTTTTTTAAAATATGATTTTTTCCCGACTTTAAAAAAAACTCTTATACTTTTGGTTTGTCAAATTTTCCCCAAAAGATTTTTGCTGCTATGCATTGGAAGCATGAAGCATACATGTGAATACACACACTATATGTGAAGTATACATGTGAATAAGTGAAGCATACATGCGAATAAGTGAGGCACAAGTAATTGAAGCATTCCAAAGGATACAAACCACCAGGAATGGAGCTTATTTACACAATACGCTTTAGATGGAGCTTATTGAGCAATCGACAGTAATTAATTAAGCATTAGATGTAAACAAAATCCATGCCTACAACATTCAAGCATACGATTTACACAATACGCATGATAACATCATTCAAGAATGGCAATAGCAAAATAAGATTTTTTTAATCAAAAAGCTATAAGGTATACAATGATATATATTGATAAAAGTATATACAATATATCCAAAAAAACCATATAGGCTTAGTACAAAGGAGCCATATTATGGACACAAAATGTCACGTATATATCGATAGTACAAAACATATGTTCCAAAATGCCACATAGGCATACAACAAACAACCCTAATACAGTCATTTCCCTCTAGGGGAAGGAAATAGATCTAGTGCTGCCTTCAAAATTCGGCTGGATGGAGTGACTGTTGGTTCTCTAGTCTTTTGAACACGCTCGCTAGTCCTCCTCTCTTCACTCTGGACCTTCAACTAATACAATAAAATGCAAAGATGTTAATACACATAAATTTAATTGTGGAATGGCATATAACAAAATATAATCACTTACCACATACATATAGTCATCATTCACATTTACATCATTACCATCTCCACGATTTGGAGTGACAACCACTTGTAGCAACCATCAAGATAAAAATTAAGCTACACAAAAGTATCATGAAAATTTTCTATAATAGACCATAAAAGAGAAAATATAATGTCATATTGACTAATCTGTTGCATACCTCTCTCAATGGATCAAAACTGGCTATTGTTGCAGAAACTCCGTGCTCCATCATGCCACCAACATCACCAAGGTTGTCTGATGTCAACATCTACAAATGGTAAATGAAAGAGTAAATGGTAGGGTGAACTATTAAGTGTTAATGGGATGGGATTAGGAAGGAATAAAGGAACAAAAAGTGAATTAGGAGAAGATAATGTGACACGATCAAGGAATAAAAATGCAATGTTTGTGTTTCTCATCATTTTTTAGATCTGTATATGCAAAATTATGAAAACTAGCTAGCATTGTTTTACAACACCATTATTGAATAAAGGCTACCTAAGTGTAAGTTGTTTGAGGAAATGAATTGCGAGGTGTGGAGGTTGAAGGTCCACTAGGAAACTGTTTGAAATCCAAAGCATGCTATGAGACAAATATTCAAATCAAACATTCAATTGTTCAAATGCAATAATAATATCTTTAATACTAGTTGCATACCTGTGGACTCAACATGGAGAACGAATAAGGGTTTGTAGGAATGGGGCACGTCTCATGAACACTCTGACCCTAAAATTTCATCATATCGAAATTCTACTAATTTACTTATTCTTAAATTTCAAAATAAAATTTAATAAACAACATTAAATGAACTTGCTGAATTTTACCTAAGTGTCAATGCTGAATGTATCATTTGACAACAAATCATCTATGAAAGCCATCACCTCTACAATTGATGTAGGCTGTGTAGCTGCATCTCGAGCACTCTAATAATTGTATGTGCAAACTGCACCACAAGTGCCACAATGGTGGGGTGGAGCTGGAGGCCTACACGTCTCCTCCACACCAAGCTCTACTAGAGGCCTCACACATTGTAAAATGGTCTGGGGGAGTGAGCCAATCGACTCCAGCGTGTCCACCTCTACACTATCCTTAACAATGGAAGGAATGACGACGTGCTCCACCATGGGTCTGGCCAAGGGTCTCGGTGCCAACAGTGGATTACGTCATGCAACAGGTATATCATGTGTGGAGACCCCACCTCTACCCTGAAAGTCTAAGATGTCAAAATAATTTGGCATCTTATTGAGGATAAACTCATAATAGAGTTTCCTCAAAAAGTATTGTGGTACCTCATGGTTATTGCATGGAGGTTGGTCAAATACCATCCACCATCACTCCCAAAATTTATTTTTAATTAACTCATGGTGGCACCAATGGATGGGGAACCTCTTGCATGTATGAGACAAAGGTGCGTTGGTTTTCGGGTCTGTAAATAGGGCACACAAGTCAGCTTTGCTAATTTTTTGTTTTTTAACATCTGCATATGACAAACCTCTAGCATAATATTGTCTCATCCCATGCCTCTTATTTGACCAAAAAATTATTTTCTCACTCATTTCTCCTACATGAGATACAATTGACTTCAATGATTCAACAATCCCTCTCCTATAAGGGTGGGTTTCAACATGCTCAGTAAATCTTCCAATTAATTGTTCAACGTCTCTTTTATTGTTTTCAATTTGATTTAGAATATTTTCTTGTGTTCCTTGAGGATGCCTATGAATTGATGGAGGGGTTTTAGGTTGTTCTTGAATAGGAGGCTCTTCCTGAGGGGGTGACTGTGAATTCTCAATGCTTGGAGGTGGAGTTTCATTCCCTAAGAATTAGAACCAAATTTTATTATAAAAACCTATTTCAATCTGCATTCTAAATCAAATTCAAAATAAATAGAATAAAAATACATACCTCTTTGCAATCTTCGACGTCTCTGATGTGTTGGCGACATCCTTGTGAAAAATAGCAAGCTAAGAATGCAAATAATGGATGTTATTTGGCGATCGCGAGTTGCAGACCTCAAATCCTCCAAGCCAAGCCGCAGGTTGAAGTGAAATGACGTTTCGAAATGCATTTTTTTCTTTTATTTACGTTTGGAATTTGGCGCACGCCAAATGGCCAATTTCGGCCTTTTTTTGTGAATTTTTACAATTTGACACCTAAATTGTGTCACAGATTGGTGCACTTACCCTTCATTAGTTTCATTGTTTAATTAAAATACAAACTAGATGGAAATTGAAAATGTGTACACGTTCCTAATGTAGTTTTTTTTTCCTATGATACTTCCACAAAAAGTGGACCCAAACTCTTGCACTTACCCTCCCATAGGCTAATAGAGGAAAAAAAAAAAGGCACAAAATTGATGCTAGGAAGAGAAATCCAAAAAAAATGACAATTGATAAGAAAAAACCCCATATGTAAAGCTTGGGAACTTGAAATAAATGTCCCAAAAACAAAGGGCTCAATATACTATGAAGTAATTTTGAGTTGTCAAAGGCTAAAGATGTAAATATCAAAATAGATGAAACCAATAAGACACCGACATGATGATAAGACATCACCTGAGGCAATGGTAATGTCATAAATAACAAGAAAGTGATCACTTGTAGCAATGTATCATACCATTCGTTCTTGACACTAATGCTATAATTGTACCTTATTCACCCCTTCATTGAGTTATGTTCCCATTTATGTTGCCCATGCCATGATCCAACTTAGAATTTATATACCTATAAGCAACTCCTCAAGATTATGAAATATAAAAAGAGGGAATTGTTGTATTTAAATGCATCAACTACATTTCATGACCTTGTCAACCATCCCATCACTACCAATGTTAATGATGACTTCTAATATTCTCTTGAAATTTACCTTGGCATATCACTAGTGGCTAGCCAATTGAATGTAAATGCATTTGATACCTTGCTGCTAGTAAGGGGATAGTTGTACATAACTATATGTTGAATCTAGGGGCTTCAAGCAATGACATTCCCTTTGAAGTCATGAATGAATTAGATTTGAAAGTTTCCAATTGCTTTATTCTAATTGCTAAGTTCCTCAAGGTCAGGTTGCCCTCTAACGGGAGGTGAACTAGTGGCAGGAGTAACTTATGGAATAGGTGGAGGTATCATAAGGAGCAATGATATACTACCAAGGGTTTTTAAGCAAAGAAAACTAGGTCTTTTTGATTCAAAATTAAATTAAGGAAAATCAAGCCCTAAGCAGTCATACATAGAACCTTAGAGGATACATGCATTAAAGAACAAAGTACAATTATACAAAATTATATGTAATTGTGCTAAAAAGTACAATCATATATGGAATAGTATTTTTTCAATTACCAAAACTGCTTAACATTGTTTTACAACACCATTAAATAGTAAAGGTTACCTGAGTGAAAGTTGCTTGAGGATGAGAATAGCGAGGTGTCGATGTCGAAGGTCCACCAACAAATTGTTTGACATCCAAAGTGTGTTATGAGACAATAATTCATATAAGGTTAAACTATTCACATGTAATAATTATTTCTTTAATACTGGTCACATACCTTTGGACTCGACGACATAAACATATAGGGGTTTGCGAGAATGGTGCATGTAACATCAACACTCCAACCTTGAATTTTCAACATATTCATTTTACTAATTTAGTTATTCTTACATTTTAGAATAAATTTTAATAAACAAAATTAAATGAACTTGCTGAAATTTACCTAAGTAACAATACCAAATGTTTGACTCAACAAGGCATCTATCATGACCATCTTCTTTGCAACTAATGCATCCTATGTAGCTACATCCTGAGCACTCTCACCATCATACGTGTAAATAATATCGCAAGAGTGACAAAAATGGGATGAACTATGGGCCTAGAAGACTCGCCCACATTAGGCTTTGCTAGAGGCCTCACACACTGTACAAGGCTTTGAGTAAGCAAGATAATCGACTCCAACATGTCCACCTTGACATTTTCCTTCACAATGGACAAAACGGTGACATGCTCTGCCACGGGTTTAGCCAAGGGTCTCAATGCTAGCTGCAGATTATGTTGTGTGCTCAGTCTATCATGTGTGGAGCCCCCACCTCTACCTTGAAAGTCTAAATAGTCAAAATATTTTGGCATCTTATTGAGGAAAAACTCACAATAGAGTTTCCTCAAAAAATATTGTGGGACCTCATAGTTATTGCATGGAGGTTGGTAAAAAACCATCCACCATTGCTCCCAAAACCTATTTTTAATTAATTCATGGTGGCACCAATAGATGGGGAACCTCCTACATGCAAGTGATAAAGGTGCATTAGTTCTCGGGTCTGTGAAAAGGGCACACAAGTTAGCTTTGCTAAATTTTTTTTTTTCACTTGTGTATAGGAAGTCCACTTGCATAAAATCATTTTAATTCCTCCATCGTATTCAACCAAAAATTAACTTTTTCACTCATTGCTCCTACATGAGATACAATTGACTTTAGGGATTCGATAATGCCTCCCCTATAAGGGTGGGTTGTAACATATTGATTTAATCTTGCAATCAATTTTTCAAGGTCTCTTTTTTTGAGGGAGGGTTTTGGTCTTCTTGTTTGGGAGGGTTTTCGTGAGGAGGTGATTGTGAATTATCGATATTTGGAGGTGGAGATTGATTTCCTAGAGATTAAAACAAAGTTTAATAAAAAAACCTATTTTGATCTATAATTTAATTCAAATTTGAAACTAAAACAACAAAAATACATACCTCTTCCACCTTTGTGATGTCTTGGCACCATCCTCATTAAGAATCACAAGCTAGAAGTGTAAAAAATTATCTCCTTTTGGTGAGCACGGGTTGCAAAGGTGAAAAAAGGAAAGTGAAGTCGCGAGGAGGGTAGAAAATGATTTTTTGGTGTTTTAAAAATTTTAACTTTCTTTTAGATTTGGCGAGTGCCAAATTTGGCACTCTCCAAATTTGGCGCACACAAAATAGGCTTTTTGAGATTTTTTCCCAATTTGGCACCTTTTTTGTGTCACAACTTGGTGCACTTACGGGATTTGATAGAAATTAGTCCTGGAATTAAACTCCATTATTCTATATGATTCCAATCTCGATTAATTGAGAATAAAAATATAACAAAAATTTTGGGGACCTTTGATCCAATTGAGTATTAACAAAAAATGCTAGCATTCAACAATTAATAAGCTACAACTTTGGCCATGTTTGTACCATTTGGTCCTGACCTCTTCATCCTTCATACTATAATGCTACAAGTCCAAATGGGTTGCTTTCTTGGTATGCAGAGCTGTTTTTGCATAAAAACCACTTTGATGAAGAATAACAATTTCAACACTACAATGACAAACTTTATTCTTGACAAATTTGTGGAGTTATAATGTGAAGATTTTTTTTTCTCATAGTTATTGAATGAATTACAAAAAAATTAAGAACTGCAGGGATGATTTCTTTGATTTAATTTTGTGAGATTGGCAACCTTGAGTTCATATTTTATGCATGTCCTATGGTGTGTTATTAATACTTTAAAAATGTTGGATGATAAATTTTTAAAATTCAAATTTAAAGTGTATACCATGTTAGCAAAGCTTTATGTTTAGGGATTGTTCTTTTGTTAATGAACCATGAAAATTTCATAATTTCAAGGTGATAAACATTTGTTTGATTTAGTTTTGTAAGATTGGTAAGCTTGATTTCATATTTATGTATGGCATATGGTGCATTATTAATGCTTTAAAAATATTTATGATAAATTTTTAAAATTTTGAACTTTAAATTCATATTTTAGATGTATAATGTTAGCAAATCTTTATGTTTATGGATTGTTCTTTTACTTGTTTGCTATTTATTGTTGTTTATTGAAAAATGTAATTTGAAGAAATTTAGTATTAATTGATTTTTTAAGTAATTTGAGTAAAAAATAATATGTTATATTTCATATAATCATAGATTATTTTAATTACCTACTAATAATGGATAGTAAGTTAGTCAATTAAAAAATTTCATGTCATTCTTTGCTTCAATAAGAATTGTTTCTTTCAATATATGTGCACTACAAGAAGAGTTAAGCATATTTAACATAAACATTAAGTTAGAAATTCAATTAGATATAATCATATGTGTGATGAACACACGATATATATATGTGCATATTTTATATATCATCATATCAAAACTATTATATTTGAAGCATGTGTTTTTAATTCATCAAAGATGTAAACATCTTTTAATGAAAAATTAACATTGTTTTTAAACCATACATTTTTTAACATATCATTTAACAAACTTACACCACTCAAATTAGGAGCATTATAATCATACAACACTTTGAACAAATGACCTAAACTCATTTTATTAACTTCCCTTGGATTGTCAGTGCAGTTACCATCAACCTAATAAAAACCAACTACTTCAACGTGACTGTACCAAAGGATGGTTTAGTGAATCGGAGGTGACACACAATACATAAGATAGATTTCATTTAGTGGTATCATTTATATAATTAATTTTTTTAAAATATAATCTATTATAATATTGAAAGGTCAATTTTGTCTAATAAAAATAGAAAAAGATCAACATTCCCTAATAAAAATAGGATAAATATTTCTTTTTTTTTAATATGAATGAAGTGTAAAATTACTATTGACTATTTGACTATTAAACTGATCAATATAATAAAAAAATATTTTAAATATATTAAATTCAACAAAAATACATCTTTTATATTGAATTTTATATCTTTAGTGTGTAACTATTCACCAAAAAATTACATCTTATTTCTATTAATTTTTTATATAAAGAAACATAAATAAGAACTATGTGTCAAACAAATAAACTAAATACTTTTCTTTGATTGACTAAAATGACTTATTACTTAAATAATGATTTATAGAATAATCCACATGCTTTACAATGATCTCTAAATTGTAAGAATCTATCTACACTTACAATTTTGTAATGAATCTGCACATTCATTGTTCAAAGAGGCTCAAATAATTGTTGTGTTGAATAGTTGATATGCATCTCAACTCTTTGAAAACAAGACTCCTTCTACGCACCATTGAATGGCTAGAAATTATTGTTAATCTACATAATGGGTCCTTTTAAGGAAGGATGCATTCTAACCAAAAATAAATAAATAAATATTATAACAATATTTGTTTAAAAAAAATAAAAAATGCAAACAACTACTAATAAATTAAATAGGAATTAGGTTGAGAATTTGATTATGATAATTGCATACAAATTTTGGAATTTTAAGGGGGAATTTACTTATGAATTAATCTTTGTTCATTATAATTTTATGGTATAGGATGGCATGAAAGAAAAAAGATTGAGTTTCATCTAAAAAATAACATATGTCCAATTTATCTACATAAAATTTAACCAACTTTATCATAACTTACATCTTTTGTTTTGTACTGGATTTTAATAGGCTCCAAAATCAAATATAATAATAATAAATTACAATATAAATGAAACAAATAAACAATTTTTTTTTTTTTTTTTTATGAATAATGCTACAATAAGTTTATATTAACTTTTAAAAGTATTGTGATGAATAATTACCGAACTAACCCCAAACTAACTACTTAAAATCTAAAACTAATAAAACACCTTAAATCACATATAACTTTCATCAATAGAGAGTGATAAGACTGAAAATAACGTCCTGCACGCAGAGTATTTTGCCTGTGATAAATTTGGAAAGATAGTTTTGGTTTCATCAAATTTGACCGAAGGCTGAGCAATATCAGAAATTCATTTTCAATTATTATTATCATTATTTTTCATTTCGGGTTACTTCCTTGTCATGGAAATGTTCTTGTTGATGGGCATGCTATTCCATTTTTTTTTCAACCTCACTTCACAACCAGCAATAAAGACAAGAACAAGAAGGAAATCCATGTAAAAAGCAGAACCCCGAGTTACTAATTATATAAAAACTTTAACAGATCACCATTAATTTCATTAATCTAAAACCCCCATACAGATTACTTATCTTCATAACCCCCCCTACAAGCAAGTCATCATTAATCACATGCAACGTATATATGTGTTTTCCACAGCCCTTCTTCACACAGATATCACTGCAACAGAATAGTTTATTTATTACAACATAACATCCCAACTATTATATGATAAGCTTCTCACACAGACTTTAGGATGATGACCATATATTATATTATGACAATATAGTTCTATTCATCATTTGCAGTTGCAAGGATTGCAAGTGCAGTTGTCTCCACACTTACACCCACCTGTACACTTGCATCCATTCTCCCCTGCCACACTCATTTCTTCATAATACCTGCATTTCCAATCAGAAAATCCAGAATTCAATACCAACTTAAAATCATTTTCAAATAATTATTTTCCATAGCGTGTCAAATTCTGATATTGCTGTCAGAAAACATGGATCAATGAGTTTGACTCGTAAAACTACACGTTTGAATTCTGATAACAATATCACAATCATTTTCAAATCTAGAGAACATTAGATGTATATATATATATAAAGAGCAAAAAGAAGTTACTCCATGTCAGAAGCAGTGGCAGCAAACACAGGGGCCTCTACAACCTTCTCTGGGAAGGCCTTGCACCTGCATCACAACAAATCATTCCCCATTAAAAGAAACCCACAATTCATTTTTCTCCCTTAATTTCATAAAGAGAAGGTTAATATTGTTACCCTCCACAGCCACTGCCACAGCTGCAGTTGGCACCGCACCCACAATTTCCACCACAGCAAGACATCTTCACCACAACAACAACAAAAAAAAACCAGACAGAAATTTACAATACCCAAAATCACAGGCCACAAACAAGCTCAGATGAAATTCAAGGTTATTACCAAATGGGGTATTTATTAAAAATCTCAGGTAAACAGCAGTTAATGTTGAAACGAGCACACATTGGGGACCGTTCACGTGGCAGCAATCCTCGCCGTCCATCTCAGCAGACAGGAATTCAACGGGACCGTGCAACGTCACTCTCAGATTCCCAATATCGAAAATATTTACCTTCTAAGCTGCCTTGAATGATCTCCAGTTATACCTATTTTCATTTACGAACCCTCCTACCGGCTATAGCAAGTCGAAAGTGGGTAGTAACCGGATCTCGGAGCACTTACCATTAAATCTTATTTTAGAGTGGGGTTGTTTATAATTATTGGGTAAAGCAATTATATTCTGATTGAAATTGAAAATATGATCGGTCGGCACTCTGTCTGCTTTTTTTCAAAACATAATTTTAGGGATTCGTGTGCGTTTTTTTTTTCACCACTTTTCTTTTTCGTGTGGAAGACAACCGACTGCTTTTTCCCCTGTTTTTTATTTAATTATTTATAAAAAATAAAAAATATTCTTGACGAGATATTCTTATGCAAGTATTTTATAGTGGAAAGAAAGTGTACTGATATTTCTACCCTTTATTTTTAGGATTTTTGGTATATGCATTTTTTAAAGATTTATTTCAACACTATGGTCTATGGACGCAGCTATTCTCCCTACAAAAATGCATGTCAAGGGCATCATAACATACAAAAACGCATGATAACAGACATAACATACTCCACATGATACAACATGGTAGTTGGGACCTGCCAAGACAAAGGGATAAAATGACGATTTGGTTGACGAGATGGAATGTTTCCGTCACGAAAACCTGGAGTAAATGGCATTGTTAGCAAGTCTTTCCCGTATTTTGATGGTATTTCGTCAACGTTGTGGGTAGGAGCTTTATTATCCATAAAAGTCATTGGTGTATTATAGTCTATGTTCTCTTTTGCGACAAGCCATTGCTTTCTCATGTAGAGTGTGCACAGTTCACTGGAGTTGTAGGGAGACGTGAGTAAATATGTGATCTAAATCGTAGTAATTATTGTTTTTCGATAAGATAGTGTTTAAAAATGAAATTGTACAAATTAATTGTAGGTTGGAAAACATTGTGTGTTGTAAATTTTTTTCATTCTAATTGTTCAAAGGTAAAGGGTGGAGACCACTATGAGGAGTTGTAGGTGGAGGATACATAAACAAACAAAATTGAGGTGAGGGGTGAGTAACTAATTTGGTTGTTATGTGTATAGGGTTTTAAAATAGTATGTGGGTTGCAAGTTGCAAAACACTCGGTGTTATGAAAACTATAATTTTATAGACAGTATGAATGTAATGAAAAGTTGTTGTTATTTGGGTCCAGTAAGAATGTAATGAAAACCACCTTGAAAATTTATAACTATTAGTTACAATAAAAAAATAATTTTAATTTCTTCATATGATTAAAAAAAATTGCTTGCTTACACTAGATCCAACCCATGTGTGCTTATCATCCGTGTATATCTAGGTCTACAATTGAAATTGGAAAAACACCATTAGTTATAGTATTGGAAAAATACAATACACTTATCCTCAATTGAGGATGCAAACCATGGTGTGTTTTGGAAACCTTGTTAAAAAGCAGGTTAGAAAATATGTCATGTTTTAAACCTACAATTTCTCATACCCAACACATAGTCGTGAAATGTTGGTGTCATTTGAAATGTAGAGAAAACATACATATACTTAAGGATGTATTATAACAAATAGGACCTTTCCAAACATGCTCTCATTGTTAACATGCACTTTATAGAATGGGGCAACCTTCATAGTACACACTATGCAAAACACACTACATGTTTCAAGATGTAGTTCACAATGATCCCAACCCGTGTGCTTATCATCCATGTATATCCACATTTGCAATTGAAATAAGAAAAAACACCATTAATTCTAGTATTGGAAAAATATAGTACACTTATCCTCGATTGAGGATGCAAACCACAGTGTGTTTTGGAAACCTTGTTCAAATGCAGGTTAGAAAACACGCCATGTTTTGAAACCTACAATTTCTCATACCCAACACATAGTTGTGAAATGTTGTTATCTTTTGAAATGTGGACAAGTCATACCTATATAGTTAAGGATGTATTATAAAAAATGGGATGCTTCAAATCATACTCTCATTGTTAACATGCACTTTATAGAATGAGGCAACCTTCATAGAACACACTGTGCAAAACACACTGCGTGTTTCAAGCTACAGTTCACAACGATGCCAATCTCTCTAGTTATCATCTGTCTATATCTAGGTCTGCAATTCAAATAGCAACATCATTATTGTTGGTATTGGGAAAATATAAAACACTTCTCATCAGATGAGGAGTGGAAGCATAGTGTGTTTTGGAAACTTTGTCAAATGCAGGTTACGAAACACACCATATTTTGAAACCTGCAATTTCTAACACTCGACATATAGTTGTCAAATGCTATTGTCATTTGAAATGTAGACAAGACATACCTATAGTTAAGAATGTATTATAACCAATAGAACCTTTCTAAACATGCTCTCGTTGTTAACATGCACTTATAGAATGGGGCAACCTTCATAGTACACATTATGCAAAACACACTACTTATTTCAAGTTGCAGTTCACAGTGATGCCAACCTGTGTGCTTATGATCTATGTATATCCATGTCTACAATTCAAATAGGAGAAACACCATTAATTTTAGTATTGGAAAAATACAATACACTTATCCTCAATTGAGGATGAAAACCATAGTGTGTTTTGGAAACCTTGTTCAAATGCAAGTTAGAAAACACGTCATGTTTTGAAACTTGCAATTTCTCATACCTGACACAAAGTTGTGAAATGTTGTTGTCATTTGAAATGTAGACAAGACATGCATATAGTTAAGTATGTATTATAACAAATAGGACGTTTCAAATCATGTTGTCATTTTTAACATGCACTTTATAGAATGGGACAACCTTCACTGTACACATTGTTTAAAACACATTGCATGTTTCAAGTTGTAGTTCACAACGATTCCAACCCATGTGCTTATCATTCGTGTATATCTACATCTACAATTCAAATAGGAAAAACACCATTAATTCTACTATTGGAAAAATACAATATACTTATCCTCGGTTGAGGATGCAAACCACATGTGTGTTTTGGAAACCTTGTTTAAATGCAGGCTACAAAACACGCCATGTTTTGAAACCTACAATTTTTCATACTTGACAAACAGTTCTCAAATGATGTTGTCATTTGAAATGTAGACAAGACATACATATAGTTAAGGATGTATTATAACAAATAGGACCTTTCCAAACATGTTCTTACTGTTAACATGCACTTTATAGAATGGGACAACCTTCACAGTACACATTGTGCGAAACACACTACATGTCTCAAGCTGTAGTTCATAGTGATACCAACCTGCATGCTTATCATCCATGTATATCCACGTCTTCAATTCAAATAGGAATAAAACCATTCCATACACACATAGGTTAATTTTCAAAGTACACACTTCATACTGCACATGCTACTTGTTATAACAAATTGTTGGCAATAAGATAGATTGGTATTCTCCAACATATAGGAATTTTATACTACCAAAATTTCTCTACACATAGTTGGTACTTAGACAAAGGGGTGGATATTCTAAAGATAATACTGTAACTATGTTGTTGTGATTACTAAATAATACATTGAAGCTCATTTTTCCTAATTTTTTTCCTGAAAGGGTTTTACCAAATTATATACTATGTTAAATGTGGTGTACATTACTTACATGCTATTGCACGTGTAATATTTCTTTCAAAAATTGTGTTATTTTTTTTATATGTAGCACTACTCTCCTCATTTACTAAGTAGGAAGTTTCATCTAGCATTCTTTCAATTTGGTATCAAAGCCTAGGCTCCAACTTGTGAGATCCTAGGTTGGGGAAAATTATTTTTTGTTATTAATCTTGGTTTGAGTGGGAGAAACACATAAGAGAGATCTTGTTTCAAGAAATATTGTGAGCACATCATGGGTGGAGATGGATATATTTAATGGCATGAATTTTGAGTTGTGTAAGCTTAAAATGGACCATCTACTCATAGATTAAGATCTATGGATTATGGTATTAGAAAATAATTCCACATCTAGGAAGGATGAAGATTAAAAGGTATTAGATTAGAAATTTGGAAGCCTCATTTTTCATATTCAATATTATTGAATGTATAGGAAGATCCCACCATAAAGAGCCTCTAGAAGAAGTTGGGTAACCTATACTGGGCTAAATTCATGGTGAATAAGTGTTTTTCTATGAAATAAGTTGTTTTCTTTGAGGATGAGAGATGGGAACTCAATTATAGAGCACTAAAATCCATTCAACATCATTGTGGGCTAGTTATAGTCCATAAGAATGCAAGTAGATGGTGAGGATTGATGTATTGATTTGTTGTGTTCCTTGTCAAACTCATGGGACAACCTAATGATAACAATATGTAGCATTGTCACTAAGCTTATAATTGAAGAAGAGATAGGCGATCTACTCTCAAAGGAGTTGAGATAGAAAACTTTAAATTATATCTAGGATTTGCATTAGTGGTTTGAGGTAAATTGAAGAATAAAAGAAATGAAAAGAACAAAGACACAAGGTTTAAATCTAGGGAGAGACCCAAGTCCCTTAATAAATCCAAGGTCAAGTGTTTGAACTATAGTAAGAAAGGCCACATAAGGAATGATTGTGAAGAGGAAATAAAGGACACAAGTAAATGAAATGCTTATTCATGTCCAAGAGATTCTTAGGATGTTTCTAGATATTCATTAATTATTTCCTTGGCTATGCATGCATGTGAGGATGCATGAATGATTGAATTTAGATCTTTTTCTCACAATACTCTTGACAAGGATTGGTTTTTATACTAAGGGAATGTTGATGATGGAAATTTCTACCTTGATGACAATACTAAATCCTAAGTATTATTAGATGTGGCTAAGTTGAGATTAGATTCGGTGATGAGAGAATCAAATCCCTCTCATGAGTTTTGCATATCCTTGGTTTGGCATGAAGCATATTTTTTGTCAAGGGAATCATGACAAGGTAACTTGTAATTAATCTTTTATTTTATCATTACTAGCTTTAAGATTTATCAATTCATTTTTATCTTTATTTTTTTTTCTATTTTATCAAAATCATCATGTAATTTCTTAAAGGTGGCTTCATTGAACTAGGTTGTGCATACTATCAAATTTGTTTCATCTATTGTTGCCACATCACCAACCCTCTTAATCATTAATTGTCTCATTAGCTATTGAAGAAAATGGTTGATAAGAGCTTGCTATATGTAGGTTGTAATTTATAAATCTATTTTAAAAATCTCTAGCTATAACAATATAGATATTAGCATCGAGAGATAGTGACTATATTTTGGATTACATTTATGTCATTTAAGGTCTAGAATCTTTGTTTAGAATGAGTTATAAACATTCTATTAAATTTTTCTATTGATATTTGAAGGGAATAATTTCCCAAGCCTTGTAGAGCTTAAAAAAATGGATTCAAGATTCTACATACTACTATCATTTGACCTAAATAGCTTACAATTTCATTATAAGGTCCACCTAATTAAAAACCTGGTTACATCTTTCGGGTTATTTCAATGTGCATCCTTTAGAATCATAAGTATCAATTTGGATCACAAGTAGACTTCATTTGATTCAAAAGCATAAATGGATATCTCAAATTGGTTATCAACATGGTGCATAGTAAAATACAAGGTGTCATAGCACCACATGTGGAATGCCTATTATAGGGGAGCAATGTCTAATCATAGGCTCCAAAACATTTTCTTCCAATTAAATGCAAAGACTTTTAATTTTAGTAAAGCCACACTAGGCCCTGATGGGATTGAAAACATTGATTTCTTGCCTTCATGATCCTCAATTTCCATATGTTTTTAGAACAAAATTAATGGATAGGTTGCTCCCTAACCATTAGGTGAGAGTTATAGGGACATCTAGTTTGACAATTGTTAACTCTTCAAATTTGCACCCCTGCCAAGTTGTGGAAACTGAACAAATTTGGAGAAACATGGGAACACTCCTAGGCTATGGGTCACTTAAGCTTGGAGTGGACCTCTAGATAAGGCTAGCTCCTAAATGGTGTCACCTAACTACTGCTAATCTAATGCTTTTCTGAGGAAAGAGTAAGAGGGTTACATAAACTGAAATTGACTGAAAACTTTTAAAAGGTGATGCACCAAATACTAACTAAGACCTGCAAACAATTTGCACATAGTTCAAACAATGACAAATCCTGACTTACACAACTCATTCTGTATGCATTTTTGCATAAGTATTTTATAAGGAGGTTTTAAAGCTAAACTCCTAGAAGGAAATAAATTTCACAACTAAAAGCATTTTGCATTCATAACACAACTTATAACTTGCAACAACACACTTTTCTGCAAAATAGGTACTTAACATGAGACAAAATTACAAGGAAAAGCTAAATTTCACAAGTAATTTGATCAACCACTAGATGCACACAATAAAGCAAGAAATGAGAAGGCAAAATATTCAATATCATTGATCCAATGTACTCACTGGTATACAAATCTATCATTGAGTTACAATACTGCCCCTGCTGAAAAGATAACTCCAGAAAGTAAGCTATCACACTGTTGGAAAGAAAGAACTCCCTTCAAAAACTTAGTTTGAAGTTACACAAAAATTCAAACAACTTCCTCACACATATGGGTGAAATCACAATACTGTGTCTCACTTTTTTCCCAAGATGGACATTTACATCAAATTTTTTAACTAAATCTTTATCTTCTAAGACCTATAACAGCTAAACCGTTAAGAATTTGAACATGATGTGAACTAGTGATTTGTGGAAATTTGTGTGTAGATTATAAATATATTTTTTTCAAATTTTCCAAAATAAATCATGAATCTTTCAACATCTCCTTTAATAATTGGTTTTAGATAGAAAAAAAAAAAAAATTTAGAAAGTAATGTTTGTGTCGTACAACATAACTCTTTTTCTATAAAGGATTGAATTCTAATTTTTTAAATATAGATTCTCAACATCAATATCTAGGGAAAAAATATTTTTTCATAATTGTTTGTTGCATATTTATTTTTATATTAATTTTTGAAGTCACTGTAACTATAATTTGGACATATGTGTGTGTCGTACAACATAAATTTTTGTGTATATATCAAAATTCAATTTTTCTTTTTAGGGTCAAACAAGGACATTAATACCTAAGGAATGGGTATTTTTTGAATTTTTTTTTACAATGGTTTACTATTTTTCCACCTTTGCACAACAAAGAGCTTGATGTTTAGATAAGGAACTATTTTTATTAAAAATTAAAAATTAAATACATGACAAAATGAAAATATATCGAACCTATACTTTTTGGAAAGATCATTTCGAGGGCTATAATCTTGCAAAATATATTTTTTAAATGATGTTATTTAATCCCTCAAAAGGTAAAGAAAAAGTGGGTTTTTGCCAGCATTTTGATAGGTGCGAAGGAGACTCCATTTTGGGTATGATTTAATACTAGAGGGGTTCTATCCAAGGCGGTTTGATATAAGGGGGTCTTATCTATCCCTCTTTAATTAAAACCCTTTATATGAAGCCTCTCAAGACCTAAATCATTAGTTTTTTTCTAAAAAAAATGATTTTAGGCAAAAATAAGCACGTCCCAAAAGTGAGACACAATATTGTGATTTCACCCATATCCATCTAGAAAAGTTTGGTTGGATGCAGCAAAAAGGCCAAAAAAGAAGCTTCCAAAACTCCTCCAAAATGCCTCCAAAGTGAAAAAAGTCAAGCTAGGACCCAAGTCACACTAAAAGCATGACAAAAAATGCCTCCAAATGGTCCATCTCCACCAAAAACCCAGTCAAAGACAACTTTCACACTTTCCCATGTTGGTCAATATTCCAAATTCTCTACATGCCTCCAAACTGTTCTGACTCACACCTTTAGTGTGTTTGCAAAAGCATAAGACTCAACTATATGCTCTTGAATTAAACATATCAACACATGCCTTTTCATTTTGTGTTTAAAAAAAAAAACATTTAATTAAATGGCTTATAATTACACCATTTAACTAAATGTTTTTCATTTGAACTTAAAATGCAAAAAGGAAAAGGGCTCAAACAATTGCTTCCACCACCTCTATATGCTTGCAAAGCATAAAGAATTAACTAGAAACCCTATATGCTTGCAACATACACCATAGCTCCCTTTTGCTTGCTAAACAACATAATTAAAATGACTTACAAAACATCATTTTAACTATATTTTACATTATAATTCTATGACTCGACCAAATGAGTCAATACAAAAGCTAAAGTGTTAAAAAAAACTTCACACCTAGCATATATAAGGGGCTTTTAAATCACCTAAGGCATGAAACCCATGGGCACATTAGTTGCTGCATTATTTTTGTAAAAAGATAGACAAAAAACCTAATTTTCAATCGACATACATCAGGGTTTTCTAGAAACCCTAAAGAAAAAACAAGCAAAAGTTTCAAAAAACACTTCATTTTGCATTTCCACCTGTGTTGGGCGCTGCCATGATTAGGTTTTGATTGAAGAGCTCTGTGGGGTTGTATCTGAAAATTTCTCTACTTCATTCATGCTGGGAGAACGCGAGTAAGACATCTTTACTTGTGTGATGAACATTTTGAAGCTTTCATTAGTTTTCATTCTCTGTGTGTGCTTGGAAAACTAACCTCGAATCTTATGAGCAACAACAATGAAGTTATCTTGATTTCTTTGTATTTCTCTGAATCTCCCTCATGCATTTCTCCTGGAATTTTATGCCATGACTATGTGTTTTTGAATGCATTTTCAAGAATGGTTGTGGCCTCCACATTTTCCTTCTGTTGATTTTTTTAAAATAAAATATGAGCAACTTTGTTATTTTGATGTCATGAAATGGCGGCCAACTGTGTCATAATCCCTTTATTGTGATAAAATCGTGCAAGATTATAGTATGCCTGAGATTTCATGAGAGGTTGATAGCTGAAACACGAGCTATCTCTGTCAATTGTTCCACAAGACAATGCTATTGTGTGAAGAAAAAATGGTCTACAAAATAATTCAATGCCATTGCACAGTACGGGTATGAGTCAAAGACTCTACACATCTTTTGCTTTCCTTCATGAGCACTGCCTTTTTGATCTTGATCTGCTGCTTTGCATAGGACTGGGTTCCATTTTCGTTGGTATCGAGGGCTTTGTTTCCTATTGCTGGCCGCTTTAAACCCGTGGCTTGGAAGCTTCATTTCTCCAAAACTGATGAATCAAGTTTATCCCATTTTTTGTTGGTGGCCAGATTCTGCAACAACCATTGCTTTTCTAGTGAAAATGCATGGTGTAATGTCACACCATAAGTATTTTATGAAAATGGGAGTCACTAGGTGACTGATTATCCTCATGACTGGCAAGAATAATCTTTACTATTGACTATTTTGTATAGCCCTGAATCATTACACTCTAGAACAAAACCAAATTAAATGACATTTCCCTCACATAATTTCAATCTAAAAACACACTTTGCATTTCTTCAAGTTATCTTCCTCACTATTATGATAGGTCTTAGAGCACTGTGTTCATTTATTCCCCTCAAATTCTTCTTGATGAATAGTGAGGATTGTCCTCTAAACGTTGTTGTTTAACACAATATTCTCATAAATGTAGAGTGACCTCTCAAAGTCATTGTTGCATCTCACATAATTCCAAATGTGCTAGACTCTAGAACCATCCTGAGGGTACTTTGGCCTTGAGATCTGTCCTTCCTGACATATTTGTCCTTATTTTGTCTTGGCATTTTGATCCTTTGGAAATAAGCTCTTAGTTGCTATCACACATCCTTTTATGTCAAACCTCCATTGATTTGATCAAGAGCAAGCTCTTTCCTTTTTACATACTGTTCTACCATGCATTCTTCCATTTTGCAGGTTGTGCTTAACTGATCAAGTAATACTATTTAATTTGATGATTGTGAAATTCAAATAGATAACAACTCTCACATTAGCCATTATTTGATGCATAAGATGTCTCCTTGTGTAGCACTGTCTGTTGTATTTGACATTGTCATGACTCCCTTTCACTTTTGCATTTGAGACTTGCACTTACAAAAGTCTGCTTTGCTTCTTAGACTTCCTAAAGCACTTGCAAAAGCACATAACATACATGATTTCCTTATGCTATCTCATTAAATTTTTTGTACCTTACTCCTCCATTCCTTCGTTTGTTTGAATGACTAGCATCAATAGCATGACAGTCTGTCTTTATGAATCTCCTATGTACAATCCTCTCTTGATAGACCATGTTGTCCTATGTAGCTCATCATAGCTCCCGATAGGACTTGATAGCTCCTATACTGTGTCATTATCCATAATTGAACTTGATGCATCTGTGCTTCAGTGTTCATATTATCACATAAATCATCTGTTTCTTGGGAAGAGACAAACAGTTTCATCTTTGAATGATTGTTGTCCTTGTTCTTGTTCTTGTTCTTTACTTTACTAGATCCTTGAAAATGATGAAAACGAAATCCAACTCATATCATTATTAAAATGGACTTTGGATCCACTTAAGAAGATTGAAAAACATATAGATAGCAAAGTAAGATTTCCAAGCAACCTATTGTTTGATTCATTGTGAAAGATGAAGAGTAACTTTCTTGATAATTCACACTGTTTTGTTGCATCTTTTGAATCTGATAATGAAAGTTGATCAATTGGTATGATTCCACATTGATTTAATGCATCAAGAATAGGTTTATCATTGATTTGATCAAGTTGCTCAATTTCCTATCCCTCCTAAAACACAAGAGGAAAACATGTTGGGCTCAACCCTTGTGGGAGCCACATTTTACTCATGTTGTAATCAACTGAATCAAAACAATAACAAAGATTTGTCTTATATATGCACAAGGAGAAAACATGTTAGATAAACAAAACATATGATAGGTGTGTTTGATAACTCTTTTGTTTTCCTAGATACTTATGGTATGCTATCTATTTTAATGCTTATGGAGATCAGATTATATGTTTATGGATGTTTGTACATATTCTAATTGGCGACCTTTCATTGCCCTAATAGCACTCTTCTTACAGATGCAGGGAACCTAGGGGCAACAAGGAAAGTGTCAAATGGAAGCAGGACAAGCGGGATAGACTGAAGAAGATGCAGGACAAGACAACTAGGATCTGTCATTCAGGAAATGATGGGCCCCCCTTCATTTTATGTGCATTTCTTTTTTGTATTTGTAAATGTATAGTGTTTACTTTATATGCATTAAAATGGCTAGTCTCTCGGCTTGTGAGGGACACTATACACTTATCATTATCAATAAAGACTACATCTTGGAAAGATTGTGCACTTTTTTCTGTGTTATATTATATGCATCTGCATGAGGCAATGAAGTATTGTAGTCTTCTAATATTTCTTTATGCAAGTGAATGTAACATAGCAAAGTTAAAAAATGTACCTTCTTTTACTTGTAAAACATAAACAACATCACCTATTTTGGGCTAGTAGCAAAAATAGGTAACAACAATAATGGAGGAAGATGATTAATTGATGAATAATCTCTAAGAAGAATTGCACGCACTAAGATAAGAAATACAAATTGTGTGTCTATAGAAGTTTGTTACCTACTACAAACATCTAACAATACATGTCAATAGCCTTGAATTAGTTTGAATAAGAAAGATCATATGAAGTTCCCAACTTTTAAGATTTAAAAAAGGATGAGATAAGTTTGATTGTCAATTACAAATAATTTTAGTTAATTTTTTTAGAAAGGTAACAAAGTGAATAATGAGTGGAGAATTCCCTAACCATGAGGTGGGATATTTGCATGGACCTTTGGTTTAACAATAGTGGATGAAGATTGATATAATGAATAGTATTTAAGAAGAATTGTATGCCAAGAAATATAGATTATGTTTCTTAGAAACCTATTACAAAGATCAAACGATACATGGGAGTAACCTCAAAGAAATACATATATGAATATTTCCAATTATTAGGGCTTTAAAAAGCGTTGAGATACAACCTTTGTCAAATTTAGCTATGCAAGTAAGACCATTCAAAAGAAAGTGTTATTTTTCTTTCTAAATTGTCAATTGTATAGATGATTTTAGTTTAAAATTTGTAGTAAGGGTAAAGTGAATCATGGGGCACTCCCTAACCATGATGTTGGAGTTACAAAGACCTCTAGTTCAATGGTTGTGGAGGAAGAGAATGAAGTAATGGGGAAATATTTAAGAAGAATTGTTAGCATTGTGATAAAAATTACAAATGGTGAAAAGTAGACTTGTTGGCCTTCTATATGAGCTGGTTACCTATTGCAAAGATCTTGTGATTCATGATTAACCTCAAAGTAGTTCACAAGGAAGTCCATGTAAAGGCTTGAAACTCTTAGGGCTTAAAAAAGGGCTGAGGTAGAACCTACCTCAAGGTTCACTATACAAGTGAAGACTATTCGAAAGGAAGCGTCATTTTTCATTGTCAATCATCAATTACAAATAATTTAAGGTAAACATAGTAAAAAATTAACTAACAAAACGAATAAAGTGTGAATTATGATGTGCTCCCTAACCATGAGGTTGTAATTACAAAGACCTCTAGTTGAATGATAATGGAGGAAGATAATGAAGAAATATTTAAGAATTTTTAACATTGTTATAAGAAATACAAATTGTGTACATGTAAAGGAGACTTATATGGCTACTAAAAAAGACTTTAAAAGGTAGGGGAAAGGATCCAGTAGTTGTGCACCCTAACTTCACGCTTCTAATTATCCTACATGGAAATTTCAAATCAGTCCCAATTTTTTACAGCAGCTTACATGGCAAGTCGCCTGTTTACAACTAAGGTTTCAGGGCCACATCATCAAATATGATGCCACATCAGCATGCTTTTTGTCAAGGTGTCCAAAAAGGCCCCAAAAAAAAGTGAGACCAATACTTGTGAATTGACAACATGTTTTATTGAGCACTGATGTGGAATCACATGATTGGTTGCTTTTTAGATCAAAATAATACATTTTGTTTAATTATGGTAGTTATCATCAACACTAACAACTTTAAAGTCACAACTATTGGTCCAATATTGATAAAAATATTGGGCATTATATAAACAACTACTATCACAACTATTGAAACATGCTCAAGTATGGGGTGCTCTCCCCTAGATTTTCTTTCTTTCTATTTTCCTTTAGTGAGGGGTCTATCCAAATTTTCTCACTCCATTAAATGGTTAGTCGATTAAGTGGAATTTGTGAAAGACCTACTCAAGTAGATTAAACAAAGGTTTTTTTAATTAATTAATTTATTACTATCTTAGAGTGGATTTTGCCATAGATTGGCCCAAGTTAAATAAGACTTTTTTGGGCTTCTCCACTGTATGATTAATGGTTAGAATAGAATTACTTGACAAAGGTTAATATAATATCTTTTTTTAACATACAAAATAAAATTAATTCATAATCAATGATAAATAATGTTTACACAAATAAATTTATAAATAAAAAATTGGAGGGTACTTGCTTTTTTTTCTTAATTAAATTTTTTATTTTAAAAATAAATTGGTTTAGAACAAGTGGAAAGACACATCAAAGAACCCATTTATACAACACTCTCCAATCTTTAAAATGTGTAAGTCATGGGCTCAATCACTCTCAAGGTAATGCATATGTACACCCAAGTATGTTCACTAGAAACAAATAGTTAAAAGAAAGTTCACAAATGTTAAAGATTGTGCACTTTTCAACTTTTAAAACTCTTCATTCATTACTCCATTTTGGAATGAAAATGAAAATGATAGAAAATATGGTAGCAGCCAATTTATTCCATACTCTTCTACATTTCCCCTCCAAATTTAATTTCTAAATTTTTCTTTATCCTTCCTCCTAGTGTGCAATTCATCACTATTGATACCCTGATGGGCTAGCTCAAGTGGTTTTTGCTGTTATGCTTCATGTGGGAGGTCTCAAGGTCCATTCCCTTGGACTGACCACCTCTGTCATGCTGGGACCCTCTTGTTGTATCCATCAGGTTAGGCACTCGTAGTGGTGCTGACCCCCGACTTACTGGGGGTTGTGCATGGGGATTCGCTGCGAAGTACATTTCTTCGGAAAAAAAAGTGGTTGTTGCTGTTATGCTTCATGTGGGAGGTCTCAAGGTCCATTCCCTCAGACTGACCACCTCTGTCGTGCTGGGACTCTCTTGTTGTATCCATTAGGTTAGGCACTCGTAGTGGTGCTGACGGTTTACTCTGGACCCATTCCCCGACTTACTGGGGGGTGTGCATGGGGATTCGCACTGGGGGGTGTGCATGGGGATTCGCTGCGAAGTACATATCTTCGGAAAAAAATTAATCACTATCGAATTACATATAAAACTGAAATTAACATTATTCAGTTAAAAAGAGCTCAAATTTACAGATTTGTTCCAGTGAACTTCGGGTGCATTCCAGAAAGTTCGGTGTACCACCGCCACGTAGAAAACTCTGACGACTAATTTTGGCCTTTCTAGGCAAAGGAAACAACATTCACAAGCATCACGTAACTGCTTCAGTTCACAGATAGGATTATTTTGCCTGTGCTAAATTTGGAAAGAAGATCTAGTACGATATGTATTTTAACCAGGAAATCTTTCTAACAAGCAGAAGCCCCATACACTTATTTAAGGAAAAAAATAACAAAAGATCTCAGACAGATCAGCATTAATTCCATTAATTAACTAAACCCACATACAGATTTCCCTGTCCTGATAATCCCACACAAGAAAATGACAAGGTAAACTTCATTCACATACAATGTATATATGTGTCTTAAACATCCTTCTCACACAGTTATCAGTGTGACAGTACAGTTTATTTATTACAACTATCATGTGATAAGCTTCTCACACAGACTTTAACAGGATAAACATATATTATAACGAGAATATAGTTTTATTCATCATTTGCAGTTGCAAGGATTGCAAGTGCAGCTGTCTCCACACTTACAACCACCTGCACACTTGCATCCATTCTCCCCTGCCACAGTCATTTCCTCATTATACCTGCATTTTCAATCAGAAAATCCAGAATTCAGTACCAAATTAAAATCATTTTCAAATCTACAGAACCTTGAGTATATATATATATATAAAACTTACTCCATGTCAGAGGCAGTGGCAGCAAACACAGGGGCTTCTACAACCCTCTCTGGAAAGGCCTTGCATCTGCATCACAACAAGCCATTCCCCATTTAAAAAAATAAAAAGAACCCATAATTCAATCTTCTCCCTTAAATTCACAGAAAGAAAAAAATATATATTATGATCAGAAAGTGTTGTTACCCTCCACAGCCACTGCCACAGCCGCAGTTAGCACCACACCCACAATTTCCACCACAGCAAGACATCTTCACCACAACAACAGCCAAGAAAATGCAAACAGAAATCTGCAATACCCAAATTCACAGAGCACAATGGAGATCTAGATGGGGTATAAGGTGAATACCAAATGGGGTATTTATTAAAATACAGTTAGTGCTGAAACGAGCACACATTTGTGACCGTTCACGTGGCAGCAATCTCAGATGGCATGAATTCAATGGGGCCGTCCAACGTCACTCTTAGATTCCCAATATCCAAAATTATTTACCTACCAAACCGCCTTGAATTCTGACCTCCAGTTGTTTTCGTCTTGATTCGTCTTGATTTACGAACCCTCCCACCGGCTATAGCAAGTGGAAAGTTCGTCACTAACCGGATCTCTAGCACCTATCACTCAATCTGATTTTACAGTTGCTTATCTTCATTGGATAAAACAATTATATTCTGTAAGGAGGTCCATTACGTATTTGAAAATATGATATGTACCCTTTGTCTTTTTTCTTTACCCTGCTTTCGCTCAAATACCTGGTGTATGGGACGGTGAACATTCAACACTTACAAATCTACTACGCCTTATATTACTCCATTATTTGAGCTTCTTTACTGAAAAAGCTTTAAATATCTAGGTTGTGTGGACAGCCTCTATATATCTCAAATATTTATATATTTGGAAAAGAGAAAAGTATATATTCTTATATTTTTCCTCTTGTTTTATATTATTTGTGTTGAGGAGTGTAGTACATGTGTTGTACATATTGTTGGGTTCTTTTGATATACATTAAGGTTCATTCGTACATGTTTTATTATCTCTTAATATTTTGGATTCTTTTGATATATATATTAAGGTCCACTTTTACATGATTTATTATCCCTCAATATTTTGTTCAAAATATATTTGTTATAAATCTTATAAATATATTCTTACTTAAACTTTGCGCTAGCAAGGATTATGATATGTATAAATCTTAAAAACATTTTCTTACTTAAACTTTACACTAGCAAGGATTATGATATGTCATTAGAGTTTAATCATAACAACTATATCCTCCATCTTTTTCAAATTTCAAAAATAATATTTGATTTAGAATATTCTAGACAAGACTATTACCCGTATTTGTTATAAATCATAAAACGTTTTCCGACTCAAACTAAATTGCACTAGCAAGGAATATGATTATGGCAAGGACTCTGATTATGTCATCATAACTTAATTGTAACAACTCTCTTCCACCTTTTTTCAATTTTCAAAAAACTATATTTTATAATAGAATATTGTAGACAGTCATCACCCATCATTATATATGCCAAAAAATAATAGTTTGATGTTTGGAGCATACATTTAAATAGATTATCCTTGGGTCTTATGTACATCATCAAAAAACATTATTCAATAGCTAGGACAATAAATTTATAATCTATCTTATATTTTGCATGCTCACAACCATCTCTATATCATACATTAGAATCAACATCCAACTCCACAATCACTTTAATTTTTACTATTGACTCAATCTAAATGCTTGACTAAGGTCCAATGAAATCTTGAACTTCAATTCTTACATAGAAAACCCCACATTGCTTTTTAGCACCACTACTATTTTCTTTACCAAAATATATATTCTAGACAAACAATTTCTCTAAGTACAAAATACCTAATATTAATTTTGATAGGATCACAAACATCAAGATCGAATTGCACGAGTAGATAGTATTAGTCACATGATTTTGTCCTTGACTTAGCCTCTTCGACATCATTTGTCTTTCCTTCTCAAGGCAATTTCTAGTTCTATAATTTTATTTGTAATCTTCTATCTCAACACCATATCAATCAATGCTCGCATTGGATGTCAAGCAACCCCAATCCTTCTTAATTTAATATTATCATATGCTCAATTTATGTCTCAATTAGCTTGCATTAGTTGTTTAATAAATCAACTCATAAATGTCTCTAGAGTGTCACTTTTAAATAATTCTATTTAGTTATACACTTTAGATATTTTTGAAGGGTCATTTTATTTACCTTCATTTTGGTGAACCCATAACTTATATGTCTATCCCTTAGAGTTAAACATTCGTACTTTCTTGGGTTGTATATTTGCGTGCTTCAATTTGTATTCTTATATTGATTCCTCTTAGTACTTCATTTAGGCTTTGACACCTCACCTTTTAGATCCCCCCGTTGTTTGTGCTTCACTTAGGTTTTGGCCCTTAATCTTTTAGAGTCCCTATTGTTTGAATACTTCATTGTTAAGACTTTCACCATGGATTGCAATTAACTCTTGTCTTTGGCTTCCATTCCTAAATTCCTCAAGGATTTTATTTTATTTTCACAAGGTTCTCATATATTTTCATGAAAAAGAGGGTGCTCCATGCTCTAAGGATACATTGATCCAACATATTTCTAACTTCTCATCTTTTCCTAAACTTGTTCACACATCTCCTTCTATTTAGAAAGAATTTACTTCATATGCACATGACACTCATAATAATCATATTCCTTGCATGACATATGATAGCGATGGTGGTAGTTCACCTTCTTTGATTATACATGATGCTACTTTTCTTAATGGTGAGGAGACCCCTCTTGTCATTCATGATAGTTTCTTCCTCTCTATCCATTGCCTCATGGTCTATTGATGATTTTCTTAGCGAGAATCTTAGTAATGCTTGCTTGAGTAATGAACATTCTTTTTTCTCTCCTTTTAATGATACTAGTGTTGTCTCCTTGTTCCAAAATGGGTTAGCTCATGCTATGGACACAATTAGTGGAGACTTAATGTTTGATGGATTTAATGGTAATCAAGTTGCATGTTTATATTCCAAATTAATATCCTTTTAATTTATGAGTCTAGATGCATGATAACATGTTCCAAATTCAGACATTAGAAAAGCTTTAATAGATGAAGCTTTATAATGGTTTGATATGTATCATACATCTTATACATCATTTGTTGTGCCTAGACATGTTTTCATAGATTACTTCACTCTTGGATCTAGGATAGGTAAATATCTTATGATTCTCAATATTCAAATTCTTGTGGCCATTTCTTTTGAGATCTCATGGTTTCATGTGTGCATCATGTTTGATACACCATTTTTTAATGTCCACAATGACCATCCTATGGATTATTTTATTCCTTTATATGGCGTATCTTTTAATAATCGTGAGTGCATGATTATTGTAATGTCTCACCTACATATGAACAAATACATGGTTTTGACACAAGTAAAGAAGATGAACAACATGAGGATCACCTACAACTTTTACTAGGTTATGTGAAGATGATGTGCAAGAAAATCATGTTCCATTTATTACACATGACATTGGTACACATAAGGCTATTGGAAAAATTATTGATGATCAAATCTCTAGCCCTATTCTTGTTTCTACACCAAACAAAATTTTAAACCAATTGACCCTCATTATGAGAAAAGTACAAAATATAGAAAATTATATCAATGATTTGTAAAAGCCTCCAAAGAAGGATTTCACATGTAATAAACTACATGATTAGTTGGCATATGAAAAAATGACTTGTCCTCTACCAATTGGATTTGTGACACCTAGTTTAATAGTGTATGATGGTAGAGGTGATACACTAATCATACAAGATCCTTCAAAAATATATTATTAGACAATTTTTATGAGGATACATTGTTTCCACTAAGATTAAGTGATTATCCTATTACTTATTTTCATTCTTTTTAATGCCTCAAGTCAACACACTTAGAACAAAACCTAATAAAATAACTTTTTTTGAAACAACGACAACAATATCATTAATTGTACAACAACATGTTGAACGTGCATACAAATATGCACACAAGTGTCATGTGAAACACAATGACACAATGATGATGAGAATAAGAACAACCTAACAATTGCATAAGAAAGGTGGTATGAATGAAAGACTAATGCTCGTGGGATAAATCCACCACAAAAACCTATGAGAGGGGATGGCACATGCATGACGATCGATTACTAATCCATGATCATAATCTCTTGCAAAACCAATCCAATATAGGATGAGGGAATCATCAACCTCCAATCCACTCCCAAACACCCTCACAACACTGAACACAAAGGCCAACCTTCATAAGATGTTGCCTACTTAGGAGGCATAAACTCTCCACTAATCGGAATGACAACGTGTCACTTCCAATCAATGACACACTTCCCAAGGAAAGGAGATGCCATAAATCTTGATATATAACACTTTTTAATGAAATGAAATCATGGGAAGACTCACAATACTGAGGGGAACAACTCTCATTTACGAGGTTTCCTCGAGAAATGAATGTGATATCCTTCAAACATTGAACAAAGGAAAAAAAGAGAAATAAAGGACACTAGTGCCCAAATGGGACACTAGCACCCAAACAAGACACTAGCACCCAGGCACTAGAAACCCTATCGGGCATGCTAGAGTCCCTACAAAGGTGTTGAAATCTTGGCTAATGAGTAAGCCAAAGATAGGGATTGGTCCCCAAGACATGCCAAACACCTAGGAACATCCAAACACTACACCCAAAACCAAACTCCACACATTTCTTAAACATAACATACACACAAAATCAACCTTTAGACTCTCACCAAGTCTAGGTATCAAAAACACAACATGCAACTCCAGAGGTACACAAATTGAGTGACCACTTGTCACTAGGTATGTAACCACCTCAGATGTCACCACACTGCCTCCACCAACTGCCACTACAACCGATGGTAAGGACCAACTATAGCATCCAACAAAGTCCTACTCAAGGACTACCACAACAACTAGGAACTCCATATAGCTACTAACTTAGCCAAGGAAAAATGAACAAAAGCCTTTCAATCATTTCTCAAAACAAAGGCTAAAAAACACAAGGTTGCACTTCCTATGGTCTCTCCCAAAACTACAACCTTAACCTTTAAAGCTACAACCTAAAAGCTAGGGGAAACCAACCCACAAGGCTAGATGAAAAACTACCTCACCTCCATGCTCACTAAAAACACATGCATCACTTCCCATTATGGCACACTCCATGAGGTTCTCCCTAGGGCACCACTTGGGAAAAGCGAGGGTTTCTTGAGCACACTAGCTTCTCAATGTGAAAATAGGGACAACATAGGGTTTCTTAGAGGTAAGTTTCTAGGAAACTACCACTGAAAAGCATAAGCATTCCCAAACAACGAGGCTTAGTAACACCAAACTCACACATAACTCACCAAGGAAGGAATTGAACACTAATCATAGGAGAAAAACTTAGATTTTCACTATGATGATGCTTGACTATGACCCACCTAAGGGTTAAAAAACCCAAAAAAATTATGAAATCATGATAAAAAAATAGCTAACAACCACTACAAGGATCAAACACTAAGTGATCTCCTAAGAGAATACACAGGATAACCAATTCCTCAACCTAGAACTACATCTCCTTCTATCCTTAAGCTAGAAACACCTCTAAAGTACCAAGGAGAAACTCCTAAAAATCACCAGAAAAACCTCAACTAGCAACTTAACAAGGGTAGAAAAATATAATATAATAAAATAAACACAATACTATGTGTCAAAGAACTTACTAATGCACCTCCATATCCTACACTATGTCGAAAATGAGTGAAGCTATGTAAATCATATCCTAAATGACATGATATGCATCTTCATGCTATCAAATAACATGGATTTTGATTCTTAAGACACCTCAACAAACACTCAAATAATTCCAAGTCACTAGGAAACATGGTCACAAGACCACAACAAGCAAGGCCAAGATAGGAAAGAACTATCATAGTTGGTGGACTAAATCACACCCAACCGTCTATGAGAAAATATATTTAGGTAGGATGCAAACAAAAATTTCCACACAAACCAATCTCAGACTCAAAGAACATAAAATTCCACAATCAATCTCATACAAAGATTTGAATACACTTTCCTCAATTCCAAGCACAAGGACATTCACACAAATTGAAGCCACTCAAAACTAGAAAGTCATATGCATACAATCATTTCAAAAAATTAAAACACCACACAAAATCCATTTTCATTTCATCATGAACAAGAAATTTGATTCAATATGATTCTAATTAGACAAACACTAAGAATTAACATGTTCTTAATGATCTACTCCATTGTACATTCTATCAGGGGTTTGTAATGAACATGATAGAGAACAAAACTTAACATAGAACAAAATCAACAATTTCAAACATTTAGAATAACCACTTCAAAGATAAAATAGAGCCCAAGAGGGAGAATTATCAATTTCAACATTAAATCATAAAATGAACACAATAAAAAAATCAAGCGTGACCAAGGGCCACAAAATAGATAGATGGAAAATTTTGGTGACTAGACCAACCATAAGAAAATTAAAAATTCAATCCTAGTCCTTACATCAATGAGAAACTTCTTCAATAACCAAAATAAAGCATCAAACTTGGAAAACATTATTACATGAATTGAATGACTAATGTTAGCCACATTTGAGGGAGTAAAGAGCTAGATGCCACATTGGGAGTACACCATCCTTTCTTTGTGCATGCTCCTAAGAGTAAACCTAATTTTAGTGGGGGAGAATTTAGTACCCCTCCCATTTGTAGCTTGTTGATGTGGGATTGGTGTTTTAGCTTCACCATTTTCCTTGTGATTTTGGTGGAGGTGTTTTCCTTGAGATGCTTGTATGCCTATATGATGCTTAAATGTTTGTTTTATCATTACGCTTCAACTTAGTGTTGTGTATTATGTATATAGTGATTAAATGCAAACTTGATTATTGATGTTCAAAAGGAATGATTTATATAAGGAATGTATGGATGTTAATTTTATGCTTTATGCTATTGTACCTCGTTAGGTGATTATGTTCTGTTATATGTGTGTGTGTGTGTGTATACATTAAGTAGGTACCCTTGACATGCGTTGAGTGGTTATAGGTACATGGTTATTTATCCACCTAGCTACATAGGTCTAAGTTATTTCCCAACAATGGTTAATTTGGAGATGTCACACTGGGCCTCCCTATTTATTCCCCAATTGTACTTGAATTTGTGTATGTTAATATGTGCAATCAAATTGAAATAAACAAAACACAAATAATGAAACTTTAAACTGAAGGAAAGCTAATTTAATTAATTTCAAAAGAAATAAATGAAGCTTCTTCAGAAGCGTTCCATCTTCCTCTATCTCCAGAGATTTGTTCGAATCTGCTGCTCTCAGATTGTGTAAGCTTGGCTTCTCCAAATGGCAATTTGTAGAATGAGTATGCAAAGTGATAAAGCTTCTCTATCCTATATGCTAGTGGAGGTGAGAATGCTGATACGGATATGCATAGGGGCTGTGGATTATGCACAGGGGCTGTGGATAATGCACATGGGTTGTGGATTGAAGATGCTATAAAATGAAATGGATATGCCATGATATGCTTTGCTACTATGCTATGCTATAAAATGAGAATGCTATGAATGCTAAAAGACTTATGCTATTGCAATTTGGCTATAGTAATTCTATTGAAAGCTTCTCTATATAATTTCAAAGACCTGACAGTCCTTTTTATAGCTTTTTGCAGGCAAAATCCTGGCTGGCAAGGATCAACGGCTGTGAGGTTGTCTGGTAAGTTTGAATGGTGAGAGATGGAGAGGTTGAGAGGAAGATGGAAGAGGTTGGGAGGTTGGAGAGAAAAATGGAAGCCTGTCTTCAACCCACGGGAACAAGCTTGCACAGGAACAGAGGAATTTAATTTTCTGTTTTGGCAGTTTGTTTCACGGTTGTTGAAGATAATGCAAATTAAATAAATAAATAAATAAATTTATTTAATTTCATGTGAGTTTGAAGAAATTAAATATTTTTGAAATATTTAATTTTAGAACTATAGAAGACTCAATTAAATATTTAGAATATTTAATTTGCAAATAGACTTTAGAAGAATTAATTAAATATTTTGGAATATTTAATTATAATGTGACTTTAGAAAGGAATTAATTAAATATTTGGAATATTTAATTGTAAATGGAATTTAGAAGAAAAGAATACTTAATCTTTATTTGAATAAAATATTCAAGCCAAGATTATTGATAATTAATATAAATAAATCGTAATGTTTATTTAATTAATTAAGAAATGAATACGAAAAGATGATTAAATAAACTTATTTATTTAATCGAAATGAAATAATGAACAATATAAATAAATTATTTAAATTTATTTATACCAGATGGAATTGAGATTTAATTAAATATTAAAATATTTAATTAATTACCAGACTATGTGATGTGACCATTTTTAGGTGTATACATTTTGCCCCTCGTTGAAGTGATGTGTTTTACGCATTGCTTCAAAGAATTTTGAAATTTTCCCCAGATGTTGATTGTCAAATGTTGATAGGTATATGCCCCCTCGAACGATGAATCGATAAGATTTTGATTTTTGTGGTTTTTTTTTTTGAATTTTTGATTTTTTTTGATTTTTAAGATATCAATTCATCGTTTGAAAATAATGATGTGAAGAAATTGACCCAGAGAGATATGAAATGAAAAATTGATGATCAAAATTGCCCCTGCTATGTTAAAATGTGATAAAATGCCCCAATTTTACCATTAAATAGGTAAAAAATGTCATTTTCCATTTTAACCTAGTAAAATTTGTAAATTTTGAGCTTTAGAGAGATAATTATGGCACTTCTGATTCACCAGCACCGTTTCGAGCGCATCCGACGACATCAACGACCGGCACACTATGGACCTCCGGTATGTACCCTGTGAAACTCCTACTTTTTGAAAATTTTCCGTTCGTTGCACGTTCATCGATGTTTTGATTGTGAAATAGTGTGTTTTAGCGCCCGTAATAATTTTCATAGCGCATTTGATAATTTTTGTAGCGCATTTATTTCTGTAGCGCATATGATAAATTCTGTAGCACCCTTAATTAGTTCTGTAGCGCATTTGATTTTGTAGTGCCCTTAATGAATTCTATAGCGCCCTTGATTAGTTCCGTAGCGCATTTGATTTTGTAGCGCCCATGACCATTTTCATAGCACCCATGATTGAATGTTGTTGTGATAAATAAATTTGTTCCCAAAGTTGTTGGAAAACAAATAATAGCTGATAAATTTGCTTTTAAAGTTGTTAAAAACAAATAAGACTGATAAGTTTACTTCTAAAGTTGTTAAAAACAAACATGATTTTGATTATCTTCTTTCATGAAAATGAAAAACAAATAGTTTGATTGATTTGTTTGCTTCTAAGGTTGTTAAAAAAAATGTGAGTTTGATTATCTGCTTTCCATGATGATGAAAAACAAATAGTTTGATATTCAGATTAGATTGATTAATCATGATGATTTGATATTGATTTTGATTTGTCATGATGATGTTGCAACAGGAGAGATTGGGCGTTTTGCAGTTACAGGAGACATTCCCGAGTACATGGACATTGATTCCACATCTGTTACAGTCAGATCGGGATGTGATCGAGGCATGCGGATTGACTTCATTGCTTGACATGCCTGAGGTGTGCCTCAACAGAGCTTTATTGACAACACTTGTAGAGCGGTGGCATAGTGATACCAACACATTTCATTTACCAACTGGAGAGATTACAGTGATCCCTGAGGACGTATATCGCATCTTGAGGATCCCAGTAATGGGAGAGATAGTGGTTTTTGATAGCCGAGAGGCTGGAGGCACTGATGCTTTGAGGAGGATTTTCAGAGATGATCATATTGCTGGATATTTCATCCCATGGGGCGAGATGACAGATACATATCCACCCTTACCATGTGTACTTGCAGGATTTATTGGAGGTGTTTTGTGCCCCGACCATAGGTCGAAGGGGTTCGCAGTCGGGTGGGGTCGTGTGTTGGAGAGTATGGTGATGCAGGGGACATAGTATGCGTGGGGGACATGCATGCTTGCTCACTTATATGATGAGTTACATAATATTGTATATGGTAGAGGCCGGAGTTTTGCTGTTGGTTGCTCGTTACTACAGATATGGGCATGGGAGCACTTTGCCGTTATGCGACCAGTGACTCATGGACGATGACCTATCGGTCGATCATATAGATGGGGATATGCCGATATTATTGCTCAGCCGAGACTGAGAAAACTAGATCATTGGCAGCGTCTCATAGATGGACTCGATACAGTATGCTGGCGGCCATATGTAGATTGTGAGGCATGGCTAGAGGATGCGAGGGAGATGCCCTATGTCTGTACGTCCAGATACCTTATTGGCCATACTCTGTGGATTATTGAGAGATTTCTTGCTGGACGAGTATGTCGGCAGTTTGGACGGATTCAGGGTATGCCTATGGGTTCTGCCATTTATGCACGATGACAGCCAGAGCTTGCAGTATGGGGTCCACAGATTTCCTATGAGGCAACGGTGGCAGAGTTCACCAGTTTAGGAGTAGTGATGTGGGATTACCGAGTTGATGTCCTTGATGTAGGGATGATGCCAGAGTATAGCCAGTATGTGTTAGAGCATCCTACACCACGTATGTTTGATCCTGATGAGCCTATTGCACCAGTTGCTGTACAAAGACCACAGAGAGGTGGTCAGAGATGATAGAGAGATTCAGCTTCAGAGGGTGATGATTCAGAGGGAGGGGATGATGATGAGAGTGGAGATAGTGATGATGATTTAGAGGGAGATGATGATGATGAGGAGGGTGGAGGTAGGGGTGGTGGTGGTAGGGGTGGTGATAGAGGTGGCAGGAGAGGTGGTAGAGGTGGACTGCGGATGAGACACACAGATCCATCACCTTCAATAGATCTAGTGGTGTCAGGTCAGATATCCTCTTTACAGAGTACAGTGCAGAGCTTATAGAGTCAGCTAGCACAGGCACAAACCTTGATTACATAGTTGCAGGGATAGTTGACTTCAGTTACTGCTGAGAGGGATACAACCAGACAGCGGGGTGAGCAGGCCATTGCTTTAGCGGATAGTCTATAGAGAGTGGCAGTGAGTACCCTGCCTGGTGACATGATGAGAGAGGTGACTAGAGCCACCCGGGAGGCTGAGTTTTATAGGACCAGATATCATGATGCTGTTCCACCTAAGTGGAGGGAGAGTTATACATAGTCACGGTCTACTCATAGTCGCTCTCGTACTACCAGCAGGGGTGTGACACAACCATTACCTCCAGGAGGGCCATCAGGGATAGGCGGAGCAGGTCCATCGGGTGTAGGTGGTACAGGTCCTAGACCAGCACCATCAGAGGATAGCACTACCTAGTGTATTGTAGATGATGTTTTTATGATACTCTATTTAAACATTTGTATACACCTTGAGATGGTCTCATTTTTGATGATGTTATATCATATATGATGGACATCTTTGTATATTTTGACATTCATTTTTGAGATATGTGAAATGTAGCGATGATTTATGATGAATGGATGGTTTTTCTATATATGCATGATGTGTTATGATATGATAGTTTCTCAATTTTTATTTTATGCTTATGATATATATGTATGCATGAGTGAAATCTATTGATGAATGATTATATGAATATGATGAATGCTTATAAATGTTTTGTTTATGATGTACACTTTGTTTTTATGATTTTCTGATGCAAATATGTATGAAAAATGTATGAAATGATGTTTTTTTGTGAATGTCAAAATATACTCAGTCATTTATTCAAAAGGATATGAAACACTTGATACTTTGCTAGCTTTTGGGAAAATCTATAAATGCAAAAAAATGCAGATTCTAAGATGAATGCAATCTATACTAACCATGCAGAATATACAATATTGCCATTTGGAGAGCTTATTTGTGCTTTTTGTATCATCATAGAGCATTGAAATGTTGAAAGTTAATACAAGCATCAAAGGGTATGTTAGCACCAGTGATGACCTGAGTATTGCTTTCATGATTTTTGATATAGCAAGATAATACAAGCATCTAGGTATAATTGAACCGAGATGACTTGAGTATTGCTTGCATAAACAGACAAGAGTTAACCCGTTTCCCATGCAAATTCTGAAATGCCATCAATGATACGTAGTAGAGCATGTCTCATGACCAATTTGCATAGTACTAATGATTTCCTTGCAAACAACAAACAAAGAAAAATCATACTCTTTCCTTGCGTTTCTAGTTCAGTACATCATCGAATTGCTCCAGAGATATGATAGAAAAATCAAACAACCATTCAAATCTTGCCTAAAATATTTCAAACATTATTCAGATTAAGATCATCCAACTTTGGTTATCAACATTGATGTTTTTGTTTTGATGTTTGTTTTGGATCATGCTGTTTTGATGTCAATTGGCATTGAATAAGCACATTGTGGTTGATTTGATACAGCAATGTTTGTTGCATTTTGGTTAATCGTCTTGTGTCCGTTTGTGATGTTCAAAAAACTTGTTGCCCCTCTTGTTTGTTCAGTCTATATTGTTGCCTCCAATGTAAACATAACCTAAAGATTAAGGATATGTACAAATTTCATCAAGCCATGATGAAACACAAGGATTCCTGTCATATGATATGGATATGAAAGATATGTACATATGATAGATATGAACAGATGATGCGGAAAGTGAATGCAAGACATAAGCTAATAGATGGAGGAGCCCATTTTGATTACAAGTAACGCCTGTTTGCCAGGTTTTCACCACTTGTTTTTATTGCACCTTTTCAGGATTTTTCTGATGTTTTGATTTTTTTCAGGACTTTTTATGATTTTTTAAAGATTTTTTCAGGACTTTTTATGATTTTTTTTGGATTTTTTAGGACTTTTTCTGATTTTTTTTTGGATTTTTTAAGGACTTTTTATGATTTTTTTGGATTTTTTCAGGACTTTTTATGAATTTTTTTGGATTTTTTAGACATAGAATTTATTCAAATGAATGTTGTTGATTGGCTCTTCAAACAGGTCCCCTTCTGATGTAGATAATTGATATGCACTAGAACCATATGCTGCAATGATGACAAATGGACCAAGCCAGTTTGGTTCAAATTTCCCTTTCTTTTCTCTATCTTGCTGATTACATGGATTTTCTCTCAAGACTAAGTCACCTACTTGAAATGTCTGTGGTTTAACTCTATGATTATAGCTACGAGACATAACTTGTTGATAACCCTTCAAATGGTCAGTTGCATGTTGACATCTTTCATATAATAGTTCTAACTGTTGCAGACGAGATACTCTGTAGTCTTCATCATTTATCAATCCCTTAAGTGAGATCCTCGGTGAAGGTATTTCAACCTCTAGTGGTAAAATTGCTTCTGCTCCATAGACCAAGGCATATGGGGTAGCTCCTGTTGGTGTGCGAATGCTGGTTCTATATGCCCACAAAGCTGGATTTAATTGGACATGCCAATCACGACCTACATCATTTATTGTTTTCTTCAAGATCTTCAAGATTGTTGTGTTGGAAGCTTCTGCTTGACCATTACCTTGTGGATAATAAGGTGTAGAGAACCTGTGTTGGATGTGAAATCTTTCACAAAGTTCATCCACATCCTGATTCTTGAAAGGCCTCCCATTATCAGTAATGATAGAATTAGGAATTCCATATCTACATATGATGTAATTTAGAATGAATGAAGAGATTTGTTTACCGGTCACAGTTGTCAAATGAACAACTTCGATCCATTTTGTAAAATACTCCGTAGCTGTGATAATGAATTTATGCCCATTTGATGATGAAGGATGAATTTTTCCAACAAGATCTAGTCCCCACTGAGAAAAAGGGCATATCAGAATAAAAGGTTGTAGCTCCTGTGCAGGTGCATGAATAAGATTCCCATGGATTTGGCATTTAGAACACTTCTTGACAAAAGTAAAAGAATCTCTCCATGGTAGGCCAGTAATATCCCATTCTGACAAGTTTCTTGGCTAAAGTCAAACCACTTGAATGAGTTCCACAAATACCACCATGAACCTCTTGTAAGGCTTTTTCAGATTCGTCACGTTCAAGACATCGAAGGAGTGTACCATCAAGACCACATCGGTAAAGGATGTCGGTGATCAAGGTATAACGGGATGATTGGTGTATGAAATTATTTTTTTGGTTGCAGGATAAATCTGGAGGTAAGATGTTGTCTTTCAAGTAGGTATAAGTCTTGCCATATAAAGGTGAGTCAGAACCGGTTAAATGATATATGACTTGGGTCTCAGGATTATCATAGGCGGGAGAAAACAATTGTTCCACCAAGAATTCATACTATTTTTTATCTTCTGACAATTGTAATAAGGAAGCAATTGTAGCCATTGCGTCCACAACTTTATTATCAATCCTTGAGATTTGTGAAAACTTGATTGACACAAAATACTTTTTAAAATCATCCACCATGTTCTTGTAAGGTAGCAACTTATAATCTTTAGTCTGATAATCATCATTGATTTGATTGATGACAAGTTGTGAATCACCATAGACTTGTAGCTCTGTAATACGCCATTCCAAGGCTATTTTTATCCCTATAAGCAATGCGTCATATTCAGCTATATTATTTGTGCAAGGAAACATCAATCGATAGGATTTTGGTATGTTGTCTCCTTTAGTTGTGACAAAAAGAATTCCTGCCTCCAAGCCTTGTTGCATGTCACATCCATCAAAGTACAATGTCCATGATTTCTAAATCGTTGCTGTGAAGACATCTGCATCAGGAAACTCAATGTGCATTGGATTTCCTTCTTGTAAAGGTGCTTCGGCCAACTGATCTGCAATGACCTATCCTTTAATAACTTTTCGATCTACATAGTGAATGTCAAACTCACTTAAGATCATTACCCATTTTGCAAGTCTCCCTGTTAAAGTAGCTTTGCTTAAAAGATATTTCAGTGGATCAATCTTAGTTATCAGCTTAACTGTATGAGCCAACATATAGTGTCACAACTTTTGAGAAGCAAACACCACTGCGAGGCAAGCTTTTTCTATAAAAGTGTAGTTTAATTCATGACTTGTTAAAGTTCTACTGATATAGTATATGGCCCTTTCTTTACCTGTAGAATCCTCTTGTGCAAGTAATGCTCCCAAGGATACTTCTGTTGCTGAAATATAGAGTATGAGTGGCTTTCTTGGAATGGATGGAATTAAAACTGGTGGGTTCATAAGATATTGCTTGATCTGATTGAATGCTGCTTCACATTTGTCTTCCCATTTGAATGGAACATTTTTATGCAATAAATGCGTAAATGGTAAACTTTTGTCTGCCAGTTGAGCTATAAACCTCCTGATGGATTGTAGTCGCCCTTGCAATGATCGAAGGTGACTGATATTTCATGGTGGTGGCATATCCATTATAGCTTGTACTTTTTCTGGATCAACTTCTATGCCCTTTTCTGAAACAATGTATCCTAGGAGTTTACCAGATGTAACGCTGAAGACACATTTCTTTGGATTAAGTCAAACATTGAACTTCTCCATTCTGGTAAATTTTTTTGACAAGACTTCTAGATGTCCTTCTCTTGTATGAGATTTGGCAAGGAGATCATCAACGTAATCTTCCATGAATGTATGCATCATATCATGAAAAATGGTTGTCATTGCTCTTTGATAAGTAGCTCCGGCATTCTTTAACCCAAATGGCATGACGTTCCAGCAATAGGTACCCCAAGGGCATGTGAACGCTGTTTTATCTTGATCCTCTGGTGCAATTTTTATCTGGTTGAATCCTGAAAATCCATCCATTAATGAATACATTGCATGACCAACAGTTAAATCAACAATCATATCTATGTTGGGCAAAGGAAAGTCATCTTTGGGAAAAGCTTTATTTAAATCTCTGAAATCTGTACAAGCTCTAATCCTTCCATCTAGCTTTGAAACAGGTACAATATTTGAAATCCATTCTGCATAGTCAATAGTCCGAATGAATCCAACATCTAAAAGCTTCTTTAATTCTTCTTTGACCAATAATGCAACATGTGGATGCATTTTTCTGAGTTTTTGCTTCATAGGTTTTGCCCCTGCGTTTATAGATAAATGATGCATTATTAGATTAGGATCTAACCCTGGCATATCAGCATATGGCCAAGCAAAATTGATTTGATTCTCCTTCAAGAATTCCATGAATTTCAGGACTTCTTCAACTGTTAATGACGCTGCAATTTGCAAGATTTTTGGCTGCTCTACTGTACTTATGTTAATTGATTATGTCGGTTTGATCAAAATAGAAGATCTCTCATGATAATGCTTGGGTAGAGTGTCAAGTTTCTCATCCTTTAATGCCTCAGAAAGGTTTTCACTGTCAGATTCACTCTTTATTTTTCTCTTATTGTGATCTACCATTGCCATTTTTTGGTTTTCACCAATAGATCCATCTTTTATTTCATTTATTTTGCAGCTAAGAGACTTGACACCCTCCTTATCAAAATCGTGAGTATGAAATTCTTGGATGAAACAATTGTTTTCCTCATTAGAAGAACAAAGGAAATTTATAATGTCTTCATCATCATGAAATGTAGGGATGTGGATAGGTGCATCATTGTCCCAATCAATAAGTTCCGGATAAACTAAAGGCATGGGATCATTAGGTTGGGTAAGGTCTTGAGGTGTCAAAGTCATGATGTGGTTGTCATCTTCATGGTAGACAAGGTCTATGATGATATTCTCCTGTTGATCGTCAATCTCGTTAAAATCTGAATCGTCCTCACTTGAGTCATGATCACTTTGTAAAACATAATCAAGTGGAGGCCTTGAACCTTCTCCTTGTATGAGAACGGGTGCATATTTGTGTATAGTATGAACTTGTTTGTCTCTCCAAAATTCACCATTATGAATGGTGTCCCATTCATATTCATTAGAATCAGTAACTGAACTATTCTGCAATTGGAAAACTGATTCATGAGGTTTATCTGACATTGATCCTCCTTCATGAGTTGGTTGCGCTTGCTGTGAAGTAGAGTCTTCTGTATCTTTACCATATCCAAGTCCTGTTTTATCATTTGGATGTATTGAAATAGGTTGAATTGGTTCCACAATTCCTTCTCTTCTTTTTCCTATAGGACCATTTCCTTCATAGCCCATTTTCTGCATGATAGCGTACCCCTTACCATATTGTTCTGTAGGTAACTTAATGTGCAAGAGAGATTCATCTTCATCTTTGTATAGCCAACTTAGAATGTCCCTATCTTCAACTTCTTCTTCAGTGGTGTTGGCTTTAATGAATTTTTCGTCAAACTTTGTGATTGGCACAAAAGCTTGGGACATAGAGGCTATTGCAATCTTTTGATTTGATAAGGTTGGCTAACCATGTGACCTCAGAGAAGGAGGTAAGGTAGAAAGAGATAGTGAATATTCACCTACCCCTTTGTCTTTAAAATTTAGCTTAGTATCAAGATTCTTTGTCAATTCTTGCAGTTGGCCTTGTAGATTGGAAGAAGAAACAATAAGAACCTCCTTATTATGTGGCACAAAGGTGTCTTGAGTTGCTCGGAGATTTGAACAAGTTCGTGTGCTATTGTAATCATCTTGTATGGTTATTTCTTGTCCATCATATGTAAACTTGAGGCATTGATGGTACGTTGATGGTACAACTTGCATATCATGAATCCATGGACGACCCAAGAGTATGTTATAAGAAAGATCACGATCTAGAACCTGACAAAAGGTATTTTTCACAACAGGTCCCACTCTGATAGGTAGCATTATTAGTCCTTTAGAAGCTCTTTCTTCATCATCATATGCCTTAATAGTTATTTTCCTTTGTGGATCAATAGAATTTTTTGATATTCCCAAGGCATGTATTAACTTTAAAGTACAAATGTTTAAACCAGCTCCTCCATCTATTAAGACATGTCTGATTCAGTGTTTATGGATCATGACTTCAAGATAGAGCGATGAATTATGTGGATGTGCCATGGAAGCATCATCTTTTTTGGAAAATGAAAGACAAGTGGGGGAAGACAAATGTCCCACCATAGCTTGAAATCTGTTTACATCCAGATCAGTGTCGACAGTTGTGTTTACAAGAGCTTCTTCTAAAATATTCTTGTGTATGGGAGATATTTTGAGAAGTTCAAGGATGGAGATTTGAGCTGATGTTTTTCTTAATTGATCAACCAGATTATATTGATTTGGAGAAGGAATAGTTGTCTTAGATGAACTTCCTTTTAGGACAACCTTTGCTTGTCCTCTTGTGGTCACATTAACCTGTTGATATTCGTGTTTTCCCTTGATTTTGATAACATTAACACGTTGATCATCAACATAGATGTGACGGATTATATTGTCTTCAACATTATGTACGCTTTTTGCTTTTGCATTTGATGTTTCCCCCTTTTGATAGTTCGGTAAAGGATCTTTGAATGCTTGATGATCGTCATTGGTATGATGTCCTTCAATTGTAATGGTGCCATTATCAATTAAATCTTGTACTAGATTTCGCAAAGCTTGACAATTATTTGTTCTATGACCTTTACATTGATGATAATTGCAATAATACGAGTCATTCCACGATGGTGGTTTGACTCGTGGCTCATAATCTCTTTGTGGTGGTAAGGTGATAACCTTATTATCAAGAAGCTCCTTGAGAGCAGACTCAAGAGATTGACCCAAAGTGGTAAAATTCTGTCTATTTGAAAAGAATGGAGGTCTGGACGGGTTTGATGTTTGGGTATTGCCGAGATTGTTATTGAAATTACCACGATTATCCTTGGTGTTTTGATTGGTCATGCTTTCTTGTTTGGAGTTTTGTCCTTGTTGATTGTTGCTTGCTAATTGGTTGGTATTTCCTTGTTGATTGTTTCGTAGAGCACTTGATAGATTAAAGATAGATGGTCTTGTTCGTAGATTATTTGCGTCTACTATACCATCATTGACAACATTTTTATTTTTGTTCCAAAACCTTGTTTTATCGTTGTTGTTTTGGTTGGATGTACTTGGATTATCAAGTTTTATCACTCCTCATTTAACCAAGGCCCCTTCAATGGTGATTGCGTTTTCAATCAATTTTTCAAAGTCATGAGGACAATGAAGGTTAAGCCTATAGCTTAATTCTTGATCTAGGATATTGATGAAGATATCCATCTTTTCCTTTTCAAGAATAGGACGAGAATATCGTGCGAATAACCTTCTCCACCTTTGCAAAAACGTAGTGAAGGATTCTCCTACTTTTTGTTTCACTTTACAAAGATCAAGCATTGTTATCTGGTGTTGTATGTTGTACGAGTATTGTGATATAAACTAATTTATTAACTCCTCAAAGGTTTTGATGGGTGGAGTGATCTTAGAAATCCACTCCATGGATTGTACACCTAGACTTCGTGGAAATAATTGCATTAAGTAGGTATCGTCATAGGCGAATTCTAGACTCATATTACGAAAATCCCTCACATGGTCAATGGGATCAGTTTTTCCACTGTACCTATCATATTTAGGGATTTCACAATGTTTTGGAAAGGGAATCATTTGAAGACTCCTATCGAATGGATAAGGAGATATGTCTTCCAAAACATACTTCTTTGTTGTGTCCCCTTGCATCTCCTTTATTTGCCCTTGTAATTCTTTTATCTGTTGAGTAAGGGCACTAAGTTCATTAGGAGGAGTTTCAGGATTATGTTTAATCCCTTCTATGTCAAAATTGTGAGGTAACTTAGATCCTTGATTAGCTAATGAAAGAAAATATCTTTCTTTGTTTCGTTCTAAAATCCTTTCCATAAGAGTATGGAATTGGGGATCTTGCTCTGCTTCTTGAAGCTTTTCTTCTGTTAATTCGTCAACATTAAATGTATCCTCTTCTTTCTCAGTATGGTCACCCATTTTGCTTGTAGTAGTTTCTCCTTCATCTTTTTCCATGTGTTTTTGAGATCTCGTGAAGACAGGCATAGGTTTTTCTCCAAATTCTACTCACTTGTGATCAAAAGAATGAAATAGTGCAATTTTGTGATAAATATGAAAGTCAGGATAGAATGAAAATTCTATGACTTGAAAGATTTCTAACCTTTAGCTTGTGTTGTTCCCTAATTGAAAGGATGAAAATCCTGTTGGTGGGAATTTAAGCAAAAGATCAAGAAAAAGACGATTTTGCACTTTATAAAGTTTGATCCTAGTTTCGTAAAAGAATGGATTTGTGAGAAATGCCTAATGTGACGAGTTCTCTATTGCAAGATTTGATTTGGATGAGTAGAATATTCAATTGCAAGTTGGGGAATATAACAAAAATGAATACATTGACTATGGTTATGCTTTTGAGAAAGGGCTCTTCTTTGAAAGAAAGCTTGTGAGTACAAAGGTTCTATAGCATAATCATCAGTGAAACCTCTAACACAATCATGATATCGATGAAGAAAGGTTCTATATTTGAGTAAAACTTTTCGGCTTTGATACAAGAATCATCTTTTCTTCAATAGTTTCTTGTAGCTAAGGGGTTTCTTTGGCTTTTTGATTCTTTTGAGAATGGACTTCTTAACAAAAGTTGTGGATTTCCAATTTCGTAACATGTGAGTAATCAAAGTGATCGTGAGTGTTGGATGATCTTAACTGAATTAATGTATTGAAAACACATCAAACAATTTGTAGAATACCTGTTTTAAGTATTATGCTAAACATCAAGTGTATGATCAAAATGTTATTCAAACATTGTTTTAACAGGTTTTACACATAAGCATTTCAAACAGATTCACTCTTAGTTCTCAAGTAGGTCATCATAGTAATCAACAACCCACATCTTAAAACTGTGTCGACTCACACAACCATGTCACCCCCGAAAGGGCGCCCGTGTTTTTGTCTTTTCCAGGTGTGTACTCAGAGTGACGGAAGTGGATACCAGATCCCCTGAGCAAACAGTCCTTGGAAGTTATATGGTGAGTATCTTGGGGGTAGATTCTTCCCTCCCCTGCACTGTGATTATTATGACGTTCGAAAACTGACTCGGTAGGATACTACACTAAGTTTGTAGTAAGGGTTTCCGTTCGGTGCGGCAAATGATAGACTCCCTCGAGAGACCTCCCTACCTTTAGAACAAAGGCCTTGGAGATGGTTATCAATGCACACTACCGTCAAAAGAGGGTTTCCCCAATTTTGCTTTAAATTTTAGAGTGGGGTGGAATAGCCTGGCTTTGGCTTGAACCCACTTGAGTCGTTCCTCTTGGGTGAGTACTTTTTCCCACAAGAGCAGGCTCTCTAAAAGGTGTTAATAAAACTGTAAATTGCATAAAGGGAAATAGATGAATTTGGCATTTTGATCACCCAATTAAGGGGAGAGCATAGGCCTATCACCGTTTAAGAAAAGCGATCAAAGATTCAGTTTTAAGCCCAAAATAAAATTTTACTATGCTAGGTGAAGATTTTGCTTCACAAAAACATGAAATTCTTTTTAGCCCAAAATTAAAAGTTAAGTGACTATCCTAGGATTGCTTAATTTTATTTATGTGACTACCCTAGGATTGCTTAATTCCATTTATGTGACTACCCTAGGATTGCTTGATTCCATTTATGTTTGTTACTATTCGCGGTTGCGTCGGATTCAGTCAAGCTGTATTCAAATTACAATATACAGTTTGCAGGTTTTTCAAAAATGCACTACAATAGACATTATAGGCGCTGCAATAATCATCATGGGCACTACAGGAATCATCATGGGCACTGCATAAATCATCATGGGCACTGCAAGAATCATCATGGGCGCTGCAAGAATCATCATGGGCGCTGCAGGAATCATCATGGGCACTGCAAGAATCATTAAGGGGGCTGCAATTTGCTTCAAGGGCACTGCAGGAATCTTCAAGGGTGCTGAAATGGGTATGAATATGGCTGAAGCGTGTTTCTTGCGCTAATCCACTATTTTTGATCATAACCTGTCAGAAAAACCTGCAAAAAGATGTGAGAATTGGGGGCAAGAGCCCCACGATGGGCGCCAAAAATGTGTATGTTAATATGTGCCATCAAATTGAAATAAACAAAACACAAATAATGAAACTTTAAACTAAAGGAAAGCTAATTTAATTAATTTCAAAAGAAATAAATGAAGCTTCTTCAGAAGCGTTCCATCTTCCTCTATCTCCAAAGATTTGTTCGAAGCTGCTGCTGTCAGATTGTGTAAGCTTGGCTTCTCCAAATGGAAATATGTAGAATGAGTATGCAAAGTGATAAATCTTCTCTATCCTATATGTTAGTGGAGGTGAGAATGCTGATACGGATATGCACAGGGGCTGTGGATTATGCACAGGGGCTGTGGATCGAAGATGCTATAAAATGAAATGGATATGCCATGATATGCTATGCTACTATGCTATGCTATAAAATGAGAATGCTATGAATGCTAAAAGACTTATGCTATTGCAATTTGGCTATAGTAATTCTATTGAAAGCTTCTCTATATAATTTCAAAGACCCAGCAGTCCTTTTTATAGCTTTTTGCAGGCAAAATCTTGGCTGGCAAGGATCAACGGCTGTGAGGTTGTCTGGTAAGTTTGAATGGTGAGAGATGGAGAGGTTGAGAGGAAGATGGAAGAGGTTGGGAGGTTGGAGAGAAGAATGGAAGCCTGTCTTCAACCCATGGGAACAAGCTTGCACAGGAACAGAGGAATTTAATTTTCTGTTTTAGCAGTTTGTTTCACGGTTGTTGAAGATAATGCAAATTAAATAAATAAATAAATAAATTTATTTAATTTCATGTGAGTTTGAAGAAATTAAATATTTTTGAAATATTTAATTTTAGAACTATAGAAGACTCAATTAAATATTTAGAATATTTAATTTGCAAATAGACTTTAGAAGAATTAATTAAATATTTTGGAATATTTAATTGTAATGTGACTTTAGAAAGGAATTAATTAAATATTTGGAATATTTAATTGTAAATGGAATTTAGAAGAAAAGAATACTTAATCTTTATTTGAATAAAATATTCAAGCCAAGATTATTGATAATTAATATAAATAAATCGTAATGTTTATTTAATTAATTAAGAAATGAATACGAAAAGATGATTAAATAAACTTATTTATTTAATCGAAATGAAATAATGAACAATATAAATAAATTATTTAAATTTATTTATACGTAGATGGAATTCGGAGATTTAATTAAATATTAAAAATATTTAATTAATTACCAGACTATGTGATGTGACCATTTTTAGGTGTATACAGAATTAAGTATGGTATGTGTCATATTTGACTAGTATTGACTTGTATCTAAGCTGTGAGTATTCTAGAATCTCTATGTGTCGTGAAATGCTAGTGTATGCACGATTTAAATAATTTCATAAATTTTGCATTGTCAATAAAAATATACTTTGAGTTGCATATTTTCTTGATTAATCATATTTTGATTATGAAAACAGATTAAGGTAAAATATTCAAATGATAGTTTAAATTATATTTTTTATTGTAAGATAATGTTGATTAGTTAAAATATTGCTTTTATGTCTAAGGGTTATTTTCGTAAAAAATGGGAAAATATAGTTAAGTTAATTGATTTTGTAAAATTCTTGGGGTGGGAATGTGTATTTATATTCGATTTAATTGTGTTAAATAATTGTTAATGAATAAAGGCAAATGGTTTTGTTTTGTTAAATAGAAAATTTAAAATTTAAAATAAAAAAATAGAAACATAGTGGGAAAAGAATTGGGTCAAAAGGGAAAGAGGCTTAAAATTTCATTCAATTCTTTGTTTTGGGGAAAATTGGGCTCTCAAACCCTCTTCTTCCCAAAAATTTGGAAATTGAATTCAAAATGCATTTGTGAATGGAATTGGATGGGATACAAAAAAAATGGGATAGGAATTGGAATGTGATTGTGCTTTGTTTTTTATTTTGATTGTTTTGTATGTGATTGGTGGAGCATTAACACACCTAATCTCATTTCAATTTTGAAATGCAAATAGGAATGGATTAATTTTTTTAAATTTTGATAAATTCCAAAATGTGCCGTTATAATGCTAAAATTTTCCAAATGCCCAAAAATAAAATTTTATGTCATAAATTGGTTGTTGTACATGTTTTGAACCAAATGATAAAAAATTTGGGTTTCTGAAAAATATAAAATTGAAGGTATTTTAATCATGATTGAAGGACTTTTTTGGTTTTTGGTCTTTTGTAAAGTTAGAAAAAAAAAAAAGTTTCAAGCGAATTTGAATGCTTTAGTTTGAGGGAATTAGAGTCTCCTTAATGGCTTTTCATAAGGATCATTTTAAGATTATGTTTTCAAGTTTTTGAGAAAATATTTATGTTTTGTTTGTATGCATTATTTTATGTGCCACACTTGTTGGTGAGTGTGGTGAGTCTAGGATGAAGGTAATAGAGAGGTTTATGGGAGTGGCTACCAACATGTCCCCAACCCAAAGTGTCTTGTAGGTTGATCATGTGTGGGGAGTCATCTAATCAAGTGAAAACTAATGAAACATGGGTAATTAATTAACAAAGATAATGAATGGCTCTCTCATGCCTTGAGTGTTTGTAAAGACTAAGGATGTTTGGGAAGGCATTCTAGCTGGAGGATCTTGGGTCTTGTAAGGTCAAGTACCCTCATTCGTATGAGAGAGGTACTAGATTCCACATGTAGCCATACTAGTGAACATTGTGATAACACTTCCTAAATAGCTCTTTAGCATCTTATCATAGTGTATAGCGTGTTTGTGTTTCGTCATTGGTGATTTGGCCCAATGATGATCCTTATGCTTTCCCAATGGTGAGTTACCCAAATATGATCTTGTGTTGTGCTATTGGTGAGTTTTCCTAATGACGGTTATGCGATGTGACATTGGTGAGTTTGTCCAATGATGGTTTTGTGATATACATCATTGGTGTTTGTGCCCAATGAGGACTTGTATTTGATCCTACTTATGATTGTTCCATCTTGTGATATTGGATGATTAATTAATATGATGTTTATTTTGAGTGTATTCTTCATGTATGGCATGTGTGTAATCCTTCTCCCAATGTGTTTGGTGTGAGTGAGCGGTTGTAGCCCATGTGAATATCTCCTAGCATGGTGGGAGTGGATCTTTTGATTCCACAAGGTTGGCAGTGTGGAAAAAACCATTGGGAATCAAAGGATTATGGTTGGATTCAAAGATGACTTCATGTGGTGAATAGTATTTCATATTTTCTTCCATTTGGTTCATTTGATGAAATTTTATATGTAAAGGAAATTGAGTCCTTTTTTATGTAATTATAATGCTATGTTATATTGGACCTCTCATTAAGGTGGATTGTAATCAATAAATAATAGATAGTGAAAGTAATTCATAGTTGTGTGAATCGGTGTTAGATCCAAGCACAATCAAATTATGTATGCTTATATATACTTATGCAATGTATTGGTAAAATGAATGTAGGAACCTTTAGCTTGGGCTTAAAATGAATGTAGGAATATTTTCTTTGGGTTTAAAATGAATAAAAAATGTTTTGGAGTAGTCTTGGATGGTGTTGTGGACCCTCCATGTAGTCTTCCTACTCCTAAGATCTCATTCCTTGAGTGTTGTGTCATTTAGGGTACTCTTGTAGCCTCTTGTTAGGCTTTGTAAAATCCCCAATGTGTTTTATCTACTTAGTTTGGTGTTTTACTGCTTAGGGTAGGAGTTAGGGGTGTCAAGGAGGTACTAAAACTCCTCCCTACATTCTCCTTTGTGCTCCTAGTGTGTTAAGTTCTTGAGAGAAGAAATGCTCTAGTTGGATTTCGATTCATTTTGTCACTTTTTGTGTTTTTTCGGTTGTCGGGTGCAATGTTTGGATGTGCCTAGATGTTCGGCATGTTTTGTGGACCAATCCATAGCTTGGGTTTTCTCACTGGTTAGGATGTCAATTCCTCTGCAAGGACTCTACTGTACCTAAAAGGGTTGCTAGTGCTTGGGCACTAGTGTCATGTTTGGGTGCTAGTGTCCCATTTAGGCACTAGTTTCATTTGTTGCTCTAATTTTACTTTGTTCAACATTCAAAGGGTCTTTCATTCACTTCTCGAGGAAACCCTATATATGAGAGTTGTTCCCCTTGATATTGTGACTTTTTCTATGATTTTTTTCATTTATGAGTGTCATTCATCAAGAATGATGGCATCTCCTTTCCTTGGGAAACATGTTGCTTCCTAGAAGTGACTTGTCAACATTCTAGCTAGTGGAGAGTTTGTGCCTCTTGGTTAGGCAACCTCCTGTGAAGGTTGGCCTTTGTTTAGTGTTGTAATGGTATTTGGGAGTGGATTGGAGGTTTATGATACCATCACCCTATCCTAGAGTGGTGGTGTGAGAGAAAACAATCGTGGATTAGTAATAAATCATTGTGAAGGTGCCATCCCCTCTCTCATAGGTTTGTCACGGTGGATTTATCCCACAAGTGTTAGTCTTCTATTGTTTCCACCTTGCTTATGCAATGGAGAGGTTTTTCTTGTTTTCATCATCATTCTATTTTGTTTCACATAACACTTGTGTGCACATTTTTGTGCAAGTGTGACATGTTGCATTAATGACATTGTTGTCGTTGTTTAAAAAAATTGTTTTGCTAGAATTTATTCTAAGCATGTTGGCTTCAGGAATTTTATTAGTTACATAATATTTTAACTACTTATTGTGGAGATTTAGCAAATTCTTTTATTGAAAATTTTTAATAAAAAATTGAGTGTAAGGTGACAATGGATAAAGTAACACATTGTCAATCGATAAAATATGAAACAATAAATGATTTATTCATAAAAATTGACTTTTCTAAGGCTTACAACCACATTGAGTGGAATTTTATCTTGGACATTTTATAGGCTCTAGGATTTGGGTCTCAATTGATTCAACCTATTAACATGATTTTTGCAAATGCCTTTTTTTGAATTACGGTCAATGGTTAGAAATCTAGTTCCTTTGGAATTTTCAAGTCCATTCGACAAGGTGATCCTTTGGCTTTAGCTCTATATGTGCTTTCCACTAAAGGGTTCAATTACCTTTTGGATTATTATGTGTCCCAAGGGCTGGTTAAAGGTATTTCTCTACCCAATTCCTCAACTTAGCTTATTAATGACCATTTTGTGGATGACTCTTTTCTCACTCTCTTAGAAGAGAAAAATATCAAACAATATTTACATTGTTTAGATATTATTTGTAAAGCCTTTGGTTCTAACATTAAGTGGCATAAGACTCAATGTTACATAAAATCCAAGTCCTCCTTGTGTCTTCTTAGATCAATTCATATAATTGGAAATGGATTGGTCATAGAGAAGTTTTAAAATTTAGGGGTATTCCTTTTTTATTTCAAAGCATCCCAAACATCTTTGTGACAAATTGTTCTTGCTAGAATTGTAAAGAAATTGACATACTAGGTCACAACACCTCTATCTTTGATAGAGAAATTTTAGATTTGTTTCAAGTTTCTTGTAGCCACTCAAGTTTAACAATATTCATGTTGGGTTCCTTCTAAAGATTCTTATATGAAAATGGAAAATATTCTTCATGATTTTATTTAGAAATCTTCAAAAAATCATCTAGGGATTTCATCGAGTGGATTGGGAATTTTTCTACCTCCCTTAGTGTAAGGAATCTAAGGTAGAAAACCAAATTCCTACTCTAATATTTAGAGGAGGGTTATGAATAAATAGAAATAAACATAAATAACATTCATACCACAACACAATGATTTACGTGGGGAAAAATCTTTCAAGAGAAAAACCCCACACTCCAAAGCCACCAATATATTATTTAGAAATCAACAAGATTACAATATACTTGTAGAAAAATCTTTCCCACAAGATTATCACCAACCAAAGATCCAAAGGTAACTCAATAGCTATAAAAATCTTACAACCAACCTCCATCTCATGCATCTAATATATACGAGATACAATACATGAAACTATCAAACAATATTACAAAACCATGAGCTAAAACCACCTAAAAAGTGGCACCCATCTTTATCTCCAATAAGAGATGATGTGTCAAAACACACAGCACCATGCATGTAACTCCCTCTTTATATCTCATTTATGTGTCTAACACATTTTTGCATCTCCCATTTCAGGAGATCCAACTTCCAAAGGCCATAATTTTTGATTTGGGTATCTGATTAAGGAACAATTTGAAGTGTCAGAAAGCTCATAAAATGATATATAAAGCTATAACTAGCTACACTAGTTCTTATCACTTTTAGGACCAAAAATTTCCTCTAAGGCCTTCAAACTAGACTTTAAAACTTTGGAAAATGAAAAATATAATATCTTCAAATCCATACATGATCTTGCAATGAAACTTTATGAGCATGCTTATTTAGCCAATCTAAAGCTTTGGGGAAAATTTCACATCAGTCCATGCTCAAATGTAAAATTATTATAAATAGTAACCTTGTGTAATTTCAAGGTTGAGACACCATTTTCCTAAGACCTAGGAGTCTAGAGGATTGAGGTTACTATCCACTGAACATATAGGTTTGGCTCTCTATAATATGTGGATTATTTGTACCCTTCAAGGAAAAAAATTGTATAAAATCCTAGTGTAGAATAGTATCTCTTTGGTCATCCTATTGGGTGTTACACTTGATATGAGATTAGCTTCACACCCTTCTTATCATGCAATTTTTTGTTCAGATCCAAGGGACTTTTGTGATAAATTTGGAGAGCCTAGGAAACACTTTAACCTTGGTGCCTTTGGAATGGTTTTGGATTCCACAATGGGCTTTTCCATAAATCAAAAAAATATTTGGTGGTCCCCTACTTTTCAAGCCATTGAATGCCCTTTGATAGGGATGCCCTAGTTAATGCCTTGATATTTTTAAAAAATGAATTAAAATTACTTAGGACATTATTACCAGGGCCTCCATGAGTATCCTTTCATGGAATGAAGCTAAGGAAAAGTTTCACCTTTCTAATCAAGATCATGAAACTTTTGTCACAATTATACAAGCCTCTTTAGCTAAAATGATTCACAAAACTAGTATCAATTCTTGCAAACCTTGGTGGGAAGATTGGAAGTGGTGTATAGACATCTCTTTTTATAATTGAAAGCTATGGAAAGGTTATCACTAGATTTATTCTTATTTTCCAATGATTCCCACCTTGAATCAATGGTGGAATTTATAGTCACTAATTTTTGTTTGGAAATTCAAAATTCACACCATTTGGTTGGCAATTTTGGAACCAAAATTGGCTCACTTTGCTTGGTGTATTTGTATAGTCATAAAATTGTACCCCTTGCAATTTTGCATACATTCTTGCTTCTGATTTAGTATCCACTCCTTTAGCATCTTGAGTAGACTCATTTTAGCCCCTGCATTAGCCTTTTTCCCTTCTCAGGATGCTCCAACACCCCTTTTTAGCAGTTACCCTCGCATGTCAACTTTTCGTTGAACCTTGTGCCTTCCTTGTTTGTGTTGTTTTGTAGCATGATGTGTCTGGACACTAGCACACGCGTGGACATCTGCACACTGCGCTATTGTCTTGTGACATTTCAATGCTCAAATGACCGTTTTCGAGCATGCTTTCCACTTGTCACCTCCCTTTGGTTGTTGGTAACGACTCAAGATGCTTTGTAACCGCCCAGGAAGCTTCCTTTTGCTTCTTTTCTCCCTTTAAAAGAGGTCCTTTTAATCCATTTACTCCTTCCAAGTCTTGCTAGCACTTCTCTAGCTCCATTCTAGCTTTTTGCTTCACTCCATCACTTGCTTACACAACTCCATATAGCTTGTTGTAGCAGCTTCAAGCTCTCTCAAGTTCTCTCAAGCTCTCTTAATGCTCTTTGTAGCTCTCTTAGCTCTTGTAGCTCCATATCCCTTGCCTTATGCTTGTGAGCATCTTGGGATCCCATATCTCCTTCCTATTGCATTTTCACATTGTGATGCGGGTTCTCCTCCTTGAGCGGGGATTGCTTTTATCACCTCTTTTGTGATACGGGTTCTCCTCCTCGAGTGGGGATTGCTTTTATCACTCCTACTTGGTGGTGCAGGTTCTACTCCTAAGCGGGTTTTTCTTTCACCACACGCTTTGGTAATTTCTCTCTTTCTCTATCTTCTTGGCTGTCTGTGGAGGTGGGAACACCAAAACGGGGGTTTGACTGAGGCAAACCCCTATACAACCGCAACACTTTCTCCAAATCTTACAGACACAGGTATTGAAGACATCAACTAGCTGGAGGCTTCATTACTTGGATTGTTGTGAGCATTTATTTCCCTTCTATCTCTTCTTCTCTTTATCTTTATCATTTATTTTGCTTTATTCTCATTTCTATTATATTCTATCACTTTCTAGTACTTTCAAAGTTCTCAGCAATCGAAGTAGTATTCATTTTGTTGTTTTCTGATACATTCTTGTTCTCTAGTCTGTACAAGACACCAATGCATCTCTGGGATGTTAGTGCGTTGCACTTTCATCCATATTCTGCACTGACGTCCTTTGGTCGAGAGCTTGTCAGTTTGTCTAGAAAATATGTGACCTACTCTTCTTGATTCTAGAACTCTCACCGTTGTTCCTGAGGTAGACTAAGGAAGTTCGCCCTGTGAGACTCTCTAAATGAAGAGAACTCATAAGTAGCAAATCCACCTCTTCTACATTTTGGTGAACTTGATGTGAAGCAGGTATTTAAAAAAAACTAGGAATTTATTTACCCCTACTTGGTGGGGTCATAACTTTTGACTCGATGCTCGGAATACAAAACAGTTTGCACCGTTGGAAAGGTCTCCTAGAGAACTAGTTCAATCCCTAAAATACCAGTGCCTTTGGCAATCAAATTTTAGGGATTGATGCAAGTTTTGACCTCAAATTCCGCTCCAAAAACCTCTGAAAATGCGAATTACTAGAACATAGAAAATACTGAAAAATCGTAATGAATTTAATATCTTCTTTTATTATTTCAGTATCTAATTTTGTTCAAAATGTTAATGATGTTCCATTTCATGCATGTGATTGTGACTTGGGTTTTCCTATGTCACTTGGTATCTTTGATCCTTCTCATAAAAGTCCTCTTGCTTTGGAGGATATTTTGTTGGAAGAAGATGAAATCATTGATACCTTTCTTAATGTTACTCTACCTTCTCTTCATTCCAGTGCACTCTCTTCTAGAGATGACGCATTGGTGAGTGATGAATATACCCTTTATTCCAATGCACTCTCTTCTAGAGATGTTGCATTTATGAATGATGAATCTAACCTTTATTCCAATGCACTCTCTTCTAGAGACGCTGCATTTGTGAATGATGAAGCTCACCTTTGTTCTGATGCACTCTCCTCTAGAGGTGATGCATTAGTGAATGATGAATCCTTCCACATCTGATTCTCCATGGATCGATGTTGAGAAGGTTTCTTCAAATAACTATTCCACATTTGATCCTATTTGGATTGATGTTGAGAATATGTCTTCAAATAATCATTCTACTAGTTGTGATGGTTAAGTAAATGTAATATGTGTCTTTGTTGCCCCTCAAAGTCCTAAGAGACTGTTCATTTATGTGACTCCAGCTAGCCCTTCTCCTAAAAGGATTTGTTCTATTGATGGTTTTCCATTGGATAAATATTTTCCTAATCTTTCTAAGGCTCCCTCTTATAGAGTGGTAGCCCATACTTATGAGAATAATATGAATAAACAACCAAGCCTTCTTGAAGCTACTAAACCTACAAATAAAGCACCTAGTGATTGTGATCTTTTTGAGCAACTCCAAGTTACTTCGGATAAGATCTCACTATGGGACTTGCTTTAGTCTACTCTGGTTCATCAAGGTATTCTTTAGGAAGCCTTGCAAAATATCCTCTTACCTTCTTCTGCTAGGCCGATGGATGCTAATGTGTTGATGGTGTGTATTCATGCGGAAACGCTGAATATCACATTGTATCTGCAGGAACTCCCACCTTCAGAAGTACATAAGCAAGAAGATCTTCTAATGATTATACTCAACATTAATAAAATCGGTGTTAGACGTACTCTTGTTGATGTCGGTTCAACACTCAATGTGTGTAGTATTGATCTATTTCCTAAGAATAATATTGATCCATCTTCTCTTAATGCTTCTTCAGTTCTCATTCGTGGGTTCGATAATGTTGGGTGACAAGCTCTAGGTACAATAGTATTAACTTTGCAGCTTGGACCCATTACCGTACCTACCCTTGTATATGTTATGTCAAAAAAATTACCATATAGCCTTCTTCTTGGTAGGCCGTGGATTCATGCTATAGGTGTAGTCCCATCTACCTTACATAAGTCTATTAAGTTCATTTGTAATGATAAAGTAGTCACGGTTAAGGCTGACCCTGATGCTATGCACTTATATGAGATGATAGCTACTAGTCAGGCTTCGGTTGTGCCTACTCTTATGCCTTCAGTGTCTTCTAGTGTGTTGATGATTACTCCAACAATACCTAGTACAAATTATACTCATGAGATAAATGTTCCTGAAGAAGATCCTTTTGAAGTAGGAAATCCTAAGTCTACTCCTTTTACCTCTTCTCAAGAGAATGCATGTCTTGGTAATGATTGGGGTTTCTTAGACTTTACAAATTCCTTCATTGGAGAATATAAAGCTGACCCAATCCACTCAAACCTTCCAATAACATCATCCACCCCTACTATCAGAGATGGTTATTCTCCTATATCGCGGGGTAGCGTGAACATAAATTGTAATGTCCTTAGTGTTGATCCTCCTTTTGAGGAAGAGGATTATGCTTCTGCTAAAGAAGACAGTGTTGGAAGTCCTATTAATAAGGATGATGGCAATCCCATAGAGGAGTGTGATCCCCATTGTTGGGACAATGCTCTTTATGAGGATCCTCCTCAATATTTGCAAGCATGTTGTGGCCCCAACTTTAAGCTTGTCTCTAAATATGGCTATGAGCGTAAAGGTTGTGGGTGTAACAAACAAGGCATTTAGGTACCCATTGAATTCACACCATGTAAGCATAATTTTGGGCTTGGTTGCTCGAAGGAATGATCTAAATGGAAGCCATGGCTAAGTGACAAGAATTCTTCTCAACCTTGTTTTGTTGAAAGGAATCTTCCTCCATTGTTTTCTATCTTCGTGCCTTCTTCTTCTTCTTGTGAGAAGTCAAACCTTTCTCCACAGGAGAAAGGGTTGCTTCCTACTCTTCATCCTCTATTCGTGCAAGAGTGTATTTTGTTGTGGCTTCTAAAAGCCCACTTAATCACTCTTCCTTCTCCTACATGCAATAAGTCTCATGAACATGATAAAGAAAGACATTCTTTCTATGCATAGCATCGAGTGCTTGGCCATTCCACAAGTGAATATAAAACCTTGAAGGATAAAATACAACTTCTTGATTCAAGTGTCATCAAACTCCCATTTGATTGATGACCTGCCTTTACTTTGGATGACAAGTGATATCAAGGTCTACCTCTATCTTGTATGTTTTAAGTATCTTGAATGGTTCTCCTCCCTTGTATGTTGGGGGCAGTGATAAACTATTCTGGAGATGTGTGTCCTTTCCCATCTCTTCTCTCTATCCTTCAATTTGAGTGTCCCTTGAGTGGACCCCTTGCTGAAGGGTTCCCAAGGGATCCCCTTTGAAAGCTTTTTCTCGAATGAATTATTTGTGTCTAGCTTGGGGGAATCTTGACTAGACCTCGCTTTTCAAACAACACATCCCTTGAGTGGACCACTCTTCCTTTTGAAGGGTTCCCGAGGGACCCCTTTGAAAGATTTCCAATCTATCTACAGTCCACGTGAGTATTCGCTTACTTGCCTATGTGGCCGCTTTCTGACTTTGCAGAGTCCGCTTTCTTGGGTTTCCTCCATGTGAGAGATCTTGGGGGTTACCTCCCTATAGACCTATGGTTCTGTAGGGCACTTCCTTTAAGCTTCCTCCATGTGAGAGATCTTGGGGGTGGCTCCCCTGCAGATTTGGGGGTTTGTAGGGCACTTTCCTAGGTTTCCTTCATGTGAGAGATCTTGAAGGACACCTTCCTTGTAGGTCTACGGGTTTGTAAGGTGCTTTCTTGGATTCCTTCATGTGAGAGATCTTGGGGGTTGCCTCCTTGCAGGTTTGCGAGCCTGTAAGAAAAATTTCTTGGTTTCCTTCATGTGAGAGATCTTGGAGGACACCTTCCTTACAGGTCTGCAGGCCTATGAGGTGCTTAAATTCTTTTCTCTCTTCTCTTCTCTCTTATATATACCAAATAGAAGATCTACATCTTCTTCATCCCGAGTATATTCTCCTTCCTCTCTTCATTTTAAAATTCTTCTAAGTGTGTTATTTCTTAATTTGAGGACAACACATAGTATTGAGAAAAGCTTCTACATCGAGGTCTTTACTTTGCTGACTCGAATCCTTTAGTGGTTTTTATGTTCTAATGCTCTTGTCTGGTGCAGGTTTTTCTTGTCTGATACATTTGTTTTGCAGGTCTTTAGCCTGGGGGAATGCTTCCATGGTTCGAAGAGTTGTCTGCTTCCTCTACAGTATCCTTTTAGCATATGATGTTATTTATGTTTAGTAGATTTCCTTTAGTGTGCATATTAATGTAGATTCATATGCTCGCTAAAGTGGGGGAAAAATGTATAGTCATAAAATTGTACCCCTTGCAATTTTGCATACATTCTTGCTTCCGCTTTAGTATCCACTCCCTTAGCATCTTGAGTAGGCTCATTTTAGCCCCTGCTTTAGCTTTTTTCCCTTCTCAGGATGCTCCAACACCCCTTTTTCAGCAGCTACCCTCGCATGTCGGCTTTTCATCGAACCTTGTGCCTTCCCTGTTTGTGTTGTTTTGTAGCGTGATGTGTCTGGACACTAGCGCATTGTGCAGATGTCTGTGCACCGCGCTATCGTCCTATGACATTTCAATGCTCAAACGACCGTTTTCGAGCATGCTTTCCACTTGTCACCTCCTTTGGTCAGTGGTAACGACTCGAGATGCTTTGTAACTGCCCGAGAAGCTTCCTTTTGCTTCTTTTCTCCCTTTAAAAGAGATCCTTTCAATCCATTTTCTCCTTCCAAGTCTTGCTAGCAGTTCTCTAGCTCCATTCTATCTTTTTGCTTCACTCCATCACTTGCTTACACAACTCCATACAACTTGTTATAACAGCTTCAAGCTCTCTTAATGCTCTTTGTAGCTCTCTTAGCTCTTGTAGCTCCATATCCCTTGCCTTATGCTTGTGAGCATCTTGGGATCCCATATCTCCTTCTAATGGAATTTTTACATTGTGATACGAGTTCTCCTCCTTGAGTGGGGATTGCTTTTATCACCTCTTTTGTGATACAAGTTCTCCTCCTCGAGTGGGGATTGCTTTTATCACTCCTACTTGGTGGTGTAGGTTCTACTTCTGAGTGGGTTTTTCTTTCACCACACGCTTTGTTCATTTCTCTCTTTCTCTATCTTCTTGGTTGTCTGTGGATGTGGGAACACCAAAATGGGGGTTTGACTGAGGCAAACCCCTATACAACTGCAACACTTTCTCCAGATCTTACAGACGCAGGTATTGAAGACATCAACTAGCCGGAGGCTTCATTACTTGGATTTTTGTGAGCATTTCTTTCCCTTCTATCTCTTCTTCTCTTTATCTTTTTCATTTATTTTTCTTTATTCTCATTTCTATTACATTCTATCACTTTCTAGTACTTTCAAAGTTCTCAGCAATTAGAGTAGTAGTCATTTTGTTGTTTTCTAAGACATTCTCATTCTCTGGTTTGTACGAGATGCCATCGCACCTCTGGGATGCCAGTGTGCCGCACTGTTGTCTGTATTCTACACTGACATCCTTTGGTTGAGAGCTTGTCAGTTTGTCCAAAAAATCTTTGTGACCTACTCTTCCTGATTCTAGAACTCTCACCGTTGTTCCTGAGGTAGATTAGGGAAGTTTTCCCCGTGAGGCTCTCTAAATGAAGAGAACTCATGAGTAGAGAATCCCCCTCTTCTACAGTATTATTTTCAAAGGCCTTTCCATTAGTTGTAGGTTATCTCATTTGGGATTCTTGATGCCCCTTTTGTGGCCAACGTGAGTTTCAAACACTTTTTTGGTCTTGTCCAATTTTTCAAAATGTTTAGACCTAGATTCTTGACTTTTTCAAGTCTTTCAGATCAATACCTTTTACATGGCATATAGTTCTTTTAAGGGATTGGTCTTGCACTTATCACAAATTCGCCTAGATATGGAACTATTTTAGGGTGGAGATTATGTTCAAATATGGAAAGATAAAAATTGAGCTATTTTTCCAATTATTCTGTGGACCATCAAGTTTTTCTTTATACTAAAGCTATGATTTATTCTAATATTTAATTCTAGGTCCAAGTGTTAGGATTTACAAGAACACTGAAGCAATCAAATAACATCAAATATAATGTAGATTAAAAATATGAAAAAAACAATTACATAATAACACAAAATTTAATGTAGTTCATCCAATATGAGCTACATCCACCAAGAAACAGTTATCCACTATATTTTTATTATCCAACAAAAAATATGAATTAGAATTTTTTTCACTCACTCACAACATAATTTTCTATTGCATGCTAAGTCTAAGCACTCACTCTACCTTTCTTCTTGACCTTTCACATTCACAATCGTTAAAAAATAAAGCCCTTTTTGGCGGTTTTATAAAAAATAATTAACCAAAACAATAACTAACTCCTGTATTAAAATATCCCCCCCAGACCCCATAAGAGGGGTGTTGCCCCCCTTCGCACTTTCCCATGAAATAATTTTAGGTTAAAATATGGTTGCCAAAGTCACCAAAATGTTAACACAACATGATCAGTTGCTACATACCAACAATCTCCCACTTGGAGATTGATCAAGATCCACACCAAACAATCTCCCACTTGGAGACTAATCCTATAGCACTATTGCACCTATAGCTCCCGCTAGATGAATTTCTTATACATGACTTATTTCTCATTTCAACCATTATCATTCTCAAAGGCCAACAAAAAATGATGAGGAAATCAATTTCTCTCATGTGACCACAATTGTGAACATATCTACATGATTTTTACTTGTATAAATTTTCTCTAACTTCAACTATCTATCCTCCAAAATTTATTAGATGAAGTGGTACATGAGTTGTATGTGTTTTGTTTTTTAATGAAGTACATAATTCTTTGCAAGATGAATGGTACTCTAGCTATTAGTGTATAAAAAACTATCTTCCTACTTCTTTCTCAATTCCTCTAAAATATATTATAGCCAAATAATCTCATTGCTAGCTTCAATAGCAACTACATTCTCAACTTCTATGGTTGAAAGTGCAACAACATTTTGTAGCCTTGAAATCTAGCTAATTGTTGTCCCTCCTAAAGTAAAAATACCTTGCAATACTTCTCCTTCTATCTATATTACCTGCTAGATTAGAGTCAACATATCCTTTGTAGATTAGTGTTTGGTCCTCTAAAACATAATTATTTTATAGTAGTACCTATCAAATACATGAGAATCCATTTTACAACATTTCAATGGTTCATTCCTAGACTACTCATATACCTACTCACAACTCCAACAACATGTGCAATATCAGGCCTCATGCATACCATGGCAATACATTAAGCTCCCAACTACTAAATAATATGGGACCTTGGACATTTTTTCTACCTCCTCTTCTATCTTTGGTCACATCTCCTTAGTCAATTTAAAATGACTAGGAAAAGGTGTACTAATTTTTTTTACATTTTGCAAATTAAACCATTTTAACACCTTCTCTACATATTCACTTTGAGACAAAGTTAATTTTCCATTTTTCTTGTCTTATGAAATCCTCATACCAAGGATTTATTTTTTTGCACCCAAATCCTTCATAAAAAAGACTTTACTAATTTATGCTTAAGCTCTTTTATATGTTGTATATTAGACCCGACAACAAGCATGCCATCAACATATAATAATAGGATAATATAACTACGATTTACCAACCTCTCAAAGTAAACATAATGGTCATAATGACATATGATGTAACCTTGTTCAGCCATAAAACTATCAAATTTCAAATACCATCGTCAGGGTGCTTGCTTCAAGCCATACAAACTCTTCTTTAACCTACACAATAAATCCTCCTTATCTTTGACCTCATATCCATGTGGTTTCTACATGTATATTTATTCTTCCAAATCTTCATAGAGAAAAAATGTTTTTACATGTAGCTGTTCAAGATGTAAATCTACTGCAACCACAATACTTAGAAAAGTTCTAATTGAAGTCATTTTTACAATTGGAGAAAAAATTCATCAAAATCAATACTTTTTTTGTGTGAAAACCTTGTACCACGAGTCTGGCTTTATATCTTTTCTTACCTCCTTTTTTCAACATGTAAACCCATTTGTTTGGAAAAGCTCTTTTACCTATAGGAAATATGACTAAGTCCCACATCTAATTTAGTAGCAAGGAATCCATCTTTTCTTTCATTCCTCACTCCCATTATTCTTTGACATCCACCTACATTGCTTCTTTATATCCTTCTAGTTCACCAACAATTTGTAATATAGAATATAATGAAGGAGAAAATATTTTGAAAGGTCTACTTATCCTTGTAGAATGTTTAAATTTTGCAGGAGTCTATGGTATTTCTTGTTGTTGTTGAGCATCAAGTACTGATGGAATTTTATTTTCTAAAATATCATCCAACACCATATATTCTCTTTTTTCCTGCAACTGATCTTATACATAAGCTTCTCATTGAATATAAGATCTCTACTTCTAATAATTTTATAATTTTCAAAATCCCATAATTCATAACCAAATTCATCTATTCCATATCCAATGAAGGTATATTTTTTAGATTTTGCTTCTAACTTGGATCTATTCTCAATATTGACATGTATAAATGCTTCATAGCCAAAGGTCTTTAGAAAAGAATAATTCACCTTCTTACCTATCCACTCCTCTGGAATACCACCATCCAAAGGATTTGAAGGCCCTCTATTAATTAATTAAATAAAAGTATATACAAAATCTTCCAAGGAATGTAAAGGTAGCCCAACATGCAATCTCATGCTCCTTACACACTCCATTATTGTCTTGTTTATTCTATCAGACACACCATTTTCTTGCAGAGTTCCTAGAACTATCTTCTACCTACAAATTCTATTGTATAAATAATAGCTTTTGAATTATTTGAAATAATACTTGCCTCCATTATCTCACTCGAGACACTTTAAATTTTTCCCTTTCTCAATATTCTCAACCAAGGCTTTCCATTTTAAAGTTTCAAATTCGTCTGATTTTTGTTTTAGGAAATACACCCATGTTTTCCTAGTTGCATCATCAATAAAAGTAACATAATAAAAAGAGCCACCAAGAGAAAATATCTAAGTTGGTCCCCATATATCATTATGAACAAATATAATTTCTCACTCTTCTTTATTTTCCATATTCGAGAAATTTGACTCTCCTTTGTTTCCCATAACCATATTTTTTTTGTCAAAATCCAATCAATTTGTTTAAGTCCTAGAAACGACTTCCTAGATTGGAGAATTTTCATCACTTTCTCACTCATATGCCAAATTTTATGGTGTGACAATTTTATTTTTGTACCTACAACAATTGTTCCTATTGTAGCATCTATACCCATAGCTATTATTCTTGTTGTAGTGGTTGTACTTGCATCAACTATTCCTACATCAATTGTTCCTATGTCAACTAAGATAGAAGAAACAATATTACTAGTACACAAATATGAAGTGCTTACCTTTACACCTTTAGCTACTACTAATGCACCTTTAGTGACCTTCCAATTTTTTTTGTAAAGGTAACTATAAAACCTTCACCTCCTAGCTACCCTACTGAGATTAAATTTTTTCTTAGATTTGGAACATGACTTACCTCCTGTATTGACCATTGATTTCCATTATATAATTTTATTTTTCTTTTTCCCTTTCCAAAAATCTAATAGGGTTCATCATCACCAAAATATACCTGTCCAAAATATCCTTGGACATAATCTAGAAAATAATTTCTATGGGGCATAACATGAAATGAAGCCCTTGAATTTATTACCCAAGAATCATCAACATTATCTAGGGAGAGAATTAAAACATCCTCTAATGAGTTACAACATTTTCTTCCTTATTGTCATCTTGTTTTCTTTTCCAAGACCAACAATCCTTCCTTCCTCTAGATTGTGACCTTTCTTTCTTCTAATTTCCTCACAAATTCCCACAATTTCTTGTACTTTTCCTTCTCTCCTTCGATCTTTTCTTATCCTCTAGATTCAAAACATTACCTAATGTTGAAGTCTCACCTATGCTCTTCCTTCACATCTCTTCACTTAGAATCACACCAACAACATCATCAAATTTTAATGTATTTGAACCAGAAATAAAGCTACTTAAAACCATAACCAAGCTATTTTAGCTTTCTAGTAAAGAACATAGAATCAAGATAGATTGAACCTCTTCATTGAAATTTACATTTACATAAGTTAATTGACTAGTAATTATATTAAATTCGTTTAAATGGTTTATTACATAACTTCCTTTAGCCATTTTTATATTAAATAACTGCTTCATTAAGATATTTTATTTGAAGTTGAGGGATTTTCATACACTTTTTCTAATATTTTCATCAAATCATCAGTTGTTGCTTTGGATATATTAAACACTACAAATGGTGCTAGACACAACCAAATGGTTCCCAATGCCTTTCTATCCACAATTTCCCATTCTTCATAATAAATCATTGATAGGTTCTTTGCTTTTCCTTGCAATATCCACCGTAATTTTTTTTGATACAGTTAATCTTCCATTTGCATTTTCCATAATTGATAATTTTGACTATTGAACTTTTTGACCTTAAATTTTTCTTCTTTAGAAATTTCTCCCACTAAAAAATTTAAACTCTCCTTCCAAATGATTGAACAAATAGCTTTGGTACCAATTGTTAGGATTTATAAGCATACTGAAGCAATTGAAATAACATCAATTGTAATGCAGAATACAAATACAAAATAAAAAATTACACAATAACACAATTTATCACAGTTCACCCAATATGGGCCACATTCACCAAGAAACAACCTTCTCCTATATTTTTATTATCCAACAAAAAATATAAATTAAAAAACTTTTCTCACTCACTCACAACTTAATTTGTAGTTGTGTGCTAAAACCAAGCACTCACATTACCTTTCCTCTTGACTTTTCACATTCATATCCATTAAAAAATAAGTCCATTTGGTGGTTTTATAAAAAATTCAACCAAAACAATAACTAACTCGTTTATTAAAATATGGCCTCTCAGACTTCGCAAGAGGGGTGCTGCCCCCCTCTACACCCCATAAATAGTTTGGGGTCAAAACACGGTTTCCAAATTCACTAAAATATTAATGCAACATGATTAGTTTCCACATACCAACATCAAGTGCAATCTAATAAAGTTTCGCTTGAGGTAGTCCACTTACAAGTGCTTCTTGAGCATTGGGATAATTGTTCTTGTGTTGTTTCTAGAGTTTATCTCCCTCTTCCTCAAGGGGTCACTCACCTTCTTATGGGCACTGTCATGGATATATCCTCTTTGCTCAAGGAAATTAAGATAACTACTCTGAGGCTTCTCCCCTAGCTATGAGAAATGATCATGGTCAATGGAATTGTCACAACCCGCTCTTTGACACTGCACCTCTTTGCTACATGTGGGAGGAGATTTTGGGTGGCCTGTTGAAGCCACTTCTAGCTAATTTGATTCTAGAAAATTCTCTCAAGGTTAGCTCTTGTGATTTTTCCTATTCATGCAATTAAAGAAGAAGATAAAGAAAATGATACTAATGTGTGGGACCCTCCTATGGACACTCCAGACCTCATTGATGTATGGAGTATACTAGATGATTGGAATCGTCCTCCTCCCCCTAATATTATTGTTCTCACCACATAGTGGCTTTGTTTCAATCTTTATACTCTAGATTGTTGCCCCATATGGAATTTAAGGGGATGGCTATTTTTATCCACTTTTTTGGTGAGTATGTGTAAAACTATTTTATAAATGGTAATATAGACACTTATTCATAAAAAAAATTGTGATTATGCATATTTTAAATTTTTGACATGCTTGATTCATTAAAAAAATTCTTTAATTCTTTTAGGTTTTTCAAGATGAGACACTCATTATGAGGATAATATACTTAAATATACATCTTTATTTGTATTATTTTTATGAGTATTAATATTTACTTTCATGTTGACAACTTGTTTCTCTTTTACACACATCTTCATAGTAGTTCCTATGCAAGTCAAAGTAGGGAAAAAATATAATTGTGAAAATTGATACTACTACTATTTTCCCTTAGGTTTTGGGCACATTTTGACTTAGATATCCGTAGTATAATGAATAGTGTGTAGATTGCATAAATATGCTTATGGTTAGAAAATAACTTGATTATTGCTTTATTTCATCTTTAAAGATCCAAAGGAACCAATTCTTATTCTCATTCCATCCATTATTTATCTCATTTTCATGGGTGTGAACTTGACCTAGGTTAGATCCATGGGCACAAAAATGACCCTAGAAGTTTCAATGTAGATCTTAAAATTGAACCATGTTCACTTTTCTAACTAGTTTTTTGAGTAAACTAAAGGACACAATAGTGAAAATGAACATTAGAGTTTTGTATACATCAACAAATCCTAATTCATTATAATAGATCTATAAAAATTAAAGTAATCCATTAACCAAATGTTACATTATCACAATGGATGATATTAGATTTGCATGAACACTCTAGGCATATTGCATGATTGAATGTTGTCTTCAATCCTTGTTCATATTATTGAATTGGTAACAAAGGTTTGACTAAGGGGAATTCCCATACCTAGAAAACTCCTCAATAGTGTCTATAAACACCACCAATTTTAGATACAAGCCACAAATGTCAAGATAAATAAATTTTAGATGATAGAATTGGTAAAGTTGAGATCTTGAAACTAGGTGTATATCTGCACATAGTGTTTAATTCTACACAAAGTGAACTAGAACAAGAAATAATTTTATTACCCCAAGGAAATCATCAATTATGAGTCCTATATTAGCATATTGGTGAATCATCTAAAATTGATACAAAATTAAAGCTAAGTATTTTTATTTTATTTTTTAAAATATACTCATTTATTTTAAAATTATGATCAATCCTATCTCTTTATCCTAACTGAAATTGTTATAAATTACATATTTAACATTTATCCTAAGATATTTATATGTAAGAAGTATTTTATTTCTTTAAAAATTATAATTTAATTGTTAGTAAATAAAATTATTGAAAGGGGGAAATTCATTTTATGTAAAATCTTAGGGTAAAAAATTAATCACATATAACCAAATAATTATCATAGGGTTTAATAGCTAGGAAAGGAACTATTTGGAGTAATATATTAAAATAAATGTAGAAAATAATAAACAAAACAATAATATTTAGTACCGAACTTAAAATAGATATGTTATTTCAATGGTTAAAAGTAAAATTTCATTATGAAAAAAAAAAGACAAAAAATAAATGTTTTAGAATTTGTAAACTTATTATTTATGATTGTGGGTTATTTTTTTATAATTTTGGGATTGATCATACAATCACTAATATAACTTGTACAAGTGCAAATCTAATCTCTTGTAAATATTTGAATGCTCACCTTTTGCTTGCCTTGTATTTGTTTCTAAATAAAAAATGGTTTTGTGGTCAAGAGTTTTCTGAAGATAGAGAATGTGTTTGAGCCCCTTGGCTAACCCCCTAAGATACTGAGTCAATGACTTTTGAAAATGGCCAAAGACAACATACACTTTCTGAAGATGTCTTAGATGTTGATGCAAGAAAATAATGTAGCAATGGATGTTTTGATTTAATGGCAAGATGACTATAGGTATGAGTTTCTCTTATAAAATGTTGGTGTCTAAAAATAAACTAGAGCTAGTCTTTAAAGATAACTTTAAAGGACACAAATGGAACATTTCATACATCAACTTGACACAACAATTAATTGAAAGGATTAAGATAGACCAAAATTTGAAAATTAAAATTTAGAGATCATTTTTACAAATTTTACAAATGACTTGGATCACTTGTGTGAATTACAAATTTAATCTTAAATAAAGAATGAATGAAATTAAGAACCAAAACCATTCTTTAAAAATGAATACACATAAAATTAAATAAAATTTATTTTATGTATTAATTTTCAACAAAAAATATATCATTTATATACTTTTCACTATATAAAAGTCAATTTAATCAAAATAAAATATGAAATTTTCACCATTACAATTATAAAATATAAAATGCACAATCTTAAACTTGATTTAATATTGTAATGGCTATTTATTGCTTTCTCCCACATGATTCTAGATTATTTTAGGTTCCTTAATTATCTAAGTTTCCACTAGGCATCTCATGGTGGGGACTAGATGCAAAGAGCTAGTGGTTCTAAATAGATTAGGCATCATTTAGTGCTACTTAACTATAATAGAATTTTGTATTTTTATTAATTTTGCATAATTTTAGCAAGTCTCCAAAAGGATATGATTGTTGAAGTGGAGTGGGATATTTGGACCACTCACTAGAGAAGATGGTGGGTGATTTACTACATAGCTAGGCAGTAGGTGTTTGACAAAGCTTGAGGTGTCTCTATCTATATGAAAGGACCCTTAGTGGGCATGATAAAGGCTTCTTAATCATCTACCATTCATTGGAAAAGAAACATGGGAAGAACCAACCAATGATGAATTATAGATTATATCAATTATTCCTACACAACACCTTTCTTACTTTTCAACTCGAGGACCATAGACTTCTTTTTCGAGAATTGATTGGGGTCACTTTTTCTAATTTACTAGAGAAAGAATAATTTTTTTAAATTATAAAAGTAATTCATTGTAAACACAAAATATTCTAGTATAAGGGGAAAGGTAAAATTGACTTATAGGAAATTGAATCAATTAAAAATAAGTGATTTTAATTAAGATGTTTAATGTATTAGTTTGTAATTTAATTTTTAAATTATAATATTTATTTTAAATGATTTATGATTAGTTATATACATTATTTACATTAATATTTTATTTTATTGTTTCTAGCAAGTGTTATATGGTAATTAGTTTTTGCAAAGTATAGTTAGTAGTAATTAGTTTAAAGCTTAGTAATTGTTGATTAGTCAACTATTATATTTGTTCTAAAATTTATAATTTGTATTTTTTTAATGATGAATAATAACATATTTTAATATTAAGAAAACAAAATAATAATACACTATTCACACACAAAATGGGTGGGTAGAACATCACTCTCCATAATTTCATGATAAGATCACAAAGCAATAAACAAGTAGTTACACTAATAAGTTCCCAGTGCTATATGAGTAAGGGGAGGATGGGATTCTTATAAAGGGGAGGGCCCCAACCATTTGAAAGATCTTGCCATCTAAAAAGGGATCCCAAATTGTAATGGTATCATCTTTATCTTTTTCTTCTTCTTGAGTAGGATTTACAACATAAGAGAATAACAAAGTCTAGATGGGGAAACTTCCTATTATCAGTCCAACCAAAATGCCCATGCTAGGAGGTAAAGGAATGGCCACATGTTGAGGGAGATCAATCGTAACATTGGTGATGGGGAGAGCCTGGTGAATTGTGAGGCCCATATTTGGAGCTATGGTTATGGCCACAATAATGCCCATGTGGAAAATAAGAATTTTAGCTAGTAAAAGAAGGCAACACACAAGCAATCATACAAGGAGTGTAGGTTCAATGCTCTATGAGTGTCTGCAAGTGGAAACTTCTAGTGCCATTTTATTTTCCTAAGCCTATAGTTATAACATACCATTAGATAATATGATTTATTTAATATATAAAAAAAGAGTGTCCACAATAAATCCTAAAAATATACAATTTTTTTAATCTTTCCATATACTAAATAGAATCTCCACTTTAAAACCATGCCAAATTTGACTATCTTTTGTTAAAATTTTAAGCCAGTCACCTAAAAGAAAGTTATGTGCCAAGAAAAATTCTCTAGCAAGAAACACTTAAAAAATCATGCATCTAGCACCATTTATAGCTTGGGCCCATGGAAAAAACTAGAATAAATTCTTAAGAGTTTCTATATTTCCATAAAAGGACATATGGTATTAGAAACAACCAAATGGATAAAATGAGATATAATGGGGAGTCCCTAATACACGAGACACCAAGAAAAATGAGCTAGATTAGGCTTCACAATAGTAGACCAAAGTATTTGAAACTTTCCTCACCATTGAAGAATGATGTATTGGAGATTCCATCTAGCATTGGGTTTTGAAATAATGGGAAAAGAGGAGAAATTTATACTTAAAGTGTTTATAATTTTTAAAAGGAATATCTAGATTCCAATTTTTCCACCTAGGTTTGGTGCAATGGATTATAACCTTAATTAGTGTTGCAGAACTCCAAATTCTTGTTTCTAATCTTGTATTTGGATTTGAATTCTCACCAAGAAAGCTAGGTCTCAGTGACACTAGAGAAAATATCTAAGACAGTGTAAATTCCATGTTTATATAGACTTAAAGTATGGAACTATGGAACAAGGCTCTATCCTAGCAAGTAATCATAGGAGACCACCAAAGATATTATTAGTTAATAAAAACTACAGTCCTAAAATCATTCCCATTCCAAATAAGCCACAACTTGATGCCTTCCTAAACATGCCACGTGCTTTTAGCTATTAATTTCCTTTAATTTGCATATATTCCCTCGTGGTTAGGATGGTGTGAAAACCTAATCCATGCTAATAATTTCATGCATGAAAACCCAAGATTACTATAACACCTAAGGATAATTTTCTAGGTTTCATTTCCCTCTAAGGCCTAAACTATCCACTTAGCACATAAAGTCAAACCCTACCTATATGTATCTTTATTAACCCAAGGCCACTAGAGTCGTGAGGAAGGAAATAGAATTCCTAGATGACTCTATGAAAGCCTTTTCCTTGTTCTAAAGAATCCTAAATACAAACCTTGAGAAAAATTTCCCATTTCTAGTAAGAGGCTTTGGAGGGGGCCCATCAAGAAGAGTTATACATGAGTAGTAGCGACCCCTTTGGAGAAAATTTAAAATTTCCTAGCAAGGGAAAGTGGTTTGAAAATCCAAAAAAGGAATTTATTCTCATTGTGAGTTAGAAAAACTTGCCAAAGGGTTGTATAAAAGGACTAGAAGGCAAAGGGAATGCCAAGAAACCTAAAAATTTACATGTAAGTAGTCTATTTCCATCCTTAAGAATTAATGCAAGTGGGTTTGGATAGGAAGGATTGATGATATCATTGTGTCTTTTGACATTGAATTCTCAAGATAGAAGCAAGAAAAACAATATTCACACACTATAATACCTAGCTCACATTATTTACCTCATTCAAGGGAGTGGGGAATGAATCGATAGAAAAATGGCCATAAACAAGCTAGAAAAAAGAATTGGGAAGAGACATACCTTTGACTCTTTTTTGTAAGATTGCATTGAAAAGAAAATAACCAAATACTTCAACTACAATTACATAAAGAGCTAGAGCTAGAGGGTAACCTTAAAGAATAGAGTGAACACAAAAGATGAAGATTTACAACCATTAATGGTGGGACAAGTTGAAGTATCCACAAAGAGCCTTTGGATAAAATAAACAACCATCAAATGTAGTTGTAATCTCTGAAAAAAATAATTTTGAAGAAAATGACATTATTTTTTAATGCTTAGCCCATTCCTTGCCTTCCAATACAATAATTATATTGTAAGAGATATACTAGATTTTGATAAACTAATATCTATTGAACAGATAATAAGCAAAAGTAAATGGAAAATACATAACACAGTGACCTTGGCTATAATTTTATAAGAATTATTCAAAAGTAATTGATTGCCAATTATAGATTTATTCAAAATTGCTAGCCTTAGATATGAATTTAATATTACATTTATTTATGTGAGTCCCTAAATAAACTAAGAAAAAATCTTCTAAGTTGGCGCCAATAGTATCCCATAAACTTCACATAGGAAATAATCATAGTTAGGGGCTTTATCATTAAGCATAAGTACACTGCTTCTTGAAGATATACCAAAGTGATATGTTGGCCATGTGAAAAATCCTGATACGAAGTGGAAAGTCTATTGGGGATCACACTCGAGTACATTTTTTAAGGGCTTGGTCAATTTAGGGGAAGGTATTTGTGTTTGGAAGGCCTATTTATAATGGTAGATAAATCCTAACTTGAATGGTAGGAAGCTTGGAAAAAACTTGTTGACCTTCTTTGATATGTAATTATGATATTGCTATCAGGATTCAACCGTGTAGTTTCGAGTCAAACTCATTGACCCATGTTTCATGAGTAGTGGTTCAACAAGAACCCATCTCTCATGATATCGAATGGTCCACTTAGCACTCATTGCATATAGGTGATGCTCACAGAGGTGAAGCACTGGTCCGTCCCGGGAGGTCACCCATCCCAGTACTGCTCCAGCTCAAGCGCGCTTAACCAGGGAGTTTTCTCCAAGGTTAAGCCCGCTTGAGTTGTTACCCCATTTGCAAAACCTTCAGCAAGTGTTGTGCCTTATGAACCATTCATAATAGAGCCCCTTTAGCTCATCAATTGATAAGTAGGAGGTATTTTTCCACAGCGTGTCAAATTATGATATTGCTATCAGGATTCAACCGTGTAGTTTCGAGTCAAACTCATTGACCCATGTTTCATGAGTAGTGGTTCAACAAGAACCCATCTCTCATGATATTGAATGGTCCACTTAGCACTCATTGCATCTAGGTGATGCTCACAGAGGTGAAGCACTGGTCCGTCCCGGGAGGTAACCCATCCCAGTATTGCTCCAGCTCAAGCGCGCTTAACCAGGGAGTTTTCTCCAAGGTTAAGCCCGCTTGAGTTTTCTCCAGTTCTTTGATATGCTTAATCTTTTATGAAAATTGGCAAGCTCATACTGATTGAAATAATTCCTTGGAAAATATATCTCTAATTTTGAACCAATGTGGGTAAGCCTTTAGCCAACTCCCCTAAGTTGTATGATTAGATCAATAATTTAAATTTTATAATAGAGTTGGGTAACATGTAGCTATAGAGAAGGAAAAAATGGTGACATATTGGTGACATAATAGAATTTCAAGGTGATGGCCTCATATGAGAGAAAATAAATGAACACTAGTTGACATCCATAAATACATAAAACTTAGCTCATCTATTCAATGAAATCTTTCCATCATTGGATCCAACCAATTTTATGGATAGGTCTAGGATCAAGGTTTTAGATGTGAAGAATGTGAGCCAACGGGGGTTGAAAAATCAACAAAGATGTGTAAATAAATAAAAATGTGTCTTTGTTTCCTTGGCCCCCAATATTTTCCATTTTGTAAAAAATGAACAAAAATTTGGTTAGAGAGGACAACATTGACAAGAGCTCCACTAATAACTGAAAATGTTAGCAAAGGAAAAAGTGGGTGGTTCAGACATTGTGTGCATGCCAAGATGTTCAAGATTTTTTTTGTACCTACCTAGAAATTGGTCCATGTATACCATAGATAATGATGGCAAGACAATCCTACAATAACGTGTCCCATTTTTTGGACATCCTAATTTTTGTTGAAATCACACATTTTTTTAGAAAAAATTAATGATTTAAGCCTAAAGGGTTTCCATCTAAAGGGATTTGATTGAAGGGGGTTAGATCAAACCTCTTTAGATCAAACCCCTTGGATAGAACCCCCTAGGATTAAATCAAACCCTCGATTGAGTCTCCTTCACACCTATCAAAATGCTTATAAAAAGCCAATTTTATTTCACCTTTTGGGGGATCAAATAAATTCATTTAAAATATTATCTTTACATAAATTATAATAAAAATTATGTTTTATTTAATATAATGTTTTTAAATTTATTATGGTTTTATGTTTTATTTGAATGTAGGTTGATTAAAAATGATAATAGCCTCTCTTTAAGATACTAGGAAAAATAACAAACACTACTAGAAAAATCTCAAAAAATGCACTACACTCCATATATCATCCCTATACCTTGGGTCATCTTTGAGGTGATAAAAGTTGGATGCATATTTAAAATTTACTACATAAATTTTGGTGCATCCAAACTTGCACCTTTCCTATTAGAGGCTTCAACTTTATTTAGCAAAAAATTCATTAGAGACACTAAGTTGATTGTAATATCAATTTTTTGTTGAAAATTGATCTTAAATGATCTCTTACCAACAATTTCTTTACTATTATCTTATCAATCCATGAGGGCTACCTCCATTTATCATCATGTAATGGATTGCTGATAAGTGAAATAGGATGCTCATACCCATCATCATTCTTTTAAATAATTATAGTAAAAATAGTATAGGATGAAGCAACAAGGGGGAAGGTTGAGAAGGATCATAAAAGATTGGACTTACCAAGATTGATGCATCTTGAAGGTATTACTTGATTTTCACATATACTACAACTTTCACCTCACTCTATGTAACTAGTTTTTCATTCATATCTTCAATAGGAGCAAGGAAAAGTAGAGGATCAACAAATTCATGATTTTCACTATCACCACATCCATTAAGAAGGTTAGGATTAGCATCAAAGGATGTAATTTTCTTTGTGGTCTTGTACCTATCTTCCATAATTTGTAGTAGACTCTCTCCCCTTTGTAGGTTGACCTCTTCTTGGTGCAATAAAACACTAGCATATGGTAGGTCCAATTTATCATGTGGGAAGTTCAATAAATACACATTAGGAATCCAAAGCATGAATTGAATATAAGAAGGAATATATGGTTCTTCCTTCATATCATTTTATACACTTTGTTCTTATAGTTGATATGACTAAATTGGTTGTGTCTTGTTACCTAGATTCTCTCCTTTTAGAACATCATTTTCATGAGATTGTGGCACTTTTTTCTTCTTCATTTCCCATTTCTCAGATTCTTCTTCTCAACCTCATAAATTTTAATATTGTTTCTCATTGTCTCAACTTTAAACTTTTTCTTCTCCTTATTGATGTTCATTTTATTTCCATTTAATCTAGCAATAGTAGTGATACTGAACTTGTCATTTTCCTTGTTGATATCTATTTTAGACATACACTATTATTGTATCTACATGGGTTATGATGTTTTCATTTGATGGATTGGACTGTTGTGATGGATATATGAGATCCATTGGATGTTCAATGTTGTGAGCAAGAAACTCATGTTTATCTAAATCAACATTATGATCATGTTAAAATATTGAAACACTTGTATATGATCCTTCTACATTTTGACCAATTTAGCAACCTTAAACATATCCTATATAATGAGATGTGATAGGTTATTATATTCAATGTCATATTTATGTGTCATGTTAGGAGAGGAGGGATGGTTACCATCAAAGCATGTCAGCAAATCTTGGTACTACATGCCATGACTTTACAAATAATCATCAATCATGTTACACACCTTTCTCCACCTAACATGCATCCATTCTATTTTTTACCTCATGTTTAATAGAAAAAGTAGGGGGGTTTGCATCAAAATGAATTAATCAAAATGATGAACCCCTAATATTTTCTATAAAACATGCAATTATGTGTATGATATGATGCAAATAATAATAAAAAATCAATCCTAACTATTATAACAACAATGAGGAAAGTTTTGAGAGGATAGAATGGCATGTACCTTGCTGCAAGAAGGCTATTTTTAGGTCACAAAGGACTCATTCGCCTTTACTGGTGAATGTGTCCCTATTAGGGTTTCTAAAACTGAGATCCGGGTTCTGTTCCTTGGTTTCTACACTGTCAGATCCTCGATGATAAACTCCTAAAAACCTGACACAAATTCTATAGCTTTGTTTATGTGTTCTTGCAATATGAATGACAACTTTGCAACTTGACAACTTCGACAATTTTGCTCCAATCTTGTTCTCCACTTGATCTTCATCCTATGAACTTGCAAACACATATTCAAGAGGAGAAAAACTTGTTGATTGTTAGTGAATAGGGGTTTGCCTCGGTCAAACCCATTTTAGGTAATTAAACCAAATGATGAAATAATGAAATTTTAAACCAAATGATGAAATAATGAAATTGAAGCATGAAACATGAAATGTGAAATGATAATACCTTGGAAGAAGTCTTGGAATGTAAATCTACAAACTAACATGAAGTGGCCATGTAGAATGCAGATCTTGATCTCAAATTAGATGTGAAACAATGCTTGCTAATAGATCTTCAATGCTACATCAACAATCTTAGCTCAACAACATGATTGAATGTACTATGCCTTCTACATGATGATATGACCTTGAATTGCTGCAATAAAATTCAATAATATGCCTTTGAATGTCTTTGAAATGCTCTTGTAAACTCTTGTGTAAGTGCTCTTGATTGCTAATTAAGTTCTAGGATTTCTTATGAAAACTTTCTAGGTGAAACTATGTGAATTAACCTCATATTTATACTAAATCTAGAGATTAACCTTGGAATTCAAATAATTCAAGCTGACACTAGATCTAGGATTGAAAATCATTGAAATCTCGCCATAATTAAATTCAAAAAGGGGTGTCCTATGTGAGGAGGACCCATTCACCACCTTGGGAAAATGGGTTCTAACATAATTTCCTAGGACCATGCTTCGAGGGGATGAAATAACATCAAAAACCCATTTCAAAAATGCCAAGGGGTGTCCTATGTGGAGAGGACCCATTCACCATTGGAGAATGGGTCCTAGCACTATTTTCTAGGACCTCAACTTTTCCAATTTAAATGTCATGTAATATCATTATTGGGTGTCAGGATAGATCCTTCATAAAGTGTAATTAATAAGGCATAAATTTGAATTAAAGGGGCCAAATAAACTCAATTAACCACAATTGATTAATGAAACCCTAGATTAGTGTGAAAGTGTAATAAACACTTTACAACACCCTAAATAATCCACAAGTTAATTACATTTTAGTTAAAAGGGCCGTAGATTTAGTGTAAATGTGTAAAACACATTACAACACTAAATGAAGACATAATTAAGTTAATTTTATATCAATTATTCCCAAATTAAGCATGAAAAAGGGTTACTTTTTCAACGCTACACCTCATAATCAAACCATTATATTTTCCTATGTTTTCTGTTTATGATATTAATAAGATAATTAGAAGTATACATCTTTTGATTTGTAGAACCCACACATGGAATGATTCTACCTAATGTTCCTACTTTTGAATCTTCATAGGTAGGTGTGTACCTTGGAATTTTACCCTACTCTAATATGCAAAATAACTAAAAATGTGAATGATAAAAGACTAAGGACACTTCAAGATTAGCCTAAAGAGTGATAAACCAAGAAGGAAAATAGATGAAACGAGATGCAAATGATTATACCTTCCTTGCTGTTGAAGACTCCTTGGTTGGCCCTTGATTTTGGATGACTTTGTGTGCTCCTTAGATGGATTTTGATGTAGCTAGATGCAAGATTGAATATGCAAGATGATCAAAATGGGTGGCTAAATGATAACACGTGCTTGAGAATGCAAATTGGCAGCATAAGGTTACTCAAATCAAAAGTGTTGAAAATGCCCTTGAGGAGGGGGTATTTATAGAAGAATTTGAATTCTCTAGAAAATTCAACGGTCAAGATTCATCCAACAAGGTCAAGATGAAGGGTTATGGTGAGTTGAGAACTCACAAGCCCTCACATCTTGACATGTGGATGGTGAAGTGGCTAAGAGGAGATGAGGTGTAAGTGAGGTGGCCAAAAGGTACATGAGGTGGAGGAAGGACAAGTACTTTCCAAGCATCTTGGGGAGTGAGAAGATTTTCTCAAAAAGGGATTCCTTGTCCCTAAGTGGGAGTGAAAGGGACATTTGAGGAATTTTGGAATTCCTCAAAAATCTACATGGGAAAAGGAGAGGTGGTTGAAAATATAAATATGAATTAAAAATTCACACTCTTAGGAGAATCTAAAGGATAAAAGGTGAGCTCCAAAAAGGTGGGACTTGGTCACATGTGGAAGATGTCACAAGTCCAAGATTCTAGAAGCCTTAGGATCTAGGATAAATAAATGTGAATTAAAAATTCACATGGGAAAGAGGGTCAATGCTAAAAGGAGGTAAATGCAAAGGTTGGCTAAAAAGTGGTGCTAAATATGGCTAATGACCTTGGTTAAGGTTGTGCAAATATTGGATTAGAGTAATTAATGGAAGATTAGAGGCAAGTGGCAAATGTAGGAGGATGTGACAAGGAGAGAGAAAATAAAAAATTTTAAATTAATTTTAAATCAAAAGGATAAAAAATGACTAAATTAAATAAATTGGTGTATTTATTTAATTTAGAGAGGAAGAAGGTGAAAGATAAAGTATTTAATGATTAAATTAAATACTTTATAGATATGAGATAAAATGTGTAATATTAATTTAATAAATTAATAGTTAATATGATAGATGAGAAGGGAGTAAATTTAATCATATGAGAGTGATTATATTTAGATGTCTACATTTTGCCCCTCTTCGAAATATTGTTAGGATAACAATGTTTCAAAGAAAATAAAAATGCAAATGAGGGAGGAAATGATGGATGGTGATGCCCCTAGCATGGAAAAGGTTAATGATGCCCTAATGACCAGACTGAAGGAATGGAGGAATTGTAGGAGGGTATGCCCCCTCGAGAGGGCGGTTGGGGGAGGAAAAAAAGGGGGTCCCCAAATGACGTCTCGATAGGAAGAAAAGAAGGATACCACTGAATAGAGCTCAAAAAACCAAGCAATTTTGGTTTTTGAATGGAGGTGATCTGACACACGGTTTGCAAATGGCAGCCTCGGAAAGTTAGGGATTAGTTGGAGGAAGAAAAAGTTAAATAAAAGGTAGAAAATACCTTTTTGGAGGAAGGGGTTAAAAAGGTAATTTTAAAAATTACCTTAGTCATTTTCACTATAGCAGTTGAGAGGAGGAGAGTAGAGGAGAGAAAGCGATCGCAGAGGGACGATGCCGAGAGAAAATGACATGGAGATCGTGCATCGGGCGGACGAGGTGCGCGCATTATACAGTGGGGGCGTGGGCGCGGGCGGACAACATGTGAGTGAGAACAAAACCCGTTAAGTTAATTTATGCATTTTTTTACATATATTCTGATAGGTTTTGAAAATTTGAACATATGGGTTTTGTTCGTTTGGAGAAATTAAAAAATGGGTTGGGGTTAAATTGTGTAAAAAAAGGCCAAAACTAGCAGAAAATCGGGGGGGGGGGAAAAGTAGGGTGGGGCGTAGCCGCCCCCACCCAGGGCGCCGCCGCCATGGCCGAGGGCGGAGCTGCTCAGCTGCGGCGGGGTGGTGCCACACACTGTGGCTCGCTCGGCTGGCCAGGGGGCACCGCCGCCTGACCGATTGGCCGCTAAATCACGGCTGCCACCGGCGCAGACGCTGAGGGCGGTTCACGGCCGAGTTTGCGTTGCCGCCGGATTGGGGACGGTGCCGCCAGCCGCGGGGCGCTTTTTTGGCCGTCGGGCCACCGCCCCACTTAGGCGGTTCCGCCAACAGCCTCGGATGGCCGCTCGGGGCAAGGCGTCGTCGCCGGGATCGGTGTCAGCCACCGTCGGGTGGTTTCACCGGACCGGGCGGCGCCAGCCTACGCCGCAGCGTTGTCACCGGGGCGGCGTTCCCCGCCCGTTGTGGCCGAAGCGGTTCTACTGGCTGGGGCGGTGCCGCCCTGCTGCGGCGGTGCGGTTCTGCCTAAGGCCGGGGGCGGTTCCGCCCCGCTGCGGCAGGGCGGTTTCGCCCCGGCTGGGGGTGGATCCGCCTTGCTGCGGTGGGGCGGTTCCGCCTGGCTGCGGCTTGGCGGAGTCAACCCAACTAGGGGGGCCGAAGGCAAGAAAAGAAGAATACAAGGGGAAATTGAAATGGCGAAGATGGGAAAGAAAGGAAATAGAGAGAAAAGATAAGAAATGAAATAATGAGAAAATTTTTGTGCATGCAGAGTTTTGAGCGGATACGAGCGCATGAGCGACGGTCAGAGATGATGGCCGCGTCGATAGCAGTGATGAATGGGGAGGATCAGGCAGCGTTGGATCACGTAGGTTTAGGTCACTGTATTCAGTTTCTAGTGGTCAAAGCGCATCCGGCAATGCTAACAGTGTTGATAGAGAGATGGAGCTCAGAGACATCCACATTTCATCTCCCTACATGAGAGATGACCGTGACATTGAAGGATGTGTGGCGCATCTTGAGGCTGCCGATTGCTGGCCGGTTAGTGAGCGAGGTGGTGTCCACAGGGGCGGAGTTATAGGAGACCATGAGAGTATTGTTTGGTCATGTAGAGCTACCCCTCGTGAAGGGGGAGTTAGATTTGGATCAGTGTTTGTGAGTGGGGGTGTCAGCCTTACCATTATTCCTATGTGGGCTGATTAGTGGGATACTATTGCCAGATCGGAGCAGACGGACATGTATCCTGCGGTATATGGAGGTGATCCGACATATTGTCGAGTGGCAGGGGGGCCATTTTCGTGGGGGTCATGTGTATTGGCTCATCTGTATAGAGATATGCATGGGATATGCTATCGGAGGGTATCGAGTTTGACACATATGATGCTGCTGCAGATTTGGGCTTGGGAGCATATTGCAGTGACGAGGCTGATAGTGGTGAGGGCGGGTACAGTGGATGATCATGAGCCAGTGGCTTGGGAGTATGGGGAGGAGAGAGGTTGGGTTTTGCACTATGAGATGCAGGGAGAGATGGAGGGGTGGAGGAGAGCATTTGATGATCTGCAGCCGAGGGACATAGAGTGGCACCCATATAGGTCGCGTCAGTTCAGGGGATGGACTGATACGAGGAGATAGGAGGGTTACTTCCTGAGCAGATATTTTATTATTGAGACTTTACCGCCCATAGTAGAGTCTCACCGACCAGACAGAGTGTTGAGGCAATTTGGAGTGATGCAGGATATTCCGATGGCGCTCATCATGTTCTAGCGGTATAGTAAAGAGATACCATGGGGAGGCCACATAGCACCAGGGACAGCCAGGGCATCATGGAGGGCAGCAGGGCAGGTGCCTTATCTAGGGAGAGTAGGAGGAGAGCAGGTGCCAGTGGTGACCGAGTGATACCGGAGGTGGTTCCAGAATAGGTTATGGGAGAGGATTACTCCTGTTCAGCCTATTTTGAGGGTAGCGGGTGCCAGACCAGAGGATGAGGAGAGACCTTAGAGGGAGAGGAGGGGGGTGCAGCAGGGATGAGAGGCTGTGGCAGTGGTAGACCAGGGGGAAGGAGGAACCCGAGGGGGATGAGAGAGAGTAGGCAGGCAGAGCAGGGAGGAGGAGGAGGAGACAACAGAGGTGAGGTCAGAGAGAGGGTTAGCAGTAGGGGAGGGGGAAGCCACAGAGAGCCCAGGTGGGCAGAGGGTGGAGGAGGTGATAGATGTGGATGATGTGGAGGATGTGGAGGTGGTAGGTGTGAGGGATGCATCAGAGGAGGGGAGGAGACAGTTTGTGGTAGGACAACATGGTCAGTCACGGCGGTTGTGGGTTCGACCGACTGCAGATAGTCACAAGGCTCATCAGGAGCAGGAGAGCGGAGAGGATGAGGATGTTAGATCAGCACCAAAGGAGGAGAGGAGGTTGCCACGACATTGATTCGTGGTTGAGAGACAGGGAGAGGTAGGGTGATTCTGGGTTCGCCGTATTTTGGAGGACTGTGAGGGGCGACAGGAGCAGGGGGGCAGAGAGGAGCAGGTGGGTGGGGAGGAGGAGACAGAGCAGGTAGATGATGAGGATGAGACAGAGCAGGTGGTTGGGGAGGATGATGCGATGGATGTAGATAGGGATGTGGTGGAGAGGGATGTTAGGGTAGCAGAGTCATTAGCATTAGTTCCTTATGTGGTACTAGAGGATCCCATTGTACAGGAGAGGGGAGCAGAGGTGAGACTATAGATTACGGAGCAGAGAGTGAGGGCACTTGAGGCCAAGCTAGCTAGAGTACAGTGAGAGGCATTTAGAGATTATGATGCCATTGCTTTTGAGCTAGGGGGAGCAATGAGGGAGAGAGACAGGGCACAGTCAGAGCTGCAGAGGATGCAGGGCTAGTTGACTAGTGTGACGTGGGATCGCGACAGATTGCAAGCGGAGGTCGTGGTTTTACAGGCCAGGGGGAGCTAGAGGGGGAGATGGAGCATGATAGAGTACAGTGCCTTGAGTAGGGGAGCCAGGAGGATGAGACAGAGCAGGGGGCAGATTAGGGGATAGGATGTACTAGTCAGCAATCGGGAGATCTCCAACGAGATTGGGATGAGCTTCAGGACAGAGTACAGTGCCTTGAGCAGACAGTTGGAGAGATGAAGCTGATGCAGGAGAGGGAGGCTGAGGTCAGGGAGCAGGCACAAATTATGCAGGCTGAGAGGGATGCTGCGAGGGCTCATGTATAGGCGATGGAGGTGGAGAGGGATGTGGCCCAAGTGCGCATTCAGAGTGAGAGAGCATTAGTGGAGGTGGAGATACAGTCACTGTAGAGGAGGAGAGAGGAGGCAGTAGCAGAGGTATCGACTCTCTGGAGAGAGTGGGATTCAGCAGAGCTGAGAGCACAGGCTCTTCAGAGGGATAGGGATGCAGTAGTGACTCGGGCACAAGCATCTCAGAGGGAGAGAGATGTAGCAGAGATACAAATGTAAACCCTATAGGCGGAGAGGGATGCTGCGATGGCCCGTGCAGCAGCAGGTCAGGGTGAGGGTGGGATGCCAGGAGTAGATATACAAGTTGTGGAGAGAGAGAGAGATGCAGCAGTGGCACAGGCAGTGGTTACAGAGGAGATGAGGGGCCGATTACAGGCAAAGCTAGCACAGAGCCGGTTGGCTTAGGAGGCATGGGAGCGGGAGAGGAGATTCATTACCAGGGACCGAGACAGGTATTTTCAGAAGTGAAATTCTGCTAGGGTCCAGGTTACAGAGCGAGAGAAGAATATGAGAGAGGCAGGATTTTGGATGGCGGCATATTATCATGTGGTTCCTGATCTAGCACAATAGACATTCTGTTATACCCGGCAGACACCTTAGAGGCCAACGCCGTCCTAGTCATTGGGGACATGGACCCGTGGTTACAGTGATTCACTAGGGGTTTCACCAGGTAAGGGATCAGTACCTGATTCTCCACAGAGATCAAATGTGGGGAGTTCATTTGGTAGATGACAGGATATTATGTTTTTGATAGGTGCAGGGTAGATGGATAGTGCAGAGGTGCAGTGGATATATGCAGGACCTTGTACTGGTGTTTAGATTGGACGATTTTTGTATATGATGGTCACAGATTGTGATGACATTAACGACATTATTATATGTTATTCTTAACTATGAGATATACTTGTGGACTTGTGGTATATTTATATATATGATACCTCTTATTGACCTCATGTTTTATGTGTATGATGCATATGTGGATGGTCATTTGATGGCAGTTATTTATGATGACTTTTGTGGATGTTACATGTATGGATGTTTTTATATATTTATATTTTTATGTATGATGGTGATGCAGGATGTAATGTATGGTGATTTTTGTTCTTATGTATGATGAATTCCTATGTTTGAGATAGATGTGGATATGCTTATGATGACACGAAAAATGTTTATGTTTTATATGCTTATGATGGTTAGATGCATGTTTGACTAATATGTGTGGTGCAGGATGTAATGGATGTATTATGACGGTATTGATGGTGGACCTAACACTTGACATTGCAGGTGGTGATATTATGGATGGACCTAAGATAGTGTGTAAATGTATGGATCTAAAATATAATTATTTCATTATAAGTGCTCATAGGGTCATAGGTGATAGTGGAAGATGCATGCGAACATGGTGTGAGTGTGCACCTGTCAAAACCTCTTAGTATCCTGAGAAGAATAAGGGATGGAGGAGAAATATTTGCACAACCAAAATCATAGGATGAATATAATGCAATGGTGATGATTATGAAATGCAATCCTAATATGATTTGCCATCTTTGGAGCACTGATTTTTGCTATAGCATAAGACATCCAGTGCCAGGGTATGTGGAACCAAGGCGTATTAGTGTCTAATGCATGAAACAAACACAACAGACAAAAAAGCTATCCCAACACCCCAAAGTCACAAAGAAAGACTTTGGTCGAGCCAGGTATTGAGATAACCACAAGCACAAAAGAATGCCCCAACATAACACAAGACCTCGGGGATCTTGGTGGGTACTATGTGGGACAACCAAGAAGACACAATCAAACAAAAGATCAAGATATGCCCCTATGTGGACTAATCAAAACATGCCATAATATGATGGATTATGGTGGCCTTGACAAGTGATGATAGGGAGCTCAAATGATAAACAAAAGCCAAAAGCATCAAAAAATCACAATCAATTTCAAATGTCCATTGCCATAGGATCAAGGTAATAGATGGGATTGATGTGGTCTATTAGGAAGGATGCATCCTATTAAGACCTATGATGAATACTAAGCGAGAAGATCAATATGACATAGGACATTCAAAATTGATTGGATTTGTTGATACAAGTGGATCTTGTTTGTTAAGAACTAGCTAGATAAGGACATAGCTTAACGACATGACACAAGGGAGACACCCTAAAGACCTAGGGGCTCAGGGGCCGATTAGAGATTAGCCTTGCCTACATGAAAGTGCAAAGCCCTCGTAGTTCATGGACAAAGACCATGGATAAAGCGGAAAGAAGATGATGGTGATCGATGATGGACACAAAACACGACAGATAAATGCCCCGGGGGAGGATCAAATGACCAACCTTGCCTATGTGAAAGCGCAGGGCAACGTAGTTTGATGAAAAGACCATGGAAAAAAGTAAAAGGGGACTAGTGAAGATGAATTGATGGAGGACCAAAACAAGTTGATCCAAAAATGCCCTGGGGGTAGATCAAATGATCAGCCTTGTCTACGTGACAGCGCAGGGGCAACGTAGTTCGACAAGTGACGCGGAAGGACGAGATCTAGATGGAGACTGATACGATGGATGATCCTACATGATGACACAGATTGACCGACATAGGGAATGAAAGACACAAGCTCAAAGTGGGATACAGAAAAGCTCAAGATGGGGGATAGGCTAGATGGGTTGTCCAATGCTCAATCAATATATATCAAGTGACCTAGGCTGAGGTGGGTGAGGATGATAGTGCGGATGAAAGCATAAAATAACTAGGATGTCAGGTAGATAATGATTAAGCCCTCTATGGATGACGCCTGTGACCAGGTTTTCACCATCCATACTTATCCAAGGTGCCACCAAGAGGTGGTTTTCACCATAAAACAAATTTATTTATTTTTACTATTTTTTGGATTTTTTTGTTACTTTTTTGATTTTTTTGATTTTTTTGATTTTTAGGTGGAGTTACCAAGTAGACTTAGGCGTAGAACCTCTTCAGATGGAGGATATTGATGGGTTCGTCAAGGGGATCTCCTTCGAGAGTAGTCAACTTGTAGGCCCTAGATCCATATTTGGCAGCTATGATATAAGGCCCTAACCAATTTGCCTCAAATTTCCCCTTTTTATCACGATCCGGTTGAGTGCGTTGGTTTTCTTTGAGGACAAGCTCATCAACCTGGAATTGTCTAGGATGGACCTTTTTATTGTAATGACGTTTGAGGCAATTTTGGTATGCTTGCAGGTGATCATAGGATTTTATTCTTCGTTCGTCCAATAATTCCAGCTGTGCAAGCCATGCAACACGAGCATCTTCTTTGTTGATAAGATTCTTCAGAGAAATTCTCAGTGATGGAAGCTCAACTTCGATTGGCAAGACGACTTCAGCACCGTATACTCAAGAATAGGGGGTGGCGCCTGTTGGGGTGTGGATGGATGTACGGTATGCCCAAAGGGAAGGATGAATATGGAGGTACCAATCTCGTCCAGTGTTATTGACAACCTTTTTGAGGATGAGGATGAGGGTCTTGTTGGTTGCTTCTGCTTGACCATTACCCTGAGGGTAATAAGGCATTGAAAAACGATGCTGTATATGGGAGGTGTCACAGAGGTGTTTCATGGCTTGGTTTTTGAAAGGTTTTCCGTTATCAGAGAGGATGGTAGATGGGATACCATATTTGCAGAGAATATGGTAAAGGATAAATTTAGAGATTTGGACACCGGTGATTTGTGAGAGTGGCATTTCTTCCACCCATTTAGTGAAGTATTCGGTGGCGGTAATTATGATTGTATGACTGTCAGATGATGGTGGGTAAACCTTTCCAATCAAGTCGAAACCCCATTGAGAAAAGGGCCACAGTGTTAGGAGGGGCTGAAGATCTTGTGCTGGAGTGTGAATCAAATCTGCATGCTGTTGGCATGGAAGACACTTCTTCACAAATTCGCAAGCATCATGTTCCAATGTAGGCCAATAATATCCATCCCATAGGATCCTTTTGGCCAGAGCCATACCATTTGAGTGAGCTCCATAAATACCACCATGTACTTCCGTTAGTGCCGCGCAGGCCTCAGTCTCATTCAGACATCTAAGGAGGATTCCATCATACCCGCGACGATAAAGTGTATCACCAACAATGATGTATCGGGAAGAACGATGGACAAAGGATTTGCGTTGGTTGCATGTAAGTTCTGGGGGTATGGTATTATCACAGAGATAAGTGTATATGTCTTGATACCAAGGCGAGGCGGGACCTACAATGTCGCACACCATATCAGTGTCGGAACATCATATGTCGGGATTAAAAGTTGTTCAACAAGAAACTCACACTCTATTCGGTCTTTAGGAATGTCAATCAGGGAACCAATAGTGGCCATTGCGTCTGCCACTTTATTTTGTACCCGAGGGATTTGGTCAAACTGTATGAAGGTGAAATATTTCTTGAAATCATCCACCATGCATTTATAGGGTAACACTTTATCATCTTTCGTGAGGAATTCATCATTAACTTGTCTAATGACTAGCAAAGAATCACCAAAGACTTTCAAATGAGTTATGTGCCACTGTTTTGCAATTATGAGGTCGGTGAGGAGAGCTTCGTACTCTGCCATATTGTTGGTACATGGGAATGCTATCCTGAATGATTTCAGGATGTAGTCACCTTGAGGGGTAACTAATAAAATTCCTACCCCAAATCCACTATGAGTGTATGAGCCATCGAAATATAGCGTCCAAGCTAGTGCTTCTATAACTGTGTAGATTTCTTCATCTGGGAATTCAGTGTCTAGGGGGTAAGCATCTACTAATGGTGCTTCAGCCAATTGATCAACAATGACCTATCCTTTTATGGCTTTTCACTCTACATATTCTATGTCAAATTCACTTAGGAGCATGACCCATTTGGCCATGCGGCTAGTCAGAGTGGTTCTAGATAACAGATACTTTAGGGGATCAATTTTAGCGATTAATTTTACTGGATGGCTGAGCATATAATGATGGAGTTTCTGTGTGCTGAAAACTAGCACAAGGCAATCTTTTTCCATGGGGGAGTAATTTAATTCATAGCCGACTAGTGTTTGATTGATGTAGTAGATTGCCCTCTCTTTGAATGACTCATCATGTTGTGCCAACAATGCCCCCAGTGCGATTGAAGTAGCAGAGATGTAAAGTAGGAGGGGTTTTCCTAGAATAGGCAGCATCAAGATCAGTGGATGAGCTAAATATTCCTTAATTTTATCGAAACCCATCTGACACTATGGGGTCCATCGGAAGGTGGAATCTTTCTTCAAAAGATGGGTGAATGGCTGACATTTATTTGGTAACTAGGCTATGAACCGACGGATGGACTACATCTTCCCCTAGAGGCCTCTTAACTGCTTCAGATTGCGTGGAGGTGGAATGTCTAGAATAGCCTTTACCTTGGTGGGATCAACTTCAATACCTCTTCGGGAGATTATAAAACCTAACAATTTTCCTGATGTAACCCCAAAGACACACTTTTTTGGATTCAGCTGCAACTTGTAATGTTCTAGCCATTCAAAGATCTGCTTCAGGACAGTAGGATGTTCTGCTCGTGTTTTTGATTTTCCTAGCAAGTCATCAACATAATCCTCTATGATGATATGGATGAGGTCATGGAAGATGACCGTCATCGCTCTCTAATATGTTACCCCTGCATTTTTGAGACCAAAGGGCATAACATTGTAACACAAAGTACCCCAAGGTGTTGTGAAGGTGGTCTTATGTTGGTCGTCAGGTGCGATTCGAATTTGATTATAACTAGAGAAGCCATCCATAAGGGAGAGAATCTCATGTCCTATTGTGAGGTTGACTAACATGTCAATGTTAGGCAAAGGGAAGTCATCTTTTGGGCAGGCCTTGTTAAGGTCCCTGAAGTCTGTGTAGACCTGAATGTCTCCATTTGGTTTGGCAACTGGTACTATATTGGAGATCCACTCAGAGTAGTCAATTGGTCTAATAAAGCCTGCCTCTAGTAACTTTTCCAATTCCTTTTTGACTAGCAATGCGACTTGCGGATGCATCTTGCAGAGTTTTTGTTTGATAGGCTTGGCATCTGGGCGAACGTCTAGATGATGAGCTACTAAGGTAGGGTCTAAACCTGGCATGTCTGAATATGACCAAGCAAAGTTGATGATTCCTTCTCGGAGTAGCTGTGTGATGACTGGATACTCCTGTTCTGAGAGTGACTTAGCCACATAGGTGATTTTAGGATTTTCGGCAGTACCCAGATTAACTTCTTGAGCCTCTTCGATTAGAATGGATGATCGGGAAGATAACTGAGTTCCTACGAGGGGAAGATGAACATCTCCATCATCTAGCACCTCTTCGAGGTTTTCGCCATCGGATGCGTCCTTTATTTTTACTTTTTCAAGGTCAGGAAGTGCCTCAGGGAGATTTTCACTAGATGACCATTTTTTACTTTTCTTTTTCTTATTTTTGCGACTGGAGTGTTCATCCTCCCCCAATCCCATAAGGTTGACATATGTATCCACAGACATATTGACAGGTGTGGTATTACGTAGGTCCCAATCAATAAGCTCAGGGTGACAAAGAGATAGGCTAATGGTGTAGACAGATAGACATTCGAACATGGATGATAAGTCGATGTGATCGACGTCGTCATACGCATGTATGATGGATTCCTCCTCGAGTATGTCTTCCAATGAGCCATTGTCCACGGCGATACTATTGGAAATATTAGGTGATGTTGCAGGGCTTTTCTATTTCTTGTCATACCCAATGCCTATGTTTCTTGGTAACTTTTGTGTATCAATAGGTTGCAACCGCCCTTGTTCTTCTTTACCTAGGCCCCTGCCTTGGTAGTTATATTTTTTGGCAAACTTAGCGGACCACGGATATGCTTCTTGAAAATATTCCTTTAGAGGAGGGTCCGGCTGGGGTTCTTCTCGGTAGACCCATTGGCTTATGTCCTCTTCTAGTGCATCTATCTTGACACTTGGGGATCTGAAAGTGGTGGTAGGGATGTTTTTACCACTGAAGGTAATAGTCTTGTCTTCCTTTTGTGTAGCATGCGAAGGTTGACCATACTCGTGTGGTGACGGTGGCATGGTTGCTACATTGAGAGCCATATGCATTTCGTATTCACCACACCCTTTGTCAATGATTTGGACTTTGGTGACCGTAGGATCAGTGGTGGAGGATGGAGTGGTTATCGCAGTGGATGGTGAATTCGTGAATGATGACTGGGATGCCCCCATTTCAACTCTGGGACAATAGTGTAAATGGGGGAATGACGCTTCTAAAGCATGGAAATATTCAAATGGTTGGGGGTCAGCGTAGATGGTGACTTCTGGTCCACTGACGGGGAATTTTAGGCACTGATGGTATGTGGAGGGGACTACTTGCATAGCATGGAGCCATGGGCAGCCCAGGAGGAGATTATATGGTAAGTCCAGATCAAGGACATGACAGGTAGTATACTGAAGCACAGGTCCCACTTGGATAGGAAGACTAATAATTCCCTCTGAATTTCTTTCTGCATTATCATAGGATTTGATTGTGATGATCTGGTTACTTAAGTCCGCTTGAGTATACCCCACCTGTTTTATGAATTTCAAAGTACATAAATTAAGGGTAGAGCCATTATCTACTAAGACCCTTTTTATTTTATGGCGAGCAACTACAAATTTGATATGTAAGGGGCGATTATGATTGACATCGATGTTTGGCATATCGTTTTGGCTGAAGTGCAGGTGATGAGACAAAGCCAAGTGTCCCACCAAAGCTTGGAATTGCATGGGGTCGATGTCATTTGGCACATGGGTTTCCTGCAAGGCTCTATTGAGGATTTCTTGATGTACCGGGGAAGACTTAAGCAAATCCAGGATGGATATACGAGTAGGGGTCTTTCTTAAGTGATCAAGGATGTTGTACTAAGAGCTTATAGGAGTTGAGTGGGCGGGTGCAGAGGCTACAGGGATAGTGATGCGGGCTTTTCTTGTAGTAACAACACATTGAGGGTCTTTGGCTTTAACATGTATCATGGATACCCGGGGTTCCACCTGCTCAATGTAATGAATAACAACCTCGTAATTGAAGGGTACATTCTTGTAACTCACATTATTTGTGCTGTTTCCTTGGGGATTACTATTAAATGTGCTTGGGCCTTGATTATGGTTCGAAAAGGCGTTTTGATATATCTGTAATTGAGCATTGGACGACGAAGCTTGACTGGGGTCAACCTTGATATCACCTCGATCAATAAGATCTTGGACATAGTTTTTCAGACCCTGACACTTATTCAAAGAGTGTCCCTTGATTTTATGGAACTCACAATACTCATTTTCCTTAAACCATGCTGGCTTGGGTTTGGACTCGTCAAATGGCTTGGTGACAGGGTATGTGATGGGGTAATTGATTTGTAACAACTTATTAAAAACAACACTCAGAGGTTCTCCTAATTGGGCGTATTGACGTTTGGTGTTCCCCTGATTGTTTTGGTTTGATTGTTGAGGAGGACGAGGTGCCCCCTGTGGTACATATATGGTGTTGGGTATAGATGGTTGTTGTTTTTGGGATGCATTAGCCACTTGGACATGTTTAGTGTCTATCACACCATCATTCACTACATTCTTGTTCTTGTTCCAGAATCGCGGTTTATCGGCAAACGACCTCTCTTTATCATGACTGTGTATTTTAATGTGTCCTTTGGCAATAAGGGCACATTCAAGGATGGGTCCCTTTTCTACTATCTCCACGAAGGTGGTGACACAATGTAACCTAAAATTATGGGCCATGTCAGGATGAGAGTTTTCCATGAAAAGAGTGACCATGTCTTTTTCTTTCAGAGGGGTTTTCATTCGACTTGCTAATGCATGCCACCGTTGTAGGTAGCTAGTAAAGGTTTCTCCATCACATTGTTTCTCTTTGAGGAGATCTAAGGTGTCCGTATCCTTCTCCAAATTGAAAGAGAAGTAGGATACAAACTTTTCTGACAGGTCTGCAAAAGTTTTTATGGACCCTTTTTCGAGAGTCATGAACCAATCTAAGGCGTGGCTTGCCAGGCTTCGTGGGAACAAGCACAAGAGATAGTTGTCATTGTACATGACTTCTTGACACTAGGAATAAAACTCCTGCAAGTGAGCCTTAGGGTCTCTGTTCTCCTTGTATTTGTCAAATTTTGGTATCTCAAAATGTTTAGGAAACGAGATTAATGAGATGGAGGGATCAAATGGATATGGGCATATGTCTTCAAATTTGAATGATTGTTTGGTAGCCCCGGCTTGAAGGTCCTTAAGTGCAGCTTTGATTTCCAATAGATCCGAGCTAGCCTGTGGCGGGTTGGGGGGATATTGATGATAGGATGATAAAGGATCCTATTGAAAGGGCGTCGGATTGTTGAAATACGGATTTGGATGATTGGATGATGATATGGCTTGCTGGCAAGGCGAGGGATTTTGTTGATATGGGGGCTGTTGTTGTGGGGTATAGTATGGATTTGTTTGATAAAAGTGTGGGGTAGGTTGTTGAGGAACTTGGATGGGACGTTGTGTGTTGGTTTGTTGGTGTTGTGATTGTTGGGAGGTCGCATAAAGTGGTTGTTGGTGAAATTGCTACTGATTGTGATAGTAGTAGTGTTGGGGAGGTTGTTGTTGTGACGTCAAATGTTGTATGGGTCGAGATGGGATATTGTGTTGTGGTTGAGCTTGCGGATGCAAAATGGATGCGAGAAATGGGGATATGGTCTAGCAATAGGTCGAGATGGATTGCCTTGTGATTGGTAGGGTGGTTGTTGTGAAGAGGCCAAAGTATTATGTGTAGGTTGTTGCAGATGAGATGGCGGAGGTAGCGTAGAAGCGTTTTGTAAAGGGGGTTGTTGGGTACCACCCGGAATGTTCAGCTGGGGTGTGCCTTGTGGAGGTAATTGAGGTGGAATGTTAGATTGGTGAACTTGTTGAGATGGTAGATTTGTGGTCCCATGAGGTGGAAGCGATGCGGTAAAGGAGGTGCCCCTAATGTTGACTGGAGGTTGGTTTGAAGGAGGGGGTGCTGTTAACGTTAATGGCAGAGGTTGTGGAACATTTTGTGGCATACCATAGGCAAAAGGATTATTGAGATCAGGCACTTGAGGACCTCCTATAACTGAGGTCGAAGAGTGTGGGGGATAGTTAACCTGATAAAGAACGACATTGCCAAATTCAGGTTGATGCCAACCCTCAACTGGCGGAACATTGGGGAAGTATGAACCTTCTGGTGCATTTTGTGAACCTTGGAGTACGTTAGATGGGGCACCCCTATATTTGGACAAGTCAACATTCAAGGGGGGTTTGATACCCTTCTCAATTAGGTGGGCCAAGATTTCTTCCCCATGTTTTTTAAGCAAACGGTCAGTCATTTGCACATTGGCGGTATTACTAAAATGTTCCTCAAGTGTGAGTTCAGGTTGATTAGCCATACTCTCTTCACCATGTGGCAAGTTATTTTGATTCTCGGTATTAGAGTGTGATGAAGTACCATTATGAGGATCGTGAGGGATGTTGGTACCCTTGTTAGGATCTGATGAGATGTTCACTATGTTGTTGGGATCTTGAGGGTTGTTTGATTGGGCATTCTAAGCTTGATGGTCAGCCATTTTCTTTGCCTGTGATTGGGTCTGAACGGGCATGCAAATGTGCTATGAGTAGATTATAGAAATACTTTTGATGAATGATTTGATTGTGATTGGATGAGGGGTGATTTTGATCAGATTTTGTTTGGATATATTGGATTGGATCGGATTTTGATGGGACTGGATTTGGATTGGCAAGATTGGATTTTGATTGACTTGGATTGGATTATTAAGATCAATAGGATAGAATTGGTTGAACGGATGTGATTTGATTGATTAGACAATTTGATCAAATGATTGGTTTTGATAGATTTGGACTATTGGATGGGTATGATTGGATGATGAAAGATGTGAGAGAGACCTTAAGTTTGATCAAAGGAAGTTACCCTTAGTGACCTAGAGCTTTGATTGATTAAGAGGATGATTACGACACTGAATTCACCTTAAGATAAGAATGGATTGATTGGGCCGAGGATGATAACTTACGACACCGAATTCACCTCAAGATGGAAGCGAATTGATTGGGGTCAAAGTTAACGACTAATAATCAAATTCAAATGTTATGGTCAATTTGGGTAACCACTTTGTAATACAAGTTTAAGGCGGTTTGGTTATGAGTGGTGTTTGGCGATATAAATGGTAAAATTATGATGTTTGCTAGGTGATGGTAGGGACTTTTGAATGGAATATGAGGAAATTAGAATGAACAGGTGGATTGAAGATGATTGCGAAGAATGAGTGGAGATTTATAATGGTTAAACAAAGATTTGGAATTATAAGATGGAGGTTAAAACAGATCAAATGGAGGTTTTGGGAAGCTTAGAGTGACAAAATGGAGGCTTAGGATGATGAGATAATGGTTGGGAACGATTAAATGATGGTTTAGAGGCTAAACAGATCCAAATAGGGCAATTTCGGGTGTTCAGGAGGGCAAATTTGCCCCTCTGCAGCAAAAATCAGGGGCATTGATAGCTTTCTGTAGTAAATCAGGGGCTCTTCCACCTTTCTGCAGCAAAATCAGGGGCGCTTCCACCTTTCTGTAGCAAAACAGGGGTGCTTCCACCTTTCTGCAGCAAAACAGAGGGTGCTTCCGCCTTTCTGTAGCAAAATAGGGGGCACTTCTGCCTTTCTACGGTAAAATAGGGGGCGCTTCCGCCTTTCTGCAATAAGACAGAGCTTTGTTTTGATGGCAATGGCTATGGCAAGGATGCAAAATGATAAAGTAAGGCCAAAGTATCAAAGATTTCACAGATTTTGCACAAGAAAACACGTCAAGCAAGCACAATCCTATGATTAATGTTAAGGGTATGGCTAGGCAAGGTCTTAATCTAGGATGCACAAGGTTTCTAGGGAGTCCTCGATATACTCTCGGTACGTGAGGCACAATCATGAACACCAGCCTGTCACAAGTGTGAGTCGGGAACCCCAACGAGATACTGAAAGGCTCAGACCAACTCTTCACGTCTATCTAGGTATCACCCTAGCTTCGACGCTCCGCCAATTACGACATGACTGGATTGGGGTACAACTTTCATTCTCCCCCCTTTATATACCCCGCCGGTATGCGTGGTTGGAATCGTCTCTTGGGGTGATGAAATCCCCAAGCAGGTCCTACTAAAAAGAAGACACTAACCACTTCCAACTACTCCCCAGGCTCACACGAAGTGCAAGGGAAAAGTGAAAACAAATTAATGCCCCATTGGGTGACACAATAGTAGACAAGCACAACAAGTAATAAAGGTTACTTCCCCCTAATTAGACTGTGCAAACAACAATGATAGTTTTTTAGAAATTTGATCAAACAGATGGCCCTGCAAGCAAATGTTAGCTATCTTCTCCTTCGTTTGCGGTCAATTATGCCATAATATGCTGCAAAATACTAACAAAAAATACCAATATCCTTGACAAAAAAATGTTAGAGGGTTATTACTTGAAAATAGCAAAAAAAGAGAGCAAAAACAACGCTAAAATAACTATTTTACCTTCCAAACTGTGCTGTTTTGGGGCGCTTCCGCCTTTTTGCAGCAAAACAGAGGGTGCTTCCACCTTTCTACAACAAAATGGGGGCACTTCCAACTTTCCGCAGCAAAACAAGGGGCACTTCTGCCTTTCTGCAGTAAAATGGGGGCGCTGCCGCCTTTTTGCAGCAAAACAGGGGCGCTTCCGCCTTTCTGCAGCAAGAGGTTAGAGGAAAAAAAACTTTCAAGATGAAAGGGCGTATCCGCCCCTCTGCAGGAAACTTTATCAGATTTTAAAAAAGGAAAGTTGTACACCCCACTACAAGAAAGTGTTAGAAAAAACCTTCTAAGTATACACCTAACTACAGCAAACTGTTAGAAGAAAATGAAACTGTCAGATATAGGGCGCTTCCGCCTTTCTGCAGTGGACAAGAGGGCATTTCTGCCTTTCTGCAGTAAAGCAGAGGGTGCTTCCACCTTTCTGCGGTAAAGCAGAGGGTGCTTCCGCCTTTCTGCGATAAAGCAGAGGGCGCTTCTGCCTTTCTGTGGTAAAGCAGAGGGCGCTTTCGCCTTTTTGCATCCTTTTCCTGCAAAATTCTTAGCAAAAATGAAGGTTAAATGTAAGAACCCGTTTGTGGGTCCCACCGGGCGTGCCATAAATGTGTACCTTGAAGTTTACCCTACTCTAATGTGCAAAATAACTAAAAATGCGAATGATAAAAGACTAAGGACACTTCAAGATTAGCCTAAAGAGTGATAAAACAAGAAGGAAAATAGATGAAACGAGATGCAAATGATTATACCTTCCTTGTTGTTGAAGACTCCTTGGTTGGCCCTTGATTTTGGATGACTTTGTGTGCTCCTTAGATGGCTTTTGATGTAGCTAGATGCAAGATTGAATATGCAAGATGATCAAAATGGGTGGCTAAATGATAACAAGTGCTTGAGAATGCAAATTGGCAGCATAAGGTTACTCAAATCAAAAGTGTTGAAAATGCCCTTGAGAAGGGGGTATTTATAGAAAAATTTGAATTCTCTAGAGAATTCAACAGTCAAGATTCTTCCAACAAGGTCAAGATGAAGGGCTATGGTGAGTTGAGAACTCACAATCCCTCACATCTTGACATGTGGATGGTGAAGTGGCTAAGAGGAGATGAGGTGTAAGTGAGGTGGCCAAAAGGCACACGAGGTGGAGGAAGGACAAGTACCTTCCAAGCATCTTGGGGAGTGAGAATATTTCCTCAAAAAGGGATTCTTTGTCCCTAAGTGGGAGTGAAAGGGATATTTGAGGAATTTTGGAATTCCTCAAAAATCTACATGGGAAAAGGAGAGGTGGTTGAAAATATAAATGTGAATTAAAAATTCACATTCTTAGGAGAATCTAAAGGATAAAAGGTGAGCTCCAAAAAGGTGGGACTTGGTCACATGTGGAAGATGTCACAAGTCCAAGATTCTAGAAGCCTTAGGATCTAGGATAAATAAATGTGAATTGAAAATTCACATGGGAAAGAGGGTCAATGCTAAAAGGAGGTAAATGCAAAGGTTGGCTAAAAAGTGGTGCTAAATATGGCTAATGACCTTGGTTAAGGTTGTGAAAATATTGGATTAGAGTAATTAATGGAAGATTAGAGGCAAGTGGCAAATGTAGGAGGATGTGACAAGGAGAGAGAAAATGAAAATTTTTAAATTGATTTTAAATCAAAAGGATAAAAAATGACTAAATTAAATAAATTGGTGTATTTATTTAATTTAGAGAGGAAGAAGGTGAAAGATAAAGCATTTAATGATTAAATTAAATACTTTACAGATATGAGATAAAAGGTGTAATATTAATTTAATAAATTAATATTTAATATGATAGATGAGAAGGGAGTAAATTTAATCATATGAGAGTGATTAAATTTAGATGTCTACAGTAGGTATAAATGGCTTACCAATACTTTAATCTTCCCATGATGCATTTTTTCTTCATGTATGGGATGAAGCTTATTCTTGTTCTTTCTAGTATTCGTGCTACCTTCTTGTATCCATATTTGAGTCTTTTAATTTTTTAAGCTAGTTCTAGGTTTGACAAAAAGAGATTTTCCACCCTTCACTTGGAAGAGATAAATTTTTTCCACTGAATGAAACTTCAAACTATTAGACAAGGAATTAATTTCCTATTACATTTTTTTGGTGTTCCATTCTATTAGTGTAAGTTGATGTGCTTCCATCTTACCAAATGTATAGCTACAAAACTTCTGATTTGATAAGGTCCTCAAGATAATCTTAGAGTTAGATTATCCCTTGCAATGACACCATTTTGATGGGTTTTAAAATTGCTACTCTAAATTCTAGGGGGATCAATCCACTTGAAGGTCAAGGATATGTCATTCCTAAATGTAGATAAAACAAATCATCAAGAAATATTGAATGATTATAAGCCAATTGTTAAGAGCGGACAATATCTCCTTCACTTTTAGCTCAACTAGATCCAGGTGTGTGTTCATAAAGCCAATATTTAATAATATTTAGTGACAAATGAAGATACAAATTGAGATAATTGTAGTAGCATCTAATTTATGTCATCCCAAAAGCTATAATTAGACAAAGGATTAACCTACTACATGTATAAACTCTATTAAGTTGATCAAGATACCATTGCAAAAATACAAGATGTGGGTATGCATGGCATGATTCTCTTAAGGTGAAATCCTTGAAGGCTCATTGAAGATGTTTCCTTGGTTAAAATGCTAAACCATGAAATACATAAAAAACATTTCCTACTCCTACTAAACTACTAGTGAGTGATTTTATTCATTTTAAGGTGCATGGAGAGTCAAAAATTTCAAAGACTAGTTCCTTGAATTGGGTTACAAAGTCACAGTAAAATAGAATAATAAACACATAGAAATAACAAAAGATATATGATATTTAATAAGTAAACATGCTTAATAATCCCTATACAAAATTCCACAAATTCATATGCAATTTTGGAAAGATCATTATACATTAATCTACAATATATTAAGGTGTTGTGATACTTATCAAATCAATTTTACATTCACACTAGAAAATATGGCGAGAGAAAACCCTAAGCTAAGAAGATGTTACACTTTGTCACTGGGAAGTTTTCTTGAAAATCTGCAATTGGCCAAGGAGACATTTAGTTACAAAAATTTGCTAAAAATAGCTACCTTTTCATGATTTAAAAAATGAATTTCTATAATGGTGACTAGATGTGCAATGATTGGAACACTAGAAGTTCTTTAGTGTTGTAGTCACATGAAAATGGAGAAATGACCAAATTTTGTTTTGGAAGATGAACTAGTCTCTATGGAAATTGGTTTGGTAACTAAATCACTTTATAAATTTATCGAGAATAGGATGTCATCAATGCTACATGTTAATCAAACTGAGATCCCAAAAAATCTACTAAAATGGCTGCTTGGAGCTTGTGTGGAAACCATTCCCATTAGAAAATAACAATTGCATCAAGGGAGGCATGATGTTCTCATTTTCCACTATAACAATTATGTGTGAATTCATGCCTTGAGATGAAATTTTTTCTTTTGGTGGGAAAAACCCCTTGGAGTGGTTAAAATTCCAAATTTAGTTATTAATGGCGACTTGGGTCATGCAGGGAGGTAGATAGGGATGAACAATACAAAGCAAGGAGTTTTAAAGTTTCATGGATCAAGGGTTGTAGATAAAGTGGTGAGGAAAATTATCATATCTCTTTTAGATTGTTATAGTGAAAAGGTATCGACTATCGAGGAAATAGTTGATTTTGACAAATATTCCAGAGATCAGTTGATTGGTACTCTGAATGCATTTGAAATGAGAAAAATGAAGAAATGTACAAAAGTAGAGACTACTTTCAAGGCTAAGAAACTAGAGAAGGTAGAAGATTTAGGTGAAGAAGATCTTGATGATCTGGAAGCTAACTTCGTGAGGAAGATGAAAAAGGGCACTGGTAAGTATCAAGGTAAATTACCTTTTAAATGTTTTAGCTGTGGCGGTATAGGTCATTATGTTTCTAGATGTCCAAAAAGAGCTTTAAACAATAAGCACAAGGAAAATAAAGGAAAGTTGATTAAGAAAGCTTACTATGTGAAAGAAGATGCTAGTATTTTTTATGATGAATTTGATTATGGAGATTCTGATGATAATGAATGTCTATTTTTGGATATAAAAGAATAATTTGGTTCTGCTTACCCTAAAAATTGTGTGAAGGAAAGTATTATGGAGATGAAGGATAAGGTTGAAGGTACTTTGGTATCTGTTTTCATGTCAAAGAAGATAAGAATTACTGGGTTGTTGACAATGGTTGTTGTAATCATATGACTAGAGACAAAAGTAAGTTTGTTAAACTTGAAAAATATGATGGGGGGTTAGTTAAATTTGGAGATGATTTAGGAGCTAAGATTTATGGAATAGGTTCAATCAGTTTTGATGGCGAGCATAATACTGAAAATGTTTACTATGTTAAGGGCTTAAGAAACAATCTCTTAAGTGTTGGAAAAACGTGTAGCAAAGGATATAATATTGTGTTCAATGATGAAGCATGTGAGATCTGGAAAGGGTCCAAAATTATGATTGCTACATGTAAGAGAACAAATGAAAACATCTATTAGCTTAAGGGTGTTGATGGTCATTATTTTATGTCACAAATTAATGATAGTTGGTTATGGCATCAGAGGATGTGTCACATGAATTTTGATAATTTAGCAAGAATTAGTTCGGTTCATGCTGTGAGAGATTTACCTAAGATCACAAAACCTATGAATGCTATTTGCGAGAGTTGTCAATTTGGAAAAAAAACAAGGAGTAGCTTTAAGGGAAATGAACAATCTGCTATTGGACTGCTAGAATTGGTGCATATAGATCTTTGTGGTCCTACAAGGGTGAGAAGTCTGCAAGGTGACAAGTACTTTATGCTTTTGATTGATGATTATTCTAGAATGACATGGGTTACTTTTCTTAGAGAGAAATCTGATGCATTAGATAAATTCAAGGCATTTAAAGCTTTGGTCAAGAATGAAATAGATTTGAAAATAAAGTGTTCGAGGTCTGAAAGAGGTGGTGAATTCACCTCTAATGAGTTTAACACATTTTGTGAAGTTCATGGAATAAAAAGGCATTTGTTTTCCCCCAGAACTCCTCAGCAGAATTTGTTGAAAGGAAAAAAAAAACTATTCAAGAAGATGCAAGGACTATGATGAAAGAGGAAAATCTACTAGAAGTCTACTAGAGAGAAGCCATTCATACTCCTATTTACATACATAAGAAATTTTAGGCTAAAGCTAACATCACAAAGACTCCTTATGAGCTATGATATGGGAAGATTCCCACTGTGAAGGACTTTAGAGTGTTTGGAAGCAAATGCTACATCAACAGAGATGAAGAAAACTTAGAAAAGTTTGATGCAAGGTCTGATGAAGGTATCTTCCTTGGATATTCTATTAAAATCAAAGCTTACAGATGTTACAACAAAAGTTTGAGAAAGATAGTTGAAAGTACAAATGTTAAAGTTAATGAAAACTTGTAGAATTCTATTGCAGTAGATGGATATGTGTTAGATGAACCTGATTATAGAGAAGTAGAAGGAATAATTGATGAATATGAAGTACCAAATTAAGAGGAAGAGGCTCCAGAGAAGACCCCTAAAACCCCTAAGTATGTGCAAAAGAATCATTCTGAAGATAAAATTATTGGAGATAAGAGGAAAGGTGTATTAACAAGAAGCAAAGTTGCCGAAGTTGAGGTAAATTTGTGTTTACTCTCTAAAGTTGAACCTAAATCAGTTTGTGAAGGATGTAAGGATGAACATTGGATGAAGGTAATGGAAGAAGAAATTATATAGATAGAGAAGAATCAAACTTGGGAATTGGTCCCTAGACCAAAAAGCAAGAACATGATTGGAACTAAATGGGTGTTCAGGAACAAGCTGAATGAGAATGGAGAAGTAGTTAGGAAAAAAGAGAGACTTGTATGTAAGGGTTACTCACAAGTAGAAGGTATATATTTTTAGGATAATTTTGCTCTTGTGGTTAGGATGGAAATTATCAGAATGTTTTTTGCATTTGCAACACATAAATATTTTAAGGTCTATCAGATGGATGTGGAATTTGCCTTCTTGAATGGAGAATTGGAAGAAGAGGTTTATATGGAACAACTGGAAGGTTTTCAATTATCAAATCAACCGGTCATGGTATGTAAGTTGAAGAAGGAATTATATGGTTTGGAGCAAGCTCCCAAAGCTTGGTATGGAAGATTGGACAAGCACATAATATAGCAAGGTTTTAGCAAGGGCTCCACAAATAGTAATCTTTACTTTAAAATTGAGGAAGAAAAAATCTTGATAGTAGTTTTATATGTGGATGATATTATATTTGGTGGAAATGAGGCTATGTGCAAGAAATTTGCTGAAGAAATGCAGAAAGAATTTGAGATGTCAATGTTTGGGTAGATAAATTTCTTTCTTGGGCTACAAATCAATCAAACTGATAAACAGATTTTCACTTCACAATCTATGTCAAAGAAATGTTGAAGAAGTTTAGAATGGATGACTCCAAATCGGTATGTACTCCTATGGTGTCTGGTTGTAAATTAAGAAAAGATGATGATTCACCTAAGGCTGATTAGAGCAAGTATAGATCTATGATTGGTGGACTACTATATTTTACTACTACTATACTAGATATCATACATGCAGTTTGTCTTATTGCTAGATTTCAAGAATATCCTAAAGAAACACATATTGTAGTAGTGAAGAGAATATTCAGATATTTAAGAGGCACACCAGATTATGGTTTGTGGTATCCTAAGGATACTGATTTCAAACTAAATGCTTATACATATGCAAATTGGGCTGGTTGTGTTGATGATAGGAAAAGTATAAGTGGCAGTGCATTATTTCTTAGATGTAGATTGGTATCATGGTTGAGTAAGAAACATGATTTAGTTTCTTTATCCACTGCAGAAGTTGAGTATATTGCAACAACATCATGCTGCACACAAGTACTATGGATGAGACAAATATTGAAGGATATCAAAACTGTATTTGACAAACCTATTTCTATCTTCTATGATAATACAAGTGCAATAAACATTTCAAAGAATCTAGTGATGTATTCAAGGACAAAGCATATATCTATCAGATATCACTTTTTGAGAGAAGGTTATGGAGAATGAAATGAAACTTGAGTATGTTCCTACAAAGGATCAAATTGCTGACATATTTAGTAAGGCTCTACCTCAAGATACGTTTGAGTATCTTTGGGAGAAGTTGGGGGTTATTTCCCCTCCTTTCTTGAACGAGATGCATATAGAGGTACATCAGTCCGGTGGGTTTATGGATATATATATTTTCTGGACTGATGTTGGTGGCTACCTCTTAGGGGGAGTAGGTAGTATCATGTGTTGTCATCGTGTTGCTGATTTAATCAGGTGTACTCCTAAGGGGGAGTATTCAAAGCAGGTAATTTTGGTTTAGTGTCAAAGAGGGAGATCAATGCAATTTTTTTTATCCTTTTCCATTGATGTCAAAGGGGAAGAGAGAATCATGTGAAAAAAGAGGATAACTTATCTTCTCAGGGGGAGAAGATCATCTAAGAGAAAAAGAGAGAGAGTGTTCAGAACTGTTGTGTGGTCTTTGGTGGATTTTCACACCTTGTGTTGCCATCAATGACAAAGGGGGAGATTGTTGCAAGAATGATGGTGTTGTCATTGATTCCAATAGGATTTCTATTGATTGGTGTTGTCATTGATGTCAACTATGGGATGAAGTAAGGAAAACTTTAGTGGCAAATCTTTGCCAATTGGTGAATAATTGAAATCGAAACCTCTAGAAATGGAAAATAGTACAAGCTAAAAAGGATGTTGAATCGCCTGGATTTTACAAAAAAATAATTTTGTCTCGATTAATTCGCTTGTGCATTATTTTTTAAACGATGCGTCATTGGAATTGATTCGCCAGTAGTTTATACTGTAATTAAAAATATTAATTATATTCGCCAATAATATTATATTCCTACCATTAATTTTGGGGCAATATCACCACTAATAATAAATTACCATTTCATTTTAGAGATATTTTAGCCTTGAATAGGGCTTTTATTTATTGCCATCGATTAGCTTTTTAATCAGATGGCTGCAAGTTGATTCTGTGACTTATATGCATGTGCATTTTAAAAGGCTTGTTGAGGCCCAAAATTTGTTTTGGGCCACATGATTAGATTTAATCATGTGGCCCAAAACAAATTTCGGGCCTCAACAAGCCTTTTAAAAGGCACGTGAATATAGGTCGTGGAATCAACCTGCAACCATCCGATTAAAAAGCTAATCGATGGTAACAATTTCACTTTTCATATAGTCTTTTTTTAAAGTGAGAATTAAAAAAAATGCTTAATTCGTGTGTGCTCCAATGCATTTTTGATAGTGAATTTATGCTTGGTGGCGAGGGGCTTTGCCCCTCGACCTCGCCTATATCGCAACAAGAGCGCGTCGGGGCCGCTGTCCCCGGACCCTGCTAGGGGACGTTGTCCCCTCGACCCCCACAAGGGGGCTCTGCCCCCTTGACCCCTGCAAGGGGTGTTGCCCCTTGACCCTGCTGGTGGCTACCGCCGCCATGTCCCTACTTCAATATTACAAAAAACAAGAAAAAAATGGGGGAACTGCGCCGACCAACTATGCAAATTTTTAAAGGAGAGATTCACCATTGTAATTAATCTTTTTAGTGATATTCGCTATGATTCACCACTATGATTATTATTTTTTCCAATTATTCATTAAGATTTGCTAGGATTTTACAATTTTTTTAATAATGTGCATAGATTTTCCACAAAAATTAATAATTTTTTTCAAATAAAAGGAAAGATTCCCTAGGATTTTACACCTTCGCTAAGGGGGGGGTTTCTTAAAGTTATCCCTGGGATGAAGATGTTGAGGATATTGAAAAAAATGTGAAAAGAGGAAAATGGGTTGTGCATGTGTAGTTGAGACTTTGAGGAAGTGTTGTGAGTACATGAGTTTGAAGATGAGTTAGAATGAAGTAATGAGCTGAGATGATGCTTTTGGTACTTGGTTTCCAAGTGCTTTTGAGAAAATTCAATAGACAGAGTAAATTGTGTTGTGCAAATATTCATAATGTGCTCCGGTATTGTGCTCCGCTTTCTTTTCATGTTGATGCTATGCCTGTGCGGATATTATAGGTTATTCAAGGTTAAAAAAGGTTGCTATACTCAAAATTTGGTTTTTTTGATCATTATATAGTGTGAGATATTTTCACTAGTGTGTGAACCAGTTGTTTAGTAATGTTTTTGTGGTCTGGGAGAAATGTATTTACTCCCCATTTCTCCACTATTTGGATTTAGATTGTGCATATTTGGGAAGTTGTTTATAATGCTTTTATCTTTCTGTGTTCAAGTTTTTACTTGATTTGGTGCAGTATAGTGTAAGTTTCATTTATCAATATGCAAACAAGGGTTATCAGTTGTCCTAAGTTAAAGCATTTGTTGATGTGAAGCTTGGTTGAAGTTTTTGATGAGTCTTAAGTAGTTCATGTATTGTTCTAGATTGAATTCAAGTGAATTATGTTGTCTAAGACTTTTGGCTTGATCTAAGGAAGCACACACTTAATGTTTATAGTGTTTTGCATGGGAGTTGGTCGACCTTGTGTTTAAGACTATAGGCAAGGCTTGTAGAAGTGTGTTGAAGAGTGTTGGGATCTATTTGGGTCCTAATCAAGGATTTTTGTAGGTTGCTTTTCATTTGAACATTAGGTAACTTTTTGTTCCTAATGTTTGGGTGCCGACCTATTTCAAATTTGAATGTATAATGGCTAGTGGCTGACATTGGAGAAAGTTTTTGTAGTAGAGGTTGATATAAATATGTATGGTGTTGATGCAAGAGGGTGTATGAAAGAGTAAGAAACAAGATAGATGAGAGATTGATGTGAGTGATGAGAAATTAAGCAGAGCAGTGTGAATTTCATGTTAGGGTTCCTGAAGGTAGTGAGCTAAAGGCATCCAAAATCTTTCATGTGGGACTATGAAAGTGTGTGAGCAATTGTGGTGGACTCCTTATTGCATTGAGAAGTGTTTCTCTATGTAACATTCTTCTTCTATCTTTGTGTATTCTTTCTATGGCAGTGAGCCTTTTTGGACAGTGTGTCCTATTTCGGTAGTGAGCCCCTTTGTACCAGTTTTGCTATTACTTATATTGTGAGCTAATCCTCATTGTGGTTTTTCCCTCATTGGTTTTTCCACATATATTTGGTGTTCTCATGTGTATGGTGTTGTGATTTTAGTTTTTGTTATCTGCATTTCATGTTTAATCAATCTATCCGAATAAGGACTTAATGTATGCTTGTGGATCTGATTAATGTTGAGGGTTTTTGAAGGTTTAATTTGCTACAACTGATTCACCCCCCCTCTCAGTTGTCTTGTTCATTTTAACATATTCATTACAAATTAATTAGTTAACCTAGGATATTTACATGTAAGAAGTATTTTTTTCTTTAAAAATTATAATTTAATTGTTAACAAACATATATATATTTTAGACTCCAAGAATCAAGTAGCCCCCCTATAAATTGCAGTGAGCTTGGTAAAAAAATTTCACGTGAACGATGATGCTGGCGTGACATGCCCTCCAATACCACATGGACAAAGGGGAGACTAGGGCTTGTGACCTCCTTCCTATAACATGATGATTTAGCCAATTGAGTTAGGTCCTCTACTCTGTTAACAAATAAAATTATCAAAAGAGAGGATATAATTTATTTTATGTAAAATCCTAGGGTAAAAGGATTTTAACCACATCAAATAGTTATCATAGGATTTAATAGCCGGGGAACAAACTATAGGGAGTAACATGTTGAAATGAATGTAGAAAATTTAGTGAGAAACCTAAAGTAGATATATTATTCAGATGGTTAAAATTAATTTGTCATTATAAAGAAAAATAAAAAGAGAGAAAACAAATGTCTTAGAATTTGTAGACTCGTTTTTTTTTTAATTATGTGTTATTTTTGCAATTGTGGGATTAATTGTGCACTTACTAATTTAACATGCACAAGTGCAGTTTTGATCTCTTGTAAATATTTGAGTTTACATCTTTAGCTCACCTTGGATTCTTGTATTTTTTTGTAAATAAAAAACTTGGTTGTGTGTTCAAGATTTTTCCAAGGATAGGGAATGCATTTGAGCCCCTTGGCCAAACCTCTAAGATAAAGTCCGGTCAATGAATTTTGGAAATGGTCAAAGACAACATATTCTTTTTAAAGGTGCTCTAGATGTTGATGCAAGAAAATAATGCAATAATGGATGTTATGATTTAAAGGTAGAAAAATTATATTTACGGTATGTTCTTATGAATTGTAAGCATCTAAAAAGGAACTAGAGTTGGTTTTTAAATACAACTCTAAAGGACACAAATAGAACATTTCATAGATTGAGTTGACACAACAATTAATTGAAAGAGTTTGGTTTGACCTAAATTTAAATTTGAAAACTAAAAGTTTAAGGGTCATTTTTAAGAATTGTGCAAATGATTTGATTCGCTTATGTGAATTATAATTCTAATCTTAAATGATGAATGGATGAAATTGAGAATCAAGACTAAACTTTGAAAGTGAGTATACTTGAAATTAAATATTCCACCAAAACTTATATCAATTATACATTAAATTATTATATAAAATATAGAATGGTCATCATTAGAATTATATAATGTATTGTATTATACATGTTTTGAATTTTGCACTTCTTAAATTTGATTAATTATCATAATAGTCCTTTATTGCTTTCTACTTCTTTAATTTCTACTAGGCATGCCATGGTGCGGACTGGATGTAAAGAGCTAGTGGTTCAAAATAGCTAGGCATCATTTAGTGTCTAGAACTTGGGGAGAATGGAATCTTGTAGAGTTTTATTTAATTTCTTTCAACAAGTGAAAATCTTGTCCTTTTATCATTGTTGGGTCCAATACCTATTTCCATGCTCATTTTCTTCACAGATGCCTCAAAAGACATGATTTATCATTGAAGTGGAGTGGAATATTTGGACCACCATTACAGGTGATGGTGGTTTACTATTACAGGTGTTTGAAAAAGCTTGATGTGCCTCTGTCGAAATGAAATGATCCTAGTGGGTATGACCAAGACTTCTTAATCATCTAACATTCATTGGATAAATAACATGGAAAAAAGCAATGAAGGGTGCAAATGGCTTTTCATGAATTATAGTTTATATCGAATCCATTGACCATTCAAAATACACCTTTCTTACTTTTCACATGGGCTGCATGCAACTCGAGCATGATGGACTTAGTTCTTTGGATAATTGAAGAGGGGGACACTTTTTCCAATTCACTAGAGAAAGAATAAACTTTTTAAATTATAAAAGTAATTCATTGCAAACCAAAAAAAAAAATTATTACTACGGGAAAGGTAAATCTATCTATAGGAAATTGAATGATTTTGATTAAGATCTTTAACGTTTTAGTTTGTGATTTAGTTTGTAAAATATATGTAATTATTTTATATATTTTAAATTAGTTATATATTTTTAAAATGAATATTTTATTGTTTTTTTTAAGTGATTAGTATTTGTTATTGTATTATAATAAAAGTACAGTTGATAGTAATTAGTTAAAAAGTTAATAATTATTGGTTGATTGAGTATTATATTTGTTCTAAATTTTATAATACAATTTTTTAATGATAAATAATGTTATAATTTTATATTAATGAAACAAAAATATAATACACTTTTCACATAAAAGTAGGTAGAATCTTATCACATATGAAAGCCTATTTTAATATCACAAATTGATGAAAAAAGGAGTGCTTACATCGATAAGTTATTGAGGCTGTATGAGTAGGAGAAAGAATGTGACTCTTATCATGAGAAGGTCCTCAACCATCTAGGAGATCATACTATCTAAAATCAACCATCTAGGAGATCATACTATCTAAAATGGGATCCCAACCCATCATGACATTATCTTTATCTTTGTATTCTTATTGAGTAGTTTTTGTATGCATAGGAGGATAACAAAGACTAGGTGAGGAAAATTCTCACTATCATACCAACTAGAATGACCATTTTGGAGGTAGAGGAATGGTCACATGGTGAGGGAGATTAGTCACAATGTTGGTGAGAAGGAGAGCCCTATAAACTGTGAGGGGCATGTTTGGAGCTATGGCTATGCCCATAGTGATGCCCACATGGCAAAGGGGCATCATGACTAGTAGGAGATGGTGGTATGTGAGCAACCATATAAGGGGCAATTAGCTTAGTTCTTTAAGTGTCTACAAGTGGGAAAATTTTAGAGCCATTTTATTTTACTGGACCTATATTATTAACATAACATTAGATCATATAACTACCTTAGTATAAATAGAAAAATGAGTGTGCACAATAGATCTTGAAAAAATGTAGAATTTTAATCTTTCAATAGAGTAAATAGAATCTTCACTTGAATTATCTCAATTCTAAGTATGTTTCATTGGAATTTTAGGCTAATCACCTAAGCGAATCATGTGCTAGGAAAAAGGGTTTTATGAGAAAGGCTTGTTTTTTTGAATTTAGCTCTATGTAGCTTGGGCCCATGGATACTGCTAGAATCAATGCTTGATAATTTGTATATATCCACAAAAATAATGTAAGGAATTAGAAACACCTAAATGGATACAATGAGATTAAATAGGGAGACCCTTATTTAGGAGACACAAAGTAAAATGATCCAGCTTGTGCTTCACAAGAGTGGACTAACATGTTTAAAAATTGCATCTCCATTTAATAATAGTAAACTAGATGTTCCACTTGGCATTGAGTTAAAATGTGGGAAAATGAGGAGAAATCCAAGAATTCCATTAAAGGGTTTTTAATTCCTAAGAATAATATCTAGATAGTATTTCTAATCCTTTTGTTGCTATTTGGTGTAATGAATTCTAACCTCATGAATCGTGCCAAGATTAATTATTTATAAATTAGTGTTGTAGGACCCCAAATCCTTGTTTCAAAGTGTATATTTGGCTTTGAACTGTAACCAGGAAATCTAGGTCTTAGTGGCTTTGTAAAAAGGTTTGAAATAGTATCAATCCCATATTTGTATAACCTTAAAGTATAAACTCATGAAATTTCAATGACAAGGGGTCTATCTGGCCAAGTAATAATAGGAGGCCACCAAAGATATTTTTGGTTGATAGAAATCCTAGTCCTACAATAATTTCCATTCTTGATAAGCCATAACTTGACATTTGGCTTCCTAGACATGCCATATGCTTTTAGCAACAAAAAATATTTGAATTTGTATAGATTCCCCCATGATGAGGATCATGTCAAGACCTAAGATATGCCAAGTTTTTTATCCACAAGGAACTCAAGAAAAAAAATTCCTAAGGAGGATCATATGAAGACCTTGCAACAAGTGCCCTTGCTATCGCATAGGGAAAACTTGTATGCCTCACACATACTTACTCTCCCAAAGAGCTTCATTATATTATCATATTACCTCGTATGTACATCGAAGGTACAATAGTAACTATAGATGACACCTAAGACATAGTGATCATAAATCATTGGCTCATGAATTTATCCTTAGTATAATCCAAATAGAAAAGGAATAATGATGCATTGTGCACTACACCGTGGGTCCCATCCTTCCCTTTGGTATTTATACTTTTAGATAACTTAGAATCCAAGTTTGTCGATCACTTACACATCTATTTACCTTAACCATAAAGTATTGTTCTTGACTACTTGTCCATCTTGAGCATAACATTGCTCTTGGACACATGTCAAATTTTGGTACTACTTCATACTTAAGCTTTGTATCGACAAAGTTTCATCCATCTCTTCAATCTATTACTCATTTTTGACAATCTATCAAGTCTATGGTTAACCCTATTTCTAAGCCTATTTTAGCCTAATAGAGTTTCCAAGCTTCCTTTCCATATAGTGGTCCAAATCTCAATGTTAGAAGTTTATAAATCATTCAAGATTTGGTTTACCACTTTTTCTAATTTGGCTATAATAATATATTGCGCATTCGTTCAATTGAATGTCTCATAGTATGATCATGGTTCACACAACCCTATCATTATTTTCTTTTTTACAATTGAGACAACCTTCTCAGGAATGCTAAGCAACTACTTCTCACAATATGTTATTTAGGTCCAAAATCCTATAAATCAAGTTTCCAACTAGCGTTGGTTACTTTGGTGAGTCTGTCCATTAGAACATTATGTTAGTTTCACTGACATAGACAAATTGATCTATCTTGTGTTCTACCATTCTCCCTTTGGAATCTTCAGAGAGTTCACATGTCTTTCCAATGATGACATCTTGTCTCCATTCCTGACATACTAGACATTATCTTGTCACATTCCATGCAACCTCTTACTCTATCTTTTCCCAGGTTATAGTGGTTCCTTATCTAAAAATAAAATTTTCATCCAAATGTCCTAACTTTGACATCAATTTCCTCATTCCATTCCTAAATCTTCCAAATTTTTGGGTACATAGGTTCTTTTATATCCAAATATAGTCTATTCTGTGACTAAGTAAAAACCTATTTTACGATCTCACACCATCTTTAATTCCCATGTAATAATGGTTAGGAGTTTAGCGGGGATAAATCTCCTTTATCTTAGGACATCCACAATTTGTATTTCTCCTGTCCTTGGATTATTTCCAAAGATGAAATTCATCTTTTAACTCAATCAAATTTTCCCAATAAGAATTGGTACTAATTTCGAGTTTTAATCCTCGTTCAAACATTTTGGTCCCTAGAAGATATCAAATTTAATTGCATACCTAATTACCAAGCACAAACGTTTCTCGCTAGCTCCATTGATTCACTTAATCACATAGGTGAGTCCCAATCTTGGTATATCCCAATTCTAGGATAGAGTCATCAATCAATGACTAGTTCAATGTTATAGGTTACTCTAACCCTATATGTTCCAATCAAGACCAAATGTACCACCCAACCAAGTAAGTTGTTTCCAACATATAGGTGTCAATGAGTAGTTTAGTACATATCCCAACCCAATAGGTAAAATTTAACCTAAGGTTTCTTTCTTTAATCAAATGAACTTCATGTCCCAAATAGGTTATCCTAACCCTAGGGTTTCATTCAAGAGTAAGGTATGGTCAAGTGATCAATCAAGTAAATTTAATTGATGTGGTTTACATAATTTCACATCATATCTTTCATACCTTTACTTTTGCAATGCTAACCTTATCATTCCCAAGGTTCCCTTAGCATATAAGCTACAATTTCAAGTCACTTCATGATATTGACATATCCCACACTACACATAGTCTAACTATCTAAAAATAAATCAACAATAGCTATTTCCCGTAAAGAGGCAATAGGAGTAGAAAACACTTTCTTACCAATCAAAAGTAATCTAGATCTTCCCTTGTCTATCCCATAGACAATGATCTTCCCTTTCATGATCAAATAGTCTACCAATCCTTTCCTTAAGGCATCAATGATAATAGCAATTGATTTAACAATCAATATATATGCAAGGTATGCTGTGATAATAGGTCACAACTCTTGACCTTTCCACTATTTTTCTCCAAAATACCTTATCCTTGTGGTCATGAAGCGCATGACTTAATTTCCATCATGACTTACTAAGAAGTCAAAGTTCTTCCAAATTGAAAACATACCCACATTTTTCGTTGGGTGGGGTACTTAATTTAAGTCAAATCTCTCTCTTCCTTCCCCCCTTAGTGTTTCCACGACATTTATTCAACTCAAAGTTGAACTTATAACAATTTTTTTTCTTTCTCTAATGATTTAACATTCCTTGTTGTTGGCTTTCTATGGCCTTTTTCTTGCCTTAATGTCATACCTTGAATATAATGTTTTCCCAAAGTTAGATTCATTGTTGATTTCTATCACATAGATTCAATATTTTGGATCATCCAAAAGGAGATCTAATGAATAATCAACAACCTTAGAAGTTAATAGGTGCTCTAATATTTCAATTCTTTTTCCAATATCCTTTTTGGTGGAGGAATATACATACTCACAAAGCCTCTTTTGTTGATGTACTTTTCAACTTAGAGAGTTGTTTCCTTACAACTTCTATTGATTTGACACATAGCATCATATTGCATTCCATTTCCTTTTGAAACCTCTAACATATGTTGGTTTTTATTAACACGTTAGTGAGTCCTACTTATACTCCAACCAATCTATGTACTATCCAAACCTTTGTCAGATTAATAGAATTTACCTTTTCAGTCTTCTTTCTCACAATCACCTTTCCAAGTGTCTTTGTTCCAACTCTTGGTAACTTATTCTCTCATAACCCTTAGAGATACCAATATTGTTTGGTTCCCTTTTCCTCATTTAATCAAAACTCCTAATTGTTCTCATCAATTTTGGTTGGTGGAAACATGTCCACTTTATTGATTACCTCATTCTAACCCTTCCGATCTTTTCCCTTTTTCCTAGGTACTAACTCTTGCAAGATCCTATCCTTGTACAAAAATTAGATTTATGTCAAGAGTTCTCCAATCTTGTGGATACCTCCTTCGTTGACTGTCTACTTCGATCTAATTTATGTCAATAGTGCATACACAGATTCGTAGTGTTTTCACTAAATCCAAAAATTCTTGACTCTTTACAACTATAGGTTTCTACTAATAAAGGGGTTATCTCATTTCTTCCCCTCCCCTTAGATTCATATAACTACTTCATAGGATACAAGTATATCTTGGTTATTCTTCCTAACCTTCCTACATAACTTGATTGCATAATCTTCCACAATCCAAGGGGATTAAGTAATAAGTTGTGAATCTAGGAGTTTCTACTCTATTGACATCTCTTATCTGGTCCCAACTTAAATAAGTTCCTAGGAATCCTCATCTTCCTTTTCACTTCCTCATGTTCTTTTCTCTTTCCATTGTGGCACAAGAAATTTTCAACCATCATCTTCTGATATGGTTTATGTGTTGTTTGCATAATGAGTTCATAGGTTTCAGTGCTGAACCTGGTAGCTCTAATACCTCATGTAACAACCCCAGTGTTCTACTCAATAAAATTTCCAACATTTCATGCTAAGTGAATATTCTATAATGTCATAACATAGCAATAAAAAAATTCTTCCCATAATGTAAATTACACACATAATTGAAACAACACTATTTCCAAACTTTCATTGCATTTCATTGTAATTTACAAATCTTCCAAATAGATGGATATCATATTGAAGGAACTCTAGTATAATATTCATGATTACATCCTTCCATATAAATGCCTACATGATATGTACATAGCTCCTTTGAGCTTCATCTGACAATAACTACATAAACTAGTCTTGATGTCCCCGCATTGGTGCATACATTTTGAATGTCCTTGCTCGCTGGTGCAAAAACTCCAGTTGTCCTCGATACTAGCATACACATCTGTAAACCCTAGCTTCCAACTAGTGAGGAGATGCATCACTCAAGCACTTTTTTGCCAACTAGGAAATCATATGCAGTCCCCCACACATCTATCAGAGATAGATGGCCCTACCCTTCAACAAAGAGATTGGTTGGGAAACCTCGAATCCATAGCCTTTCTAAGCTTAGTGTTGTGTCCCACAAACTAGAACCTAATCATACAATAGCTACTCCTACAAGTATGAAAATATTGATCTAGAATACAAACAAGGAACATGGTGAATCCAGACACTGTAAACAATGGCTCCTTACACTACTTTGGCCAAAGTGTTCTCATTCAACACTTCAAATGAAGGTCATATGATTCACATACACCTCTACAACTTAGTTTGGATCCTGACCATTCATATACTATGTATAGGTAATTTCCTTCCCTAGGTAATCCCTAACCTCATAAATAGCCTATTTCTCTTTCAAAACCCTTCTATGATATCTTATGGAAATTCTCATCCTTGGTATAAGCTTTCCTAGTACATGAGTTAACTTAACATAGACAAGCCATCCACTACAAAAGGTAATCTAGTTCCAAGTGTAACTCTATAATCTAGAGAGTAGCTATATAAGCTTCTTCTATTTATGGACTAATTATTCATAAATGACTGAATCTAATCAATACTATATCATACTAATAAGTGGTTCCTATAAGAGAATAGCCACCTTAGTGATTGACCTCAATCAAAGCATAATCATAGCAATAGATGCTTCCATTTGAGAGTGTACCCCTTTTAATAAAAGAGCTAATCAAAGTAGAGTCTTGTCAACAAAATGACTTCATTTCAAGAGTGTAAAGTAATTAACCAAGTATCTATTTTAACTCACTAGGTATCCTACCTATGTTTCCAATCATATAGAATTCCATAAGCTCAAGTGATTTACACATCCACATGGGCGAATCTCAATCTCAATATTCCTTTCCCAATCTTAGGATAAACAATACTAGGAGTAGACACTAGCTATCTAAGTTAAATCAATAACCTAGCTAAGAGTAACACTTATGCCACTCATGTTTAATCATACCTAGTATGTAATACCTATGATAAACATCAACCTCATATTATGGAGTACATACAAGCACATCATAAAAATAGCATAAAAGCTTCTATTCCCTTTTCAATGACATTCTAAATTATCTAAATGCAAATACTTGGAAAAGAAAATTTAAGCATATATGGAGAAAAATTCATTCATTAATAAAATATCAAAGAAGAATAGCCTCATGCCTGTTATCACTTTTCCAATCAATTGACAACAATGCAACCTCTCCCAAACAACAACAAACTTGATAATAGCTTCTCAAGAATGTCACAATGAACTTATACTCTCAAGTTGATATATTACTTCACTCAAACAACAACTCTTTCTCCCACTATGGTAGAATTCTCTCTCTCTCTCTCTCTCACAAGTAAAACTGAGAGTAAGCTGAAAATAATGCCTAGATTAAAGGCTTGCAAGAAGAATGCGTCCTCTCAAATGAAATGGCTCCGCTATTTATACAGCAAAATGTGGCTACACATCCTATAATTTAGGAATGGATATGGAAAAAAACATCATGCAAAAATACACATATATCACAACAAAAAGGTGGCAACTATGTGAGCTCATACTCAACAAAATATCAACAAATTGACCTTGCTAGATCAACAACAAGTAGAGACTTATTAGAATTTGGACATGGTCAATTCAAATTATCTCCATCACTAGATATCTACAAAAAATGGGTTTCCAGAGGTGGCGCCAAAGCTTCCACACTGCTCTCAATGTTTGCATGGTTTCCACGCAATTAGAAAAAATCAATTACCAATTTGTAACACAATGCATTCATCGACTTAATCTGGGGATGAGTTGATTTGGATATTTATTCTCTTTTGACAAAGTCGTCGACTATTTCTCATGTTTCAATAGATGTTGGTTCAATATGATAACATGGTAGTTTAAGTTTACCAAGTCAAAGATAATCTTCACCATAGGTGTCGACTAAGTCTATGTCATGTATCGACATAAGGAAGCAAGCTTTAAATGAAATATATGTGTTCCATAAAGCGTGACAACAAGAGTAGGACACTGCTTCTCTAAACATAGTCATAAGCAATATATGTGGCCTCTAATGCTTCCTTTATATGTTGGACATTATTTCAGCGCCATATCTTTTACATTCATTATCATTATAGACATTAATACTTAGCGTCCCCATGCATGCCAACCAAGTTCTCTATGCATTTCCTTTGATACATTGACTAAGTCTTTATAAGATTTACATGCTAGTTACACCTCTTATAGGTTGTGCCTAAACAACAATTTTAAACTATTATTACAATGTTACTTGTATATGGTTTACCTCTTTGTGTTGTGCACATATGCATTGTATCCTCACATAGTTCACTATCCTTGGTGACATTTGTTATTTCCTAAGGTAGTGCTTAGTTTTTATACAGTCTTATCTTTTGCATATTAAGATGCTTCAATTCTTGCACAATAGATATGGAATATAGTATTTGGCTTGATAAGTGATACACCTATTTATGGCCACGCCATATAGGTGTCTAAACCTATTTTATTCTCAATAAACCTCCATATCATTTGCATAACATATACTTATAAATATATATAGTGCTATTTACCTTATAATAAAATATAATATATATATTTTTATATATATACATATATATATAGTATATCTAATATACTTATATATATATATATATTTCAACCTATTGGATAAATATATTCGATACTTCGAATGCTTATATCCTCTTATCATTATCCGTCAAGCAATTCACCCGTATACATATACATGCTTATGTATATTTGAACAATGACGATATACATATATATACCTATACATATATTCTAGGGTAGAAAGTATATCAACACTTGTACGTTTGTATGCTTTGTCAATGTATAAATATATGTTGGCATGATACTATAAGTTATACTATATATGTATCAAGTATATATTTATATTTGATATACGAAAGAACACAAATGAGTAAACATTCTCATAATAGAAATAATATATATATATATATATATATATACACAAATGTTCCTCTATTAAGAATTTATGCTTATGTGTATATTTATATATATATATATACAAATATATATATATATATATACACACACAAACACTCCTCTATTAAGAATTTATGCTTATTTGTATATTTTTATATATATATATACACACACAATATATATATTTGTATATATATATACACACAATATATATATTTGTATATATATATACACACAATATATATATTTGTATATATATATTTGTGTGTGTGTACACACACACAAACATATATATATATACACACAAACACAAATATATATATATATACACAATACATATATATATATATACACACACAAACATATATATATCACACACAATATACATATTATATATATATTTGTGTTTGTGTATATATAAATACAAACATATATATTTGTGTTTTGTCATATATATTATTTAGTGATATATGTATATATATAATATATCAAACATCAAATATATATACATACACAAACATTTATATATATATAGAAATATTTTATTTATATATATACATATATATAAATTTGTATATATATATTTGTTTTGTGTTGTATATATATGTATTATTATTACATATATATTCTTTCTATATATATATATTTGTGTTTGTGTATATATATATATTTGTGTTTGTAGGTATATATATATGTTCTTATATACATACACAACATATATATATACACAAATATATATTATATATACAAACATATTTGTGTATATATATATTATTTTATATGTTATATATTTTATATATATATTATATTACATATATATATATATACACGAAAACATATATATATATATACAAATATATTGTATATATACATATTTATATATATAATAAATATATATATATATATATATATATTTGTATATATATATACATATATACAAATATATATACATATATATATATATGTATATATATACAAATATATATACATATATATGTATATATATACAAATATATATACATATATATGTTATGTACATATTTGTATATATGTATATATATATAACAACATGATAGTTAAATGATTTGTTCTATATCCGAATGATTATGACCTTGTGACTATATTCACACAAACATCATAGCAAACATTTATATACATATATGCATATCTTATACATATGTCATCATACTTTTATGGACATCCCATTGTATCCATCGTGCACGTATGCCGACATATGCATATATCCCAAATACTCATTCAACCATATAGTCAAGCACAATAAGATAAGGAAGAACTCCTAAGTTCCAAACAGATAAACATCACCCAAGCATACATTCAATAGTAACGAAGACCTTTACTAACACAAACACATCAAACTAAGGATGACTTACCAACTTCCCTCCTCTATGTATAGACTCAACCATTCCACTGTGGGTGTGTGTAAGCTCAGATAGTTTATGTTACCGGTTACCTAACCAAGATCTTCTCCTAAGTGATACTTCCCCTTTTCCTAGAGGAATGAACATATACCTACAACCACTAACACATGCTCATGGTAGAAAATTGTTCACAAAATATTCAGTATACGTAATGCATCTCCAAAGTTAGAATATCAATTTAATAACCATCCATTTCACATATATGCATTTCTTTTCACACAACATCAGACGTGATAACATACATTCATAATGCATTGACAACCAAGTATAAACACAATTTATTCATCTCCAGAATTCACATTACATTCACATTTTACCCTACATAGCAATAGTAAATAGTAATTACACAATTCGAGTGTAACAAAAAATCACAAGCAATAAAAGAAAAATGTGGAAGTGACCATGTTTCTAATTGAGTCACTGGAGATGGAGCAACTCAATCAGTAAAATGATCAAACAACAGTGTGTGAGCAAGAAACCAGTAAGAAATCAAATTTTATCATTTCAAAAGGATGTTCTATCAGACATCTAGCTCAAATCAAGTCAAACAAAGCATCACAAGTCATGCTTACACCCAAGCATGAAGTTACAAATAAAGAACAATAGATCAAACTTACCTATGTGCCTCAAAAAAACATGTATGATCATTATGATGAGGTAGGTGGAATCATTTTTATTCTCCAAGATTTTTTGCAACAGTTGATCAAATTTTTGGCATTTCTCCATATCTTTTTGGCTATTCACAAACATATGATACATTGCAAATTGTTAAGAAAGGGAATTTATTTTGAAAAACTAGTTTATGGTCATGTTTGAGAACTACCATTATTGATTAGTCTAGGTTAGGGTAGGTTCCTTTCAGTTAATAAGTGTTGATGCACAATGCTTTAGGTTTTTGTTTTCCTCCAAGTGTTGATGCATAGTTAGTTGTTGTTCTTCAGGAGTTGGCAATTATTTTCAAGGCCTATTTTTTCAGTCTATCTCATAGCCTAGATGACTCTATTACACAATGGATATGCAAGGTTACTGGTATTATTTATTTTAGCAAGAAAAACACCCTCAGAGGTAAACATAATGTTGAATAATTTTCAACATATATGTGTGAGTCAAACATAAGTGAAAATTATGTCAAAGAAGGATTTTATTAAAGATAGTCAAATATATCATTTCCCACATCCTTTCTCCACATTGCATGCAATGATGTGAGGTTTAAAATTCAAGAAGAGGGAGTTTCATACACTTCATGAATATTTTTAAAGTTGAAACAAGAAAAGGTTCATGTCCAAATTGCCTTATTCCTATCTAAATATTCAGGCATGACTTGGAGAGAAGGTATTTTCCTTTTAAAACTCTTTGTCCTAGATTTATTCTTTATGCTAATGTCATGACTTGTAGGGCTTAAGTTTGGTTGGGGTTGAGCATGAAGAATCTAAGACTTTGATTAAGGTTTGCATGAGAACACTCTAGGATTTCTCTATTGTTTCAATCCATGAAAGAAGTGCTCAACATGTGAAGATCTGCAGAGTGCTATGATAAAGTTTTGCAGATTTTGTGATCCTTTTTCATGCCATAAGGGTTAATGTCAAGGTTTCCATTTAACAAAGGATATCTTATAAAGATATATAGATACTTTTAAACTGCACTAGAAGGCAAATACTGTTGGGGAGCTATCAAAGAAATGATCTACAATCAAATGGAAGGCTTTCAAGGGAAGTATACAAAGTGGGCATAGGAAAAGATTTGGGGAGTTTTCCTTGTTTCCAAAGGTATTATTAGGTTTTTTCATTCTCTCTTATACAATGAGTTTCTATCAATGATGCATGCTTATGGCATTGAAGTTTATCAAAATATGGACAACAATATTAGTAAATGATTGTGATCCATAAGACAAGTGCCAATTATTGATAGCCAATGAACATGCAAGAGGGAGGTCAACAAGGATGAAGATTTATGGTGCTAAGAGGATAACATATAGGGCAGCCATATCAAAATCAATTTAAACCTTTTATTCACCAAAATAAGAATAGTAGCAACCTTGGATGATAAAGGACATCAGATATGCACAGTGTAGGCAACAAGTTTTGATCACAATGGGAAGATAATAGAAGGTAGGCATGAGGGAAGCCTTGAAGGAAGGGTATTAATGATTTTGTGATTTTTGCATAGTCAATACCTATCATAACTATGAAACCTAAGGACACACATAGTTGAAAGAATATGAGAGCACATGAAAGCATAGTGACATGAGGGTTCAAGAAGAGCATGAGAGCAAGGTTTAGGTAATCATGTTTATGACCTACAATAAACCATATGATAGCCACTTTAAAACCATTCAAAGGCTAATCAGTAGCAATTCCAAAGGGACGACCTTCAAATAATAGTCACATTAAAAGATAGTCTTCAAGATGAGAGATTGCAAGGAAAGAAAGATAGTTTGAAGCTTTACAAGTTTCTTGCAAATGACATTCATCTAGAAGAGAACTATAAGGACTCGATGTAGAGAATCTACCAAAACTACAAACCATGAAGGGTACTTTAGACCCAAACTCAAACCGAGAAGATCAATTTCACAATCAGCATTGATTCACTTAAACATCCATCAAAAATATCTTCAATTTCACTTCATGCTACAAAGTATCAAATCATCAAACTTGTCTCTTAACCTTTAACAGACTCAACAACATCTCAACCATCATCACTTGAATAGGAACAATGCTAAAATTTGATTAGAAGACTCTAGAACCATCCATAACATGCACCAATTTACTTCTCCATGCAACTCACTCCTCAATGCAAATTGACAACAAACAATGCACTCTTGCTACAAAACCATTCTCAGACTTCCAAGACACTTTAATCAACATGCTTTATACTGAAATAAACCAATAACTCACCTTCTTAACATAGATCTATCAGATTCCTTAAGACTTGTAGTCAAAACACCATTTTGCATTTAAAGTTCACATTGCTCAAAACATCAAATTAGCAATTTTGTTTTCTAAACCTTTCCCCAAACATTGAGACATCTTTACCAACATCCTTTAGATAGGTTCAAAACAATATCCATCATCTACATCTCTATTGTCACAAAATTATACTTTCTTGTAATCAAACCACAAAATTGCTAGTAGGTCAACCAAACCCTTAAATCGGGTATCACATTTAATAAAAATTGATCCTCCTCTGAAAGTATACATTTTTAGAGACCCATTTTGATCTATCTTAACATATCAAAAAACATCAAAAATAATGACTGTCCCAAGGTTGAATGCACCAAATTAGGCCGATTTTCCAAAGAAGGTACCACCAAATCAACTTCAAAACACAAAACCATCCTAGGAAACATTAAATCAGGTCTCAAAACCTTCAAATCATCCACTTTTATAGATTAAAAGTCTCAATATAACATCAAACATCAAAAACCTCATTCAAACACAATTTGAACCAAGCAAACAAGGATTTCCTGAAAACAACCTCTCCAATCTTATTACCACCTTGAAAACACTTCAATCATCCTTGAAAAGGTCTGCACCAACTATCCAAAATCTCTCCAAATCAGTTTGCATGCTTTTACACTGTTTTCCACTTTGGAGCCACACTTTTCATGAAGAAAACTCTGTATTTTCTGTAGGGGCAACAACCTAACTTTGAATTCTTGTCTTAAAATTGCTCCTGTTAGCACAAAGACATTAAACACACCCTAAATACACACTATTTAATCCATCCCACCATTCTACCAATCCTACATCGGTAGGATGGTAGTTGATCTCTTAATTGACTCTCAAAACCCTTGTTAAGGGTTTATAGGTAGACTACATAAAACTTGTTCTTTTTTTTGCTCTAAATCTGATAGAAACCTTTCAAGTCAACTTCAATTGATTTCTAACCCTTTTTTCTAAGAAAACAAACAAATATAAGACTTATAAACTGCTGTATAGTCCTTACAAGGACTAAATCAAGGGAACACTGCAAATACTGAATAGGGAGCTTTATTTACTAAATTGCTTTCAAGAATATAATATATCTCTATTTGCTCGCCCCTAAAAATGCTTTTAAAGATGTTTCCAATTAGTTATGACAACTGCCCTTTCATTTCCCAATGACCACCCTTCTATTTTCCCACTTGACTCTTCATATTCTATCGATTTTGCATTTTTGCAATTTGTGCAACAAACTAGCATTTTTTTCCAAATTGACATAATTGACCCCCAAGGACCTATTTGAGACTTTTAAATACATTAGAAATGACCTTTACATGACCCCTTTACATTATTTTGCAATTAAAAACTTGAATTTTACAAATTTTCCTATTGGAGGCATTCAATGAACAAGGTGCACCTGCACCAGGATTGTAATGGAGTCTTAATGCAACAAAGAGAGAGACAGTCCTAGCGAAAGCTAATGCATAGTGATAGTCAGATGCAACGGAGATAGTTGGAGCTTAAAAGGACTAGACCCATCAAGAAGTCAAAAGACAAATGCATAGATCATGAATGCTCATCAGTTATAAATGCACAAAGGATAGTATATGAGCAAGAATATATTAAGTGGAATATATAATAGATATCTCATGATAGATTGCAATTATCAGTACACAAGGATGACTTCAAACTAAGGGACAATGGTATGGAAAGATAACATAAATAGTTTATTTATTCATTGAAGCAAGGAGGTGATCAAAGCAAGAACAAAGGACAGTCCACTATGACCAAGGAGGGAATTGATATCATGCCACCAAGTCATTTCCTTTTTCCTATTATTCATGAAAGATGGAATATGTACAATAGGTTCCACTGCAAAATCAAAGACAAGAGGTCAGTTAAGAGTTTTTCACAAGGAAGGATAGTCAAAGCCATTACCAAAGATGACAATTCTTTTTGGTTTTGGCATATTAAGGGAACAAAGGTACATAAACATTAATGATCATATGGTTCAATTTTCCAAACAAGTGGATGATAATGGAGCAGTAGAAGAAAAATAAGGGAATGCTCTTGATGTGGTTGAGGTCCTTATAAAACACTTCAAAATACAAACTATTCTATCAATGAAAAGATAGAGCAGAGTTTTATACAACTTTCTAGAGAAAATCCATGGAAATATGCTAATCACTAGCAATGAAAGACAGTCACAAGACTATTATAGAAGGTGAAGAAGGAAACACTATCCAAAATAATGTAATGGAAGGACAATCCTTTGTTGGTGATCACATTCAAAGGAAATGTGGATCTTTTAGAGAAGACCTTAGAGACAGAGCCTAAAAGACCTTGATTTTGACCTACAATGGACAGTCAAGACCATGGGAGATTTTTACTTGAATAGAAGGAAACAACTTGTAACATGCTATACTATTGCAGTCTTCCAAATTAGCTTAGAGAAAGGTTTAGCTCAAGGAAGGAATCAAACATTTTTTTCTTAAACAACCATCAAATCACATTATACTTGCCTTGATTGAAGTCTTGCATAAGGAGCCTAAAAAGATTTTTTTTTTTAGTATATTGGATGCATTGAATGAATGCATACAGATATCAAACACCTTGATTGATCACGAACAAGTTAAGTCAACAATCATCATTCACCATTGAGGATGAATACGAACAATTTTGTATTATGATTTTACACATATACATGTCATAACAGTGACAATAGTGCATCATGAAAGGTAAATACTATCAAGAGGGATAGCCTTAGGTGATAATTGAGGTAGAAAAGGTTCAAATAATAGTGATAAAAGAATAGAAGAATCAGTACCAAGTAACTAAGAAACCATAATACAAACCATGCATAGTTAAAGATCAAACAAAGATTATGAAAGTTGATGAAAGGGGCAGAGTTATGTTTCATATGAGTGAATATGGGGTATAATTCAAAGATTTAGTTCTAAAATGGGACAGTCTGTAAGAGTAAAAAGTAGCAACCTATAACCATAGCTAGCAAAGACAATGATAGTCATACTAAGGGTTTCATTTAAGGGAAAGAACTTGGAGAAAATCATCAGGACAATTCATCAAAACCTAAGGGATGATCATTAAATCAATGGGCAGTCATCAATGAAAGAAGAGAGTGTAGTTTTCATGTAAGGATAACTATAGGTCAACTAAGCAATAGTTGAATTATTAGATGAAGTTGTGAAAATATACATCATTTAATACACAAGGGATATTCATGAGATGATCAATAGTTAATTGACTTGTTTATGCTCAGTTATCATGCACTAAGAGGTAGTTTTAGCCTACTTAAGAGGCCCTCATGGTCACAACTAAAGTTAGGGGGTGTTTGAGCCTAAAATCATGCAAATTAGGGTAGTTTGAAGGCCTAAAATAAAGTTTTTTTTCCTTATAAACCTAGCTAGTTAAAGTTTCATGCAAGGTTTTTGAGGGAAACCTTTTTTCAATCATCTTCATGCTTTTCTTGGAGGTTCAGTTCTAGTTCAGTTGAAGCACACTTCGAGGAGCATGCACAAGTCAAAGAGTTTGAGTCAACTCTCAACACTAGAGTTCACATCTAGTTCAACTCTCCTTGCACATTCAACATCTTCCACGAGGTGAAACCTCTTTTAGCTAAAGAGTTAGTTCTTTCTTTGCTTTCTTTTTTCCTTATGCAAAATAATGAGATTGTAACTCAGACTTTGAGATTAATAGAACAACTTAGTTTTATTTTTAGTATTTTTCAAGAATTGTACAAGCAAAAAAACACTTTTTATCAATAAAAACAACGAGTTTTCCTTCTCAAATTTCTGATGTTGAGCACATTTGTGAATTATTTTGATCTAATTTTCATGATTATAAATTCTAATCCTTGAATTATGTCTCATTACAATACATTTTATACTAGAATAAGCAAAACCCATACAGGTCATAGGTTGTGTTAATTTTTTTTCAGTACTTATAGCTATGAAAACAAGTGTTTTCCTTCAACAAAATTGGAAATGTAACCCCCCTTTGAAACATTTTTGTGTGAGTTTGTAAAAAAAAAGAGTTGTGCAAAGAATAGAGCAATTTTCGAGAGAATTGTGAATTAGGACAATAGGTACAAGGTCTTTTATCATTGGTGCATCACCTCTTAGGTCAAGTTTAAACTTAATTTCAATTTTCTATCCCTTTTCCAATCAAACCAACAAGATTTAGGAGGTACATCAGGGGAACCAACCCACTCTAGAGGTTCATCTTCACCATAGACAAACTATAGTCTAAATATGATCTAATGTTTCATAGGATAGCTGAGTTTCACACTTAGCTAAGGGTGCTATCCTTGTGACAACAATAACATTATCTAGATTTATATTTAATACTAGAGCTAGAAGCAAGAAAAAAGTATTCACACACTACTATTTAAATGAATCATTCAGCTATTATATCCAACCAATATCATGGGTTGGTATAGGATCAAGAATCTAAATGTCAAAAGTATGAGCCTATATAGATTTGATGAATCAAAAAATGTGTTTAAATAAAAATGTGCCTTTGTTTCCTTGAACCCCACTATTTTCCATTGTATATATAAAAAAAGAATTATAAATTGGTCAAAGAGGTCAAAATCCACCAAGGGTCCCATAGGTACCTACAAATTAGTCTACATGTATGATAAATAATTAATACAAAAACAACCAACATGAGATTTGAAAAGACTTAATTTATTGCACATATAATAACAATATTCCCACCTTCCAACTATCAAACACATAGGAAAGTGACTACATTTATTAGATACCATCTCAAACCTATTGAAATCTCCTCACATGATTTGAGAGGAAAGCAACAAAGACTTCACAATATAGTTCTAGTGAAGGGGTCTTTCAATAGCATTATTTGAGGCATGAATATTAAAATCTCTAAGAGAATGGTTATTAGTATTAAATAGGACCCAAAATGTATGGCTAGCAGGGTCACATCCATGAGTCAATATGTGTGACTATCACCTAGTAAAAATAAAAGTGTAAGTCCTCCACATCCAAGTTCATGATCACTATGCAAAAAGTGACTCTTGGTCATATGACATGAAAATATGTAGATTGTATGAAACTTACAATTTTTTACTCCCATAAAGAAAAGACATCAATTATTAGAAATATTTGTCAAGCTTCTCTCATGATGTATTTCCTTTAGGGATTAGTTAGATCCCTTATATTCCATGAAATGAAATTCATAGAAAATAGGAATCAAGTGTCATGTAATTTCCATTAAGCTCATTTCAAGAGATCCATAATGGTTCTTCACAAAGTCTTCTTATGTAATTCTAATCAAATTTGGGGAATGAAACCCAAAATAACCCCTTTTTCATTATGATAAATTATTCTTCTATCTAATGAAATAGATGACAGAGAAGCAAATGAGAGGGAGGTTTAGTATCTAGTTTTATGGAACTATACTTGTCATAATCGACATTATATTAAAATGAGGCATGTTAGCCACTTGTAATGACTCCCCTTTGGATTGAAAATAACCAACTTCAATTTCCTTGTTAGGCTTTGAAATGTGTGATCCAAAATTGATAGTTTTGGATCATCTCCTTTAGAACTAGGAGTGGGATTTTTTTTGGTTTCAGCCTATAGTCTAACCATCCCCTTTTCTTAAGGTTGAGAGTATATGAAAGGATGTTTTGGTGGAGGCTTGATATGTTGAAAAATTAAAGGATAATATTATATTTTATTATATTATCAATAACAAGTATTTGACAGATTGAGATATATGACCCACTAGATAAATATCTAAGTGTATAATTGGAATTAAATAGATTTCTTAAACTATGATTGGACAAGTCAATCTAAATACAAACCCTTTTTTAAGGGTGGGTGGAAATTAATTATTTTTACATAGCATGAACCACCTACCCTAGAGATGCCACAATTTGGTTTAAATAGGACCAAATAATTAAAGGAAGACCAAGGATTTCAACCCAGATTGGGACTCAAAGAGAGAATTCCTTAGAAACTAAAAATTCTCAAGTCCTTGTGGAAAAACAAGCAAGGAGGATTGAATGTACTGGGTGATCCCACAATACTAGTTTACAATTTTTGAGAGATCCTGATTTTTCATTGAAATCACATATTTTTAGAAAATATAATGATTTAAGCCTTGAAAAGTTCAATTTAAAGGATTCCAATTGAAGAGTGTTTGATCGAACCACCTTAGATCAAACCCCCTTGGATAGAACCCCGCTAGTTTTAAACCATACCTATAACAGAGTCTCCTTTACACCTATCAAAATGCTGATAAAAAACCACTTTTGATTTACCTTTTGGGGGATCAAATGAATTCATTTAAAATTTATTTTTTGTAGGTATGTAGTCCTTATTATAAGCTTCCCAAAATGTATAATTTTAAATAAATTTAATTTTATTATTATATTTATTTTTTATTTCTTGTGAATGTAGGTTTTTCACCAAAAATTAAGCTCTCTGTTATGCACATGTGGAAAAATAATAGATTGTCAAAAAAATTTGAAAAATATCAGTGCACTAGATATTGAAGTCCTTGATCCAACATAAAAATTGAATTTGGATACATACATAAAAATTTATGTTGTATACAATCCGCCTATGTTTGAATTGTAATTGGTTTGACTTCGAAACTTGATTAATGAAAAAATATTCAATAAAAAACTATGAAACCAAATGAAAGTGATAGATATCATAGTTACAAATCTAAATTCTAAAAAAAATAGAATTTTATCCTTCATGGAAAAAAGTTATGTTGTATATGGTGAGCATCACTCCTTAAAAATGGTGTTTACTGAAAAAAACTAGTTTTTGAAGGAGATGGAAAAATAAGTGCAATCTGATTCCAAATTTTTTGAAAAAATAATATTTAGAATCTATTGACAAAATGTCACAAATCACTAGTTTGCATCATCTTCATATTCCTCACGGTTTAGCCGCTACAGGTGCCTGAAAGTGAAGATTTAGTTAGGAAAAATCAGTTTAGTGTCTAGTTTGGCCAAAAATTGTAAACCAGTATTGTGGGATCACCCTACTATAGGTCATGCTAAAAATGACCTTATCAAACTTGACATATAAAATATTGTAGACACATAATTTCTATAGTCCATAATATTAGTATGTATTGCTTTTGGTTTTTTCTATGTTAGGTACAAAACTTACACAATCTAAACTAGAAGTAATGTATACTAATCAATAACATAAAAAATAATTTTCAGTTAGTAATATTTTGAATGGTCTTTATACAAATCCAACGTGGAAACAAAGTAGAGTTAACCTAGCTTCTATGCATACTTTCGTAGAAAAATAACATACAAGGGTATAATTTTCAATTCATTTGAATGTGTGCTCACAATTATGAATATGTAGAATAACATCAAGAGTAGTAGAGGTATCTTGTGAACTACATTTGTTATGAACTTTAGAAGTTGTTTTAAAGCTATTTTTTGAGCATCCAAGCTAGCCACCTAAACATTAAATATAGGGCCACCTTGGTTTTCAACCATTAAAAAAAAGCTTCCTAAATGATGTAATTACCTATGTTGATAATAAAATTAAATATATATTCTATTTAAATAAAATATAATATAAATTAGATTTTTTTAGAAAGTTAACAATGAGGAATATTTATAAAATTTCCTATTTGTATGACTTAATTTGACCCTAAAGAATATAACACACATTAACAAATTTTAGTGATTACAATTTATGCATGTGGTTTGGGTAGAAAATGAGACCACATATAATGTTTAAAGGACACACATACATTCCAAGAATGTCATGTACAATGAACCTAATCTATATTTCTTTGTGTTCTAAGATTGTAACACTATTTTACATGAATTGGTAATCAAAACATGGCTTGGAAGTGGGAACAACTATTATGCTTTAATCTAGTGGTGTATTAAGGACCAATTAAAATTCAATTAGATCATTTATAATAGATCTAGGATTCTAAAAATAATAATATGAGCTCATCAAAATGATATTATAGAGCATGGAAATATATCATCTACATACATCATCAACTTAGGCATATTACTTGTTTGCTTGCTACCTTCAATTATTGTTCCAAAATTATTGATTTGGTCTACCTAGGAGCTAGGCTGAGGAGAATGTGACTCTTGATTATAAAATTCTCAAATATTGTTTATAAACACCATTTACAAAATGTGAACTAATTTTAGTTATCAAATTTTATGTTTCTGCATTAATTCACTTCCATAGGTGTAGAGATCAATTTCATGATCACATATCTAAACTAGGAAAAAGCATAATCAAAGATGTAATTACCTACCTATGACATAAAAATATTGTACATGAATACAACTCAATTGAGGCTTCTTGTTCTTATAGAATTCATGTAGAGTATATTACTAGAGTTTGTACACCACCTTCCCCACTAAAACCCACTACTCAAAATCTCATTGTACCACTAATAAAATTTGAATCATTGAGGAGCAGAAAAGATAGATATCCTGCAATGCTTCTTTGTGCTCTCTAGGAACATAAAAATAAATGATTTAGTTATTTGTTTTGTACCTTGAAACCATGTTCAAAGTCTTCCAAGGTCAAATTCCATTCAGTGGAGTTATATTATGGGATCACTTTATCAAAAACTATTGTACATTATGATAACCATGAGGTGTGATCAAGAGACTGTATGATATATTTTTCTTATTTATGTAATGGATTAGATGCCATAGTACATCACCAATATTATAAATGAGTTTCATAAACACATGTTAGGCCACACACCAATGTAAACCATCTTATTATGGATCATATAATAACCATAGCTCATCTGATTGGTTTCTAAAATAATTTAAAACTAATAAGATATTTTTTAAACTTTAAAAGATAAAAATAAATCTAGGTTATTAATTAATTGCATCTAATTCTATATTGTAATTGATTGTTATAGAATTTTTCATGGTAAGGTATAATAATTTAGCTATCAAGTAAAATGGATATCTAATTTTTTTAAGTATCTTTATAAATGATATTAAATATATATATTGGATAATTATCACATTTATATTTCCATCTCTAATGTCCCACATAAATACAATTAAAATTATTTTCTTAAGTCTATATCTATAAAGATGTGTTTTAAATGAGTAAGCTAATTGTCACTCTAATAATACAATACTAAATAAATATAAAATCATTTTCATTTGTAATAATATTAATGGTGGCACATCTCCTAGGATATATGGATTAAAATCATGAAAAATATACTTTTCCCACATTAAAATTATTGGTGATTGTTTAATATTTCTTATATATGTTTAGAAAAAGTGGTTAAATAGTATACTACGAATGGTGAAACTATAAATATTTTAGTGTGGCTATAGTTAAATTATAATAGTTTAGTATGAATAGAAATGTTTTGATTAATGGGGAAAAATAGGTTTTGGGGGGACCTAAAACCCCTTACAAACAGTTTTGAAGGGACACAAAACCCTATCCAAAGAAAGCTGCAAATAGATAACAACATAGACAATCAGCAACCTGACAACACTAGCCATCTAAAAGATATACAAGACTTCCTATGCTGCACAAATTAGGTTTTGAAGGGAACCTAAAGCCCTATACAACAAAGGTTAAACAGGAACGTAAAACCTAAAAACATAAAGAAACTTCCTGAATTAATTAGGTAACAAAACAACTCGCAACATTGAGGACACAACAAACAATCTGCTCAACATTGAGCCACAACAAAGAGGGAAACAAGAGATCCCTTTCAAAACACTTAGTCCCATACAACTCCCTACCTCAATAAGGGAGTTACAAAGCAAGAATGAATACAAAGTAGCACTGTAATTATCCACTACCAAATCATCCAAATCTCCCACCTCAATAGGGGAATTAGAGAGCACCACTAAGCATTGAGAAGCCACAACCTTTATACAACACCATCCATGTTGAAACACCAACCCATACTCCACCTCTATAGGAGTGAGCTCCCCTCTATAGGAGAGGATGAAATGAGAGCCATTACTACCAAAGATACCACTCTCCTACATACACAAAATCCACCTAAATAGGAACCAATAGAAGAGAAGAGAACTTTCCACGATAACTACAACATCCAAATCCACCTCAATAGGAGAGGGCTCCACCTCGATATGAGTAGTCTTCACCTCAATAGAAGACATCAATTGTAGAATCTAGTAGAAAGAAACCACTCTAGAAGAAACAACCGTCACAACATCCTTTGGTAATAAGAGGGATATGAACAAGAAGAAAGACAAAGCCAACACCCCATCCAACAATAGTAAAAAAAATAGCTCTCAGCATACAGGATAACAACAACATTGGAAATATTCAACCAAGGAATCACAAACCAATTTATCTTCAAAACACAAAAATACAACCCCTTCGAGAAATGAGACTTCACACACCAAACAAGGTCCAAACAAGTTCCCTTAAGGAACACAGACAAAAAAAATTGAAACAAGGGCATCACTACCACCAAGCAACAAAAATGATAAGCAATCCTCAAATGTCACCAACAATAGACACCCAATTGTGATCACATAAGAAGCATTACAAAAAACCAAGCCAACACCTTCCATCCCGAAGCAAGGGTAGAAACATGAGAAATAAATATTTTAAGGTTGCAGCACATTTCACATAATTGATCAGAAGTGTTGACATGGGGGAGTTAGGGTAGTGATTTGGCCAATGATCTATATATATATAAATGTTGAATATATAAATTTAAGTATCAAAGAATTCCAACTTATCTAATTATGCAACTCTAGATTCTATCTAAATGCATAAGTAATCAAATTATGTAACAATATATTCACATCTTGAAGAAATACTTGTCTCTATAATGAATCTACAAGACACAATAAACTAAACACATAAAAATATACAAAAAAGAGAAATAAAATGATTTTATTATCTTTGCAGGGCCACTTAAATGGGAAAACCTCCCAATAGAGCATACTTTCAATCATAAATATCCAAGATAAATTCCATTTGGGAATTCATTTCAATATATAGATTCTTGTCAAAGATAACTTCTACCATCCCATGCATGCTAGATAATTACTTTAAAATAACTAACTAGTGGGATGAATTAAAAAAGTATATGCATCTACCTTAATTTAATATTAATTATGGGTGACTTATAAAGCATATGCATCCCACCAAAACTAACTACTATATAGGAGGATTAAGTTCATAGCATTGTCCTTCCTTTCAAAAAAAAAATCCCCAAAGCTTAAGAGAAGGAAACGCAAAGAGAATGTTGGTGGGTTACCATATGGCATTTTTAGGTTGTTGTGCTGTAGAAAAATGGCCCTTTGACATTTTCATGGTCTTTTAGGTCTTTCTTCACGATGTTTGGTCCATTTTTCTTTGATTTAATGTTGCAATGTGGCTTAAGCATTCACATTAGGTCCTTAAAATTCAAATTATGGCGTCTTGTGAAGGTGTTGTAAAAATTTTCTACACTTTTCTAGACTCTATTCATTACAATTCACCTAAAAATCACCTTTTCATCACTTATCAAGTCCTATTTTGAAGTGTTGTAAAGTCTTGTAACAATATATCATGCTTTTCTAGGCTTAATTTCACTATTTACACCTTTCTTATGCTTTATTTGAACCCTTTATTCCCTTAGAAGGTTTAATTAAATGTGTTTTTGAATGTAAACCCAACAAACAACAGTAAATGTGACTTAATTCCTGACACCTGCTTTCAAGTCCAAGGTGGGACCCATTCGCCATGGGTGGCAAATGAGTCCCTCTTGGCTCAAAATTCAAAATATTTCAAATTTTCTTTCGATTTTTTATTCAAAATCACCTTATGTCGGCCTATGATGAGGTATCATTGGATTACTAAGGCACAAGTGTGTATAAATATGTGTTTTTCTCCTCATTTTACATCTCCTAATTCATTCAAGCAATCTTTTCATTCACTAAGCATTCAATTAGCATTTGAACACTTTGCATCATTCAATCAAGCATCAATCAAGTATCTTGGAGCAACCATTGATATATCTTCAGATCTCTTCAACAAGGATGGTGATTTTAGGACATGTGCATTTTGTTCATTCATATTTCCTTGTTCATTTCATCTCATTTCTTCATTAAGGGTTTAATTACCAAAGTGGGATTTGACCAATGAAAATCCCTATAACCTGACCCTTAACCATTTTTCCCCTTTTGCATGTGTGTTTGCAGACTTGTGTATGCAGATTTATCAAGTATTTAGGTGTTGAAAAGTGGAAAAGAAGTCAACAAAGTGTTTCAAGTCAACTACAACCTATTTCAAGCTTGGAGACAACCTACAATCTATCTTCTGCAGATTTGACTTCGTCAACTCAAGACAAGCTTAGATCTGGTGCTACAGAATTGGTCCCTGATTTCACAGAATTTTGGGAGAGGACTGATTCACCATCAATGGTGAATGAGTCCCACCTTAAGGTTGGAAAGTTAGATTTTTTCAGATTCCAGAACCCGACACTCAGAAACTTGTTTTCAAAAGTTTTCATCCATAGTTGGACTAATTTGCCATCAGTGGCGAATGAGTCCCATTGGTGATTTTCAATGATTTTTGTTAGCATTCAGAACACTGTAAATTCTTCACTCTTTGCCTAGGTGCACTCTGATTCAACCTTCTTCACTTTTGTTTTGCATTTGTTCATCTCTTAGTTCATGCTTGCATATCACATTATGTTTTCAAACATTGCATATTTCTTAGGTTTTGCATTCATAATTAGTCAATTACTTAGCTTAGTTGCATTTATATCATCTCATTTAGTCTTAAGCACATCATACACATCTTAATTTGAGTGAACCACATTGATTTTCATGAGGTTTATCTCTCTCCTTTTAGGTGAAACATCCTAAGAGTGCAAGAATAGCCTATAAGCCTCACACCCAAAAATCTATGGTTCATTTTGGTGAACCTGCATATTGAACATCATATCATTCTGATTTGCATTTATATTTGCATCCTAGGATTTAATTGCATTGTCTTTTTCATTGTTTTTGCATCCTAGGGTTTCTTAAAATTGCATTAGTGAAAGACTCGTTTAGACTTCATTTTTGAATATCATATCATTCAAAAACTAAAATATGCATTTGCATCCTTAGTTTGCATATGAAAAGAATTTAAATAACTTTTAATTTTTTGAAAAACACAAAAAAATCTCATAGTTGGACTCATTCGCCACCCTGGGCGAATCTGTCCACTTGCACATTTCATATTGCATTTTCAGGCATTTTTCTGGGTAATTACTGCATTTCTATTCTCTGTTGTTATTTATCTGTTTAGTTTGTATAATTCCTGTTATTTGCATTTTTCACTGCTATATTACATTGCATTTGCATTCACCCCATCTTTTGTGGTACTTGTATGAGTTTTTGGTGCCCCATTGATAATACTTTAGTGAGACGAAGTTCTAGACTCATGGCTTCCCGCGAAAGCACTTTTATTGTGGACCTTGTGTTCTCAAGAACTACTCCTAGTAGGGACAATGGTGCATTAGGCATGGATACTACCACTACTATGCCTTCACCTTTCCATCCAATGAATGTTGACACACAAAACAATTCCATTCCGTAAGAAAAATTCATTAGTATTCATAAGGATTTTACACATTTACAACAAGATAATTTATCCCTTGAAAACATTTCCACCACTGCCATACCTGCAATAGAAAAATTTCATCATTTGATTGAAAGTAATGATGGCTTACAAGTTATAAAAAGAATAGCTGAGATATACAATAAACATGTTCCTTCTACTTCCCAGTCAACTAACATTGTTGTAAGCCAAGGAGGACCTCACAATCCTCCTCCTTCAACCATAGCATCCATACCAACTTATACCACTCCTCAAGTTACAACAACTATGCAACATGTTAGTCATGTGACTCCTTTCGCTATTCCGACTAGCATTCCTAGTTCTTTTATGGCATCACATATTTCATCTTCCACCTTCACCCCTCTTAGTGCCCCTTTCACTTCCCCTAACATTACATACACTCCATCACCATTCTCCCTTCCACCTCATACCACTTACACCGATCCCATCATTACACAACTCTTTAACATAGTTTCATCCATGCAATAACAAATCTCCACCATTAGCCAAAGTCAAAATACTCCACCCACATATCATGTTCATAGTAGTCCATTATCCTTAGAGATCTTAAACACACAAATGCCACAAGGAATTGAAATTCCTAGGTTTGAGAAATACAAAGGTAAAGGAGACCGTACTAATCATGTTAATGCTCATATAGCCTTGTGCAGTGACTTTGTTCTCAATGATAAGTTATTATCCAAAATTTTTCCTAGAACCTTGAAGGACACTGCATTGGAGTGGTTTTCAAACTTACCCAATCATTCAATTTGATCATTCAATGAACTTGTGGATTCCTTCATAATTCATTTCCAAGTCCATATGACTCCTAAAAAGACAATGGCTGATTTAATGCGATGTAAACAAAATGCTGATGAAAAAGTAATTGATTCCATTTCACGATATCAGTCATTGTATGCTCAAATTGATGTCAAGATTCCTGATTCACATCTGCAAAAGATGTTTATCAAAAACTTGCACACTCACCTTCAGGATAAGTTAACTATGATGAAATTCCCTTCGTTCATGTATTTATGCACGACCCTTTGTGACTATCACAACTCAGTTTCTAGTCATGATTCAAAGTCCACTTCTAACCGAGCTAAGAAGTTTGAGAAAAACAACCAAAACAACACGCAAAACTTTAGAAAACAATACAAATGCTTCTTACAATTCAATCTTCCTTCTCTGCAACCAACCCAACCTATTCAAAGTCAAGTGGCAGCTATTAAAGTAGTGGTGCCCTTTACCTATGGGGAACCGAAGAGATAATTTACTCCCTTACCTAATACCCTCCATAAAATAATGAACCAATTTCTCCAACAATAAATGATCACTTTGCCTACCGTTAAACCACTTGATACCACCAAGCCTTTACCACCCACCTTTAAACCTAATGCTTATTGTCATTTTCATCACCAAAATGGACATGACACCAAACAATGTAAGTGTATCAAACACTTAGTTCAAGACCTCATTGATTCTAGTTGTTTGTCCATTGTAGGTGTCAATGTTCAAGGCAATAAGTCTATTGCACCCCCTAACTAGAATTTACAAATTTTTACCAATCCTATGCCTAAACACAATGTTTCATTTGTCAAGTCTAGTGAACCTTCAAAAACTGATGTAATGAATGTTGATACAAATACTAAACAACCTGATATAACTCCAAATGTTACCCAAGTTAATCCTATGGATGAACTTGTGGGTACGATAGACGTTGTCCCTCATAAGGGCCCAACCAATAAATATCTTGATATTACTTTTTCTTCTCATGATATACTTAAAAAGCTTCCTGATGGTCCTCTTTACATAGCCGAAAGAATCTATGATAAGCCCACTAATGGGATATTAATAGATCCCACGTGTGGCGAGAATGTGATCACATAAGAGTTTTTAGTATTACATGAGATCTTTATCAAGATGATTATAACAAACCAACTGCATGGATTAAAACACATACTGGTTTTGTGTGCCCTATGATCGGATCAATCGTACTCCCCTTACAGATAGGACCCAAAACTTTGGAGGTAACATTTTCTATCATTCCACAATCAGACCAATTTCATCTACGACTGGATCACCCTTGGCTCCGCTCGATGAAAGTGGTCCCGTCAGTTGTTGACAAATGTTTGAAGTTTCTGCATGGCAATGAAATATTTACCATACACCGTAGTGGCTTTAATCCATTATCCTCTAAAGGTAATGTTTCCTTAGAAGTCTTTTGGCCTGAACCTATGGAACCCATCACCCCTCAAAAGGAATTCTTTTTTATAACCTATCAAAAGTTCAAAGCGAAACATATAGCCAAATTGTCTCTTCATAATATGTCCCTGTCCACTTCTACTCCTCCTATCCTAGATGAAACCATGCTTCAGCCCAAGTCTGACATTGAACAAACAATACAAACTCATGAGCAACCTACCATAGACACTTCCCCTCCAACATTTAAATGACCAAGAGAAAATGAAACCAATCCTATCATGCCTCCTCGCATTAAACAAGTGTATAAAGCCAAAGAGAAAGTGATTGATCCATCTTCTTCGGTTTCTTCCGTTCTTCCCCCTCTAGAAGAAAAGGAACCTATGATGGATCAACCCGCTCTTACACCTCAACAACTTCAAAATAAAACAAAACAAAAGAGCGGTGCTAGGGAACGTAGGCGTCGTCATCGTCTCCTTGCTTGTCAGTCTCAAATGGAAGAAAACAAAGAAAACCAACCTCCGCCTTTGATAGAAGCAACAGATGATCACCCTTTTCCCCATGACCTGCCACAAGATAATATAGTCCAGCCCTGACAAAAAATGAACTGATCCAATAGCCACAACTTTTGATACATCCTTCCTTGGAAATAACCCTTCGTCCTCTTATCGTAATCAATCTTGATGATGATGATGATGATGATGAGGAGATCACAAAAATAGATGAAGAAGTGCATAACAATCTAAACTCTTTATTTTCATCTACCATGAGCTTAAATGAAAAATATTCTATACCAAGTGAAGAACTTGGTACATCTCCTAGTTTGGCACTTGCAATTCTTCCTTTGGACAACCAACCACCCTCGCAATACACTGAACATGATTGGGAAGCAGATGACTTGTTGGATGGTTGACTTGCATTCGCCTTACTAGCCTTTTATATTCATTTTCCTTTTTCTTTTTCTTTGGTGTGATTTTATGTGTGTATTGTGTTCCCTCGTAGTGTGCATTTGATGTTTTCTCTCTTTGTACACTTCCTCTATTTGTACCTCTATTCTTCTATATGTTGTACATTTCCTTGTTCACTTTTGTTTTGTGTTTCTCTTTTTGGGGATAACACAAAGTGTAGAGATGCCCTATGTTTCTTCCATGTTGACCCAAAAGGTCCTTTTTCTTTCCTTTTTGTTTTGTGTTCTCCTTTTACGGATGACACAAAGCGTTAAGACGCCCTATGTCTCTTCCATTTTGACCCAATCGGTCCCTTTTTCCTCTTTACTTTGTATTTTTCTTATGTTTTTCCTTTTGGAGATGATGCAAGGCATTGAGACCAAAATGTATCCTTCATGTTGACCCAAAATGAACTTTGTTTTTGCTCTTTTTGTGTCATTCTTCTAGTTCTATGTGCTTTGGGGAATGATGACAGTTCCAAGCTCTTTCATAAAAACATTGTAGCAACAAACATATTGACCCAAAATCCATAGATCCCTTATGTGTTTGGTGTGTTCCTTTCTGGGGGGCAACTCCCTTTTCTTTTTTTCTCTTTTTCGTTTACATGACATAACGTTACTCAGAAAAATATGACTTGGCATACGGTCTTTCCAAGGTGGCTCTTATGTCTTGTTTTCTTTTTGCATTTTCTTTCCTTCACTAATTTAAAGTAATTGCTCACAAAATGATGTGTAGCAATTCCTTTAAAGTGGGGGGCATACATTGGCATCATTTCATTTGCATTCTTGATTCTTAGTTTAGCCTTCTCACTTCATACGATGTGTTTGTCACTTTGTGGATGACATTGGGTGTGATGTCCTTCATAAGTGTGATCTATCTTAGCATATTACATTCCTCTTAGTGGCTTGATGTGACGCACTACATCCCCTAATTTGTGAATATTCTAATCTTTGATTGGTACTCTCTTGGAGACATTATACACAATGTTCCCTACCTGACAGACCTTGCATGAACTTAACAAGACTCCTTTGAACATCTTTTGCATTCTACATGTTACATTTTTGCATTTTACATTTTTTCCACCTTGCATAATGCAACTTGCATGCCTATGGTACCCTTGCTCTTTATTCATGGGTTCTAAGCATATGAAGCTTTGCTTGTCTCATGAAGCACGAACCGACATTTTCCTTTATGGCACCTTGTTAAAGTTATCAGGAGGTATAACTTTGATATGGTTAAGTGGGAAGCCCATTCAGTGGCACAACTTTCCCCATAGCCACCTATGTGTTTGTAAGTGCATACCAACTAGCGTATGTATCTTACCTTTTTGGGTCTTCTCACTCGATGAACCACCATGAGTTTTGTCACCCTAGAGTGAGTATGCATTCTCTCTTTTTCTCGCAAACAACCTAGATCTAATCCACAACTAGTAGGATAGATGATCAAAGCTTCATCCAATTCCCCCTTTCCTTCTTTCATTTCAACACATGTGTTCCTTTGTTCTTATGTTTAGTTTTCCATGGGATCTTCATCCTAGGGGCTTGATCATCCCTCTTGATCATTGTCATTCCATCTTGCTAACATAAGTGCATTTGGACCTCTCTCTCGATATGCATGGCTACTTTAGTGTGAGTTTGAAGCAAGTTCGTCCTCTCACTAAAGTGGGGGTTAAATGTGCCATAGAAAAATGGCCCTTTGACATTTCCATGGTCTTTTAGGTCTTTCTTCATGATGCTTGGTCCATTTTGCTCTGATTTAATGTTGCAATGTGGCTTAAACATTCACAGTAGGTCCTGTAAAACATTTCTACACTTTGCTAGACTCTATTCATTACAATTCACCTAAAAATCACCTTTTCATCACTTATCAAGTCCTATTTTGAAGTGTTGTCAAGTCTTGTAACAAGATTTCATGCTTTTCTAGGCTTAATTTCACTATTTACACCTTTCTTATGCTTTATTTGAACCCTTTATGCCCTTATAAGGCTTAATCAAGTGTGTTTTTGAATGTAAACCTAAAAAACTTCATTAAATGTGACTTAATTCCTGACACCCATTTTCAATTCCAAGATGGGACCCATTTTCCATGGGTGGCGAATGAGTCCCTCTTGGCTCAAAATTCAAAATATTTCAAATTTTCTTTCAAATTTTTATTCAAAATCACCTTATGTCGACCTGTGATGAGGTATCATTGGATTACTAAGGCACAAGTGTGTATAAATATGTGTTTTTCTCCTCATTTTACATCTCCTAATTCATTCAAGCTATATTTTCATTCACTAAGCATTCAATTAGCATTTGAGCACTTTACATCATTCAATCAAGTATCAATCAAGTATCTTGGAGCAGCCATTGATATATCTTCAGATTTCTTCAACAAGGTTGGTGAGTTTAGGACATGCGCATGTTGTTCATTCATCTTTCCTTGTTCATTTCATCTCATTTATTCATTAATTACCAAAGTGGGATTTAACCAAGGAAAATCCCTATAACCTAACCCTTAACCATTTTCCCCCTTTTGCATGTGTGTTTGTAGACTTGTGTATGCAGATTTATCAAGTATTTAGGTGTTGAAAAGTGGACAAGAAGTCAACAAAGTGTTTCAAGTCAAACACAACCTATTTCAAGCTTGAAGACAACCTATAGTCCATCTTTTGTAGATTTGACTCCGTCAACCTGACAAGAAGACAAGCTTAGATCTGGTGCTACAAAATTGGTCCCTAATTTCATAGAATTTTGGGAGAGGAATGATTCGCCATTAGTGGTGAATGAGTCCCACCTTAAGGCTAGAAAGTTAGATTTTTTCAGATTCTAGATCCCGACACTCATAAACCTATTTTTAGAAGTTTTCATCAGTAGTTGGACTGATTCACCATCAGTGGTGAATGAGTCCCACTGGTGATTTTCAGTGATTTTTGTCAGCATTCAAGACACTCCAAATTCTTCATTCTTTTCCCAGGTGCACTCTGATTCAACCTTCTTCACTTTTGTTTTGCATTTGTTCATCTCTTAGTTCATGCTTGCATATCACATTGTCTTTCAAACATTGCATATTTCTTAGGTTTTGCATTCATAATCAGTCAATTACTTAACTTAGTTGCATTTATATAATCTCATTTAGTCTTAATCACATCATACACATCTTAATTTGAGTGAACCACATTGATTTTTCGTGAGGTTTATCTCTCTCCTTTAGGTGAAACATCCTAAGAGTGCAAGAGTAGCCTATAAGCCTCATGCCCAAAAATCTATGGTTCAGTTGTAAACCCTTCCATTAGACTACGAACTTCCTAATAGAATGATTGGAAATATTTTTGTTGTATTCATCCAATTTAACCGCATAGTCTATAACATGGATCTCTCCTTATGTAATGCAAGTAGCTTTATTGGAATGGAAGTAGTAATCCTAGTCAATATCTTGACACAAGAGAAATGAAAATTAGGTGAATCTTAGAAGGTTGGAGTTCCAACTTGTATGCCACCTTACTAGTATGTTAGAACACCTAATAAGGACTATAAAATTTGTGACCCAACTTATGACCTCACTTGTATAATAATAAAAATTAAATGTAGGCTTGGAGATATAGAAAACCCCAATCACCAATGTCAAAGGTGCACTTTGTCTGATGTTGATCCATTTACTATTTCATGTAGATTTTGGCTAGGGTTAGATTGTCTTGAAGGATTTGAGAATTTTTTTTCAGATTTAGCATAGTCATATGTTCTTTTACATCTTATGATGTATCCTCCCTACTCTAATTAATTATCAAGTACATGTTTTCATTGCTATATAGTTGTCCTTCTAAGGCATTTTTTCCATTAGCTTTCATGTTTTTATCCTATAAGATATGATTTTTCTATCTATTCTTGCATGATTATATATAATATGAAACTTATTGATGTTTTTCTATTTTTAGCATTTTTTCTACTGCTTCATGGCTAATTATCTCATTACCCTTTAATACATGTGCTTATATGAAAACACTTTTCTATCATACGCTTTAAATTATTTTCACCATTTGGTGTTACCAATGACACTTATTTCATGCTTATTGACCTTTACGTGACCATATTTTTAACAAAATTATTTTCCTATCCTCTGATACTTTGCATCATTCTTATATAACCAATTGGAGGAGGAAATATGATATCAGTAACACTTTTTCATGACTATAATTATAGTGACATGAAAAAATCATAATTTTTGTATGATCATTTAAATCCATATATTTTGTATTATCATGCTCAACCATATCATTTTCAAGTGTATGCACAATCATATCATTTGCAAGATCTTACTCAACTAGGTTAATAGTATACATGCATGCTAGGGAATAATTAGAAAATCCTATAATAACATTTTATGGAAGATACTAATAAATACTGATCAACGTGAGGAAATTATTGATGTTTTCTAAAGACCATCATTATATAGTAGTTCTAGATGTAATTTTCCCTTTTGAAGTTTCCTTTGACCACGATTATATTAGCACTATGTTCTATCACTGTTATATATATGATCTTAGGTGATTTTATCCATGTGATTTCATGTTTACATCTTATAGGAAATACATTTATGTCTATGATTACATGATTGTATCTTGTATGAAAATTATCTATGTTACTATTCTATTAAATATTTGTTTCCCTTCATTTTCCTCATGGGGAAAAAATTGGGAGCATGTTTTTTAGGACTAGGCATTGTACAACCTGCAGATCCTACTAACAATATAACTATTTAATAATAATTTCATGTAACTATTTAATAAATGAATTCATGGGAGATACATTCTATTCTAGGAGGAATTACTCTTAGAGAGGGACCTATAACTTGGACTAGTTAGAATTGGTCTATAGTTTAGGGAATTTGTTAGAGTTTCCTAGATCTTTTTGGTCTATATATTGAAGGGTTGAGATGGAGATTCTATAAGCTTATTGCAAGTACATGATGTTGGAAATTGGATCTAGAATATAGAATATAGAATTGTATCTCAATTTATAGCACAAATACTCTACATGTACATAAGCTTATCCAATTGGTTAATACAATGGAGCACACTACTCTTGTTAGGATTTCTCCAAGGTGAATCTTGTGTTGTTTATGTCATCATGCTACTAAAATTTCTTTAGATTTATAACTTATTCAATTTTTTCTCTCATAGAATTAATGCTATATTCCTTTCAATCACATTGACCTTTGATACATTTTATTACATGATTACATTTTCAATCCTATTTTATGATCACTAAAGAATATTATTCAACAATTGTTTCATGTAAATATTAAATTTTACATGATTGTATCTATTACATAGCACCTTTTTTCCTCTCCTCCAATTACTTGCATAATTCATAAGCAACCACTTGCATGGGCACATAAATATCATTAATTCTCTTTGATGACTATGGTTATGATGTATTTCACAAGTTGTTAAACCTTGTTTCATCATGAGTTTCTTTATATCCATTCATCACTTATTATTTTGCAATATCCTCATAACCATAACTTATGCAAGCTTATGCACAACCTTATATTTTATAGGCTCTTACACAACCATATATTTTTCAAACTCCTATATAGATATATCCTTTGCAGGTTTTACCATAACCATATCCTTTGGAAGCTACTTTACAAACATATCAAATTTGTTGTAGGAATGCTCCTTTGGAACCATGTCTCCTTTTGATTTTATATTTTTCTCATTAACATTATTAAATAGTTATTATTAATTCCTATTTCAAATTTCTATTAGATGTCAGTCATGAAATTTCATGTTACAAGTTTTAGGATGGAAATTCATTACAAAGAGTCCATACAAATTTTTCATCCATATCTATATGCTTTATAGGAGCACCTTCTATTTACTTTAATGTTGAATACATGTTTACTTTCACTTGAAAGGAAGTAGAGTTGTGGAATACTCTTCCTACACTAATTTAGGAAAGTCTAGCTAAATGCAAAAACAAAGCATCTTATAGTTATAAGGAAATAAACACAAAAATATAGGTCATAACATAATGATTTACATAGACAAAACTCTTTCAAGTGAAAAACTTGACATTCCAAAGTGATTCAGTATATTATTCAATAATTAGTTATTACAATACACTTGAAGAATCTTAGCCTTTGTATGAATATCACCAATAAAAGATCTAAACAAATTTTAGAAACTTAATAGTACATATTTATAAAATCACTATATCAATACTTAATGCTTGTGTAGATATTAATAGACACATAAAAACAAATTACAATACCATAAAAAACAATTGTCATCTATAGTTAAAATCTAATTATATATTAATAAAGTCATGTGCTAGCATCATGCATGAATTTTCCTCACATTATAATATTCAAACCTTGGTTTAATATACCAAATATGATATTAAATAGATAATGTTGATATATTGATAAATCATTTGCAGTTGCAAGGGTCACCAGTGCAGGTGCCTCCATAGTTGCACCCATTCTCCCCATTATTCCTGCATTTTCATTCACATCATTCAATAACCATTAAAACCTCCTTCTTTTTCACCCTTTACAAAGCTATGAGTAGCCAAAAGAGAAAGAAGAAACTTACACCATATCAGAAGCAGTTCCTGCCAAAATTGAGCCTTCTACAACCTTCTCTGGGAAGGCCTTGCACTTGCATCACATCATAAACCACTTTGATTTATTAAAAAAAATACATTTCTTTCTATTCTCCCATTGAATTTATAAAAAACAATGGCCATGATAATTCCAAAAGTATCTACTTTAGCCCTTAAGGTCGACCTACTGTAATGTGTGAAATTCAAATTTTGGGCTTTGTCGCCATTTTGGCTCAAGGCTGACTTGTTCCTTGAGGGAAATTATTAGCATATAAATATAGGGAGTCAACTCTTGTAATAGGCATCAATGGATTATGTCATTCTTCTATATTTAGGGGCACTTGTGTTCTAAACCCTTCTGTGGATGAAAGCCCATGGGAGTTTATGATCACTAGGATTAGAGGATGAAACCCCTTTGGTTGTTGAGGTCATTCCAATTTAGGGATTGCAACTGAGCTTCAAGGAATCTATAAGGAAGATAGTAATACTATTGTTGATTTGAGGGAAAATTTTATCATTCTGGATTAGTCTTAGTGAGTTGTATTTAATATATCATAAATGTGGTTGGAATTCTGAAGTTTATCATTGTATCAAAGTGATATTTGTGTTCATATGTTGTTATTCATTGAATTCAACCTACAAATCAGTCTTGTGTTAAAATATTATGCTCAGAACATTACATATACATACATTGAACCTACTTTTTATAAAAACAAACCATATATTAAGGTTTAGTGGCTTGACGCTTTTGTTTTAAAAATAAAATAAAATTTTATAATATAATCCTATTTATTATTATATAAATTATACTATTATATGTTATATTATATAATAAAAATTATTAAAAATAAATATAAAACTATTATAATTAATAATTATTATATTTTAATATAGTATAAATTAACATATAAAAAAATAGTAGTTTAATTGACCTTCGAATAGAGAGCAAGAGAGAGGAGGAAAAGGTTAGAGAATTCTATATAGAGAGAGGTATATATATAAAGAGAGAGAAACTCAAAAGATGCAAAATGGCAAAAAGAGAGATTTAGATAGATAGATAACAAGATAAGTAGAAAGAGATAAAGAGTGAGAGACAGAGAAATAGACAGATATATATATATATATATATATATATATATATAAAGTGAGAGATAGAGATGAAGGCACACATTGAAAGAGAGAGGAATAGACAAAGAGAGATATGGCATGAGAACTTGAGAAATATAATGAATACAAAGGGAAATAGATTGAGAAAAGAGAAACTATAATTCACCTTTAAAAGACCTCTTCAATGTACACATTGCACACAATATAATTTACCTCACATTTTAATATACCTCTCTCTCTCTCTCTTAATCACTCCATCTCTCCTACTCTATATCTTCTTTCTATCCATATAATTATCTACCTCTATCTCTCTATATCACCCTCTAACTATATATCTACCTCTCTCCCTCTCCCTCTCCCTCTCTATATATTTAGCTATCTCCACCTCTCCCCCAATCTTCTTCTATCTCTCCCTGTCAATCCATCTCTCTCTCCCTCTCTCTCTCCCCCCTTCTCTCTCTCTCTCTCCTCCACCTCTCTCCATCTACCTATCTCTCCCTTTCTCTCCCTCCCTCTCTCTATCTCTCCCAATCTATTCCTCCCTTGCTCTCCCTATCCCCTATCTATCTCTATATCTCTACCGAGCTCTCCCTTTCTCTTCACATCTCTCTCTCTCTCTCTTATATCTATCTTTCTCTCTCTCCATCTCCCCTTTTTCTCTCTCCCTCTCTATTTATCTATTTATACTTCTATTTATTTGTCTATATCTCCTTATATCTATATCACTCTATCTCACCATCTATATATCTCTCTCTACCTCTCCCTCTTCCTCTATATCTCTCTATCTCTTCTTCTCCATCTCTTCCTCTCTATCTCTCCCTCCCTATCTCCACATATCTCTCCATATTTATCTCTCTTTGCCTCTTTCTCTCTATCTATTTGTCTCCCTCTTCCTCTCTCCCTCTATCTTCATCTCTACCTCTATTTCCCTCTCTCCCCATCTATCTCTAGACATGTCTCTCTATCCATCCATCTCTCTCCCCCTCCCTCTTCCTAGACCTCTCTCTCTCTATATATATACATATATATATATATGTATGTATATATACATCTTTGCATCTCTATCTATATCTCTCCATATTTATTCTTCCATCTCTCCCTCTATCTTTATCTCATTATCTCTCCATATCTCTCTACCCATATATATATATATCCTTCTCTATACCTAGTTCTCTATACATCACTTCCTATCTTTATCTTCGGTAAACCCACAATAGTGAGTCCCGAACTTGTGACACTAGTGTTTTCAACTTGAAACTTGTGGGATTTTTTTTTAAATTATCTTCATTCAAAGGTGAGTCAAAATATACCTTTTTTGAAGGTGTAAAATGTAAAAGAACCTTTGAATGAATGCAATTTCCAAAATTTGGAAAAAAGGGACCTTATTTCATTTTTTTTAATAGAAATAACATAGCTTTGAATGAAGGTCCTTGAATATATTCAAAATAAGGTCCCTTCATTCAAAGGTACTTTGAACGAGGACCGCAAATGTCATGCCCATAATTTTATCTGTTTATTCAAGACACAATTCCTTTTTTTAAACAAAACATGCTTTAGGGAAACTCAAACCCAAATCCCAACGTGAGGCAACTCATAATTTGTTGATTTTTTTTAAAAATTTACTCAAGACCTTCTAATTTGATAAGGTTAAGTCCAGGCTCTTAATACTAACTTACAAAGGGAGAGATAGGTTTCTAAACATTTCTCTACCAATAGTAATCATAATGGCCAAATATAACTAATTCTTCATTTTCCTAAAATAACAAGACTCAAAGTTAAAAGTACATGTCTACATTTCATATGAATTTATAATATTATAACTATGTTAATTAAATTTTGATATTCGAATTCTTGATCAAACTGTTATCAAAAGGAGTTAATACTAACGAGGTTCATTAAATTGAATTTAAGTAATTTAACTTGATTGTGGGTAATGTCATTTTTGCAAAACATAAGGCTGAATATTTAATCCATAGAGGTGGTTGTAAAACTAAGAAGTTACTTTGTGTATATATATCATCTCTATTCTCCTAAGCATTTATTCTTACAAATTTAGTGTAACAAATGTTATGTTTCCCAAATTCAAATGGAAAATTAAATTTCTAACTTGAATATGAATATTGAATGATTCCAATAATTTGATTGACAATTTAGGCATTTGTATATATTTTAACTACAACTTAATCACTTAAATTTATATCTAGCCGGGGTATAGTAAAATCAATTCAAGAAACTAATAGTTAGATATAGTGACAAAGTTCATGTGTTATTATTTTAAATAGTGAGTTGTAGAGATCTAGTGACTTCCATTAAATCATTACTAAATGCTATAAAATAAATAAATTGGTGGTTAGCATTAGTTGTTCTATCATTTTATTCTCAAAATTTGAATACTATAAAATTGTATAGATTAATCCTCAAGTGAAGCTTTTTTCTTTCACTTCTATATTTGAATCAAACAACGTTTGAATATACCAAGTCTAAACATTGTTTTTGAACTTATTATTTCTAACAATTTAAATCAAGTGATGGAAGTTTTTGTAAATGGATGGGATATATTGTGTAAATCATAGGAAAAGTATGTAATGAACATAATGCATGTAAATTAATGTCTCCATTGTAGTTATAATTATTTAGGGAGGTGCTCAAATCTAGTTGTGGATCTTCTCTTACCACATTTACCGGTATGGATGTAACAAGAGAGATAAATTTGTGTAAGTTATTTGTAATGCTCTTTCATCTATTTCATGTGGGCTCTTGGAGTATTGAGATGGGTTTTTAAGCATGTTAGTTTGCATGAAGTGTTATCTTTGATTTGGATGTGTGTACACATCAAGTTCCATTTATGCTTTGCAAGTGTGTATCCTTCTTTCTTGCAAGTTATGAGTCTATTGCCTAATGGAGTAGGCATTAATCTTGTTGGTTATAGACCAAACATATTTTACTTAATCATTCCTCCCTTGTCATGTGTTTAAGAGTAGATTAGATTCCTACATATGATCATGGTTTGGTGATATAACTTAGGGAACATATCACACTACTACCAACTACTTAGATTATTAAAGAATTATATCATGCATGCCTACAACTTACACTTACGTATAAAATTTCATTTGGATTCCCTTGTGGGGAAACTATTACCTTTGGGTGCATATACAAGGGTGTAGTTATCAATTATATGAGAAGCCTTACAAATAGCTAGTTAGTTTTTGTTCTAATGGTAAATCTTTGGATATGGTTGCTATCAATTTAGTCATGCATCATAATTAAATATCCTATAAAAAATACCTTTGTAAAATACCCTCCTAAATTTAGGTAAGCCCAAAGATGAAAGTGAACCTACCCACTCACAATCATTAGTCTTGCCCATCACCTATGCTAACACTCCTTGGCCTTAGGTGTTGGTGCCAAGATTTAAGGTTTATGAAGTCACATGTTTGAGAGATAGAATTACATGACATCCACTAACATTACCATGGTTCTTTGTCCTGACATGAAACCAAAAACCTTGGATCTTTTGAAAACAAAGAATGTCCAAAGGAATAAATCTAAGTTAAAAATCCTCCACAGTGAATTTGTGGTTTGGGCTTGTCAGATCCTTGGCATTCCTTGAGATACAGTTCATGAAAAATGGGGGTCTATGCAAATTTCCTCCCAAGTAGAAATTTCTTCTACACAAATTACCTCTAGTTGTGTGAAGAGAACTCTTCTAATTGTATTTGCTATTTTTCAGGGATAGATTTCCCTTTTTCCACCTCTCGAGGAGGACTACAAGATTGTCTATTACCTTGTGGCAGAGAAGAGGTTTGTACCAACGAATTTACAGCAGATAAAACACTCATATGTGGTGGAATTCTAGTATAACGAGGCCTCTTTCCCTTTTGATTAGTCATTGGAGGGAAATCATTTAGACAAACAATACAGTAAGAGACTTAGAGTGTAAAAGTACGATTCATTATCTTTCAGTAAGAATACTTCTACAAAAGCTTGTTCACTGTCCCATTAAAAATACATTTTCTAATCATCGAGCAGATCTTTTCAGAAGGAAAACATAATAACATATGACTAAATACAATTATGTAACATAAATTACCGGTTTATTTTGAAACTTTATTAAGTAGAAACAAGAAATTGGAAGGGTGATTCATAATCATAAACTACAAATGATATAAAATAGAAATTCCGCTCTAAAATTGGGCAAAATCAGATTTCCCAAGCTAAAAATCAGATCAAAGATTTGTTTCACTTCATTTAAAACACTCAATTATGATCATGGATTAAAATCTTGCTATATATTAATAAAACAGTCATGTGGTGGCATCATGCATGAATTTTTCTCACATTATAATACTCAAACCTTGGTTTAATATACCAAGGGTGATATTAAGTAGAACATGATAATAATGTTAATATATTGGTAAATCATTTACAGTTGCAAGGATTGCCAGTGTAGGAGCCTCCACAGTTGCACCCACTTGCACACTTGCACCCATTCTCTCCTACTACACTCATTTCCTCATTATGTCTGCATTTTCATTCACATCATTCAATAACACCTTTAAAAGCTTCTTTTTTACCCATTTAGATTTTAATAATTGCAAAGCTGTGAGTAGCCAAAAGAGAGAAGAAACTTACACCATATCAGAAGCAGTGCCTGCCAAAATTGAGTGCTCTACAGCCTTCTCTGGGAAGGCCTTGCACCTACATCACATCAAAAACCATTGTGATCTATTTTTATTTTGTCCTTTAAACATTTATTTCTATTCTCCAATTGGATTTATTAAAAATAATAACACCCATTAACAATAAAGATGGTTGTTACCCTCCACAGCCATTGTAGTTGCCTCCACACCCACACTTTCCACCACAGCAAGACATCTTCACCAAAACAGACAAGATCTGAGATAACCACAGCACAGAAGATCTGAAATAACTAAAATCAAAGCCAACAAATTACTATGTGGATGAAGTGTGAATTCCCCACTTCGTCGTCTGGTATTTATTGTAAAATGGAGGGGTTGGAAAAAGAAAGAGAAGGGTATAGGCCATCCACGAGGCATCCATCCACAGTGTTCATGTCACAATTATTAAATTTAGAGAGCTGACAACAGATTCCCAATTTCAAATATTAATTACCTTTTCCAAATACAATAAGCTTTCCCTATTATTCCCTTAAACCGGTTAAAGCAAATTGTTGATTGGAATCAATATCGCTTTTGCTATTTCATTTTTTTGCTATGAATTGATTATGAAATTTGAAAGGCAACTATTCAATACATTTTCAATTTTTCTTGTTTGTAATGAAACTTTAAATTTATTTTCAAAGATGTATTTTTTTTATTTTTTTTTCTTCTTATAGTTGTTTATGTAAAACCCCGTCCTGCAACCTAGAGGACGATGCAATACTGTGGAAGCACAACTATTTTTTTTTTAAAAGTTAAAACAAGACGAGTAAAGTAACCTACTCTAGCCACATACATCCTCTAGGCTATGCAACGCGTCTACATGTGAACACCATTACTTATAAAATTTAACCAACCATAGAATATGAATATTAAACTCAAGATACAACTTACAACAAAGCATTAAACCATTTCAAGATAAATCTAACACATAGAAATGTATTAAACATATCTCCACATATACAACACCATTAAATCAAATAATTAATAGATCATAAATACTATTACAATTACATCACAAAGGTTCACCTTGATACAAATGAGGTATTACAATTATACACATACATCCACAGTTACAATGAAGAAGGAGAAGAACAACTCCAAAAAACCACATGAGCTCCTCGAACAAGAAGATCTCGCCATCATGAACAGGAAGAGAAACTCAACAGTGTAAGATGCACACCACCCAACCATCTGGTACCCGTAGGCCCAACCCCTATGCTAAGAGATAGTAACAGGTAACCAAGACAAACCTATTACCTCTAGACACTGGTAATATACAAGACCACACTGTACCAATAAATACAAAATAACACTATACCAGGAAACACAAAACATAAGGTTACATTGCTTCCAGAACCACTGTATCAAATATATCCACTGTACAATACAAATCGACTATTGTCATAGGAGGAGTGTCATCACAAAGGTTGCATTGGTTATCCAAAAGAAATCTTCCTAGGTCCTGGCCCCCCTCTAGGGTTATCCTGGTAACCTCTCACGATTCCGGCCCCACATGCACACCAGTGCATAATCGGTTATCTTTCAAGAAGACAAGATAACGATCTTGCCATTCCAGGCCTTCCCGACTCATCTCAAGTCTCATACTAGCCTTTGAGCCAATGAGCAAGGCTAATTATCTGATTAAATATTAAGCTACTCCATCCCTAATAAAGGTTATTTAATTTCCACTGATTAAACTGATTTCCACATGAGTTATCCTGGGACCCCTTTGTGTCCCAGCCCCCGTTGAAAGCCACTCCCTTATCGACAACACAATAACATATTCTACAACCCAAGGGTAGATAGTGCACAAAATACGATAACAAATATCAACTATTTTGCAAAGAACACATCCCGTTCGTAGTAACCGGGTGCTCAAATCAAATCACACAACCCGTTCATAGTAATCGGGTGTTCAAACTAATTCACCCATCCCTACGGATGTCAAATACTGAAACCCAAAAAATGTGCACTACCCAAGGAAAATCTCAAAAAGGGTGAACAAAAGATACAATAACCCTCTCACAATTTTACAATCTCTAGAAGACTTATAATTTTCTCGACAACAAATATCCCCAATGCCCAATACACAATTATAGAAGAATACAAAACAATAAGAAACCACTCAAGTAATTAAATAAATGACCATTAGGATTTTCTAAATCTAATAAATCCACAACGAATTAAACCAACTGCTTAACTTCGAGTTTGACAATTACTCATAATATTCAATTCAAATTGCCTGCAAATGTGAACATAAAATAATACAACTTAACATAATTCAGGCACTTAAATAATCTAATATTTGGATTTCCTAAATCCAAATTGAATCAATATCTATTTAAATACAAATCAACTTTCACTCCTAGGTCTTTTTATTTTAAGATTTTATTAATCCATGCATTTACATGCTTTTATTAATATATAAATACTTCTATTTATAAATCATAAGGAAATTAAAACTAATTGTTAACTCAAATTTCACAAACAAATATAAATAGAAATCTTAATCTTTCTAATAAAATCATCTTATTATAAAACACCTACTTGTGCATTGTATGCATTAATTAACGATATAATATTTCTTTTAAATAAATATATATATATTCTAATTACATAATCTAATTATTATTTTCCAACGTTTATTTTAAAATATCAAATTGTGCATGTGCATGCACCTATTTAAAAATATATTTAATATATTTTAAAATTATATGCAATATTTCTAATATATATTTTTAAACAAACAAATAAATATATAAATATAAATTAACAATTTTCACACAACCCTAATCATAAATCCCGTATGTTGTGACTTTAATAACTTTTGTTTTTGGATATGGGTTTCTCTAAATTTTTTATTGAAGGTGCCCAATCAAGTTTTCTAAACATATAAAAAATTCAGCCCTATCCAGTTCATAAATTTTGAGTTATGATTAATTTAGTGACACACTATTTCTGCTGTTTTGATTTTCAAATTACGAGAGGTTTCCAATTATTTCAGTTTTCCCAAATTTATCAAAAAATTTTATTTTCAATGCTATAGAGGTTTTCTAATTCTTCAAATACTTTTATTTGTATTTTCTATTATTTAAAATCATTCCCTACAAGGATATAAATCGTCACGGTAATTTATCATTTTCTAAGAAGAATAAATTATGTTTTCACAGGAAGAGGTTTCTAAGTTTTGATTTAAATTCAACAAAGGTTCAATAATTCCACTATAATTTCCTCCTATATAAATCTATTTCGAATAAACAATTTACATAGAGGATTTAATTGTTTTCTACAGAGGTTTCATTTTCATGGCAATCTTTTAAAAGAAAGAAACAAGAAACTTCTACAGTATTGAAAAATCATTTCCTAAAACATTTCCAATTTGCATTATAGTAATAAAATAACTTTTCAATTTCAAATTTCACAAAAATAGTAAAGAACCTGTTACAGAAGAATGTTGCCTCAAGAAAATGTTGTTGAGCTTCTCTATAATTTCAATTCTTAATGTAGCCAAAACTTTCTTCAATGGAATTGCCTCCTTTCAGAAGACACAACAAAAAACACAGCCAATAATTCTACAGCAAAATAATTCTAAACAATTTCCTCAGAGAGATCCACAATTTCCTCACCAATTTTCCACACATCCAAACTTTTTTTTTCTGTGAAACCACTTTCTTTTCTTTTTTCCCCAAAAAATCCCTTCCGTGAATGAATTTTCAACAACTAGATAACAAATTTCTAACTCTCAGTTATCTTAAACAAAAATATCTAAAATATCTTTTCCCTCAACAATTTAGATATTTTCCATTCACATGCATTTAAATATAATAATACAATTTACTAATTGCAACCAAATTAAATATTTTTACTTATTTAATTACCACTTATTTTTAATAATAAAATTTACTCAATCAACATAACCAAAATTTATTTATTTATTTATTCTAAAGCCCTCACAACAATAATTCATTTAATTAAATATTTAAAATTAAATACACATTTAATCTACTAAATTAAATTTGTACAAGAATAAAATACCTAGAACAACAATGATAAAACTAAGACCAAGTTCAAATTGACGACACACTGTACTAGGGTAAAGGTATGACTAGGTAACTCGTTACTATCTCCCAATATTACTGTTGAGAAGTAGACATGCTCAGACCTGTGAAACCAGGTGAAGCTAATGTCATGTACCTGCAATCTTGCAAACAAACAAATGTCGCACATGTATACATATAATAAATCATACACACCATGAAGAGAGAATCGCAGAAATCACAGGGCACTCGCGAGTGATACAATACCGTTCTCTTCACCAATATAGTCACATCAAGACTGACAAAATTAAAACATCAATAATCAATAAATGAGCATACATCAATATTAATTCAAATAACAACTATGCTAATGTGAAAGCATGTTATAAACAAATAATCAGTCACAACATAATATAAACACATAACAAAGAAAACACTATCGATTAAAAGATCCAAAATGGAGGGGTGTTATAGTTTACTACTCATTCATTTTTTAGAGGAGAAATATTTCTTTGCTTCCTCTTGCTTCTTACGATTCCTAACTTATTAAGTAAAATCTTCTTTAAAAGTGAATTTATCTTGATGGAATCCACTCTTATTAATTTGCATCCTACATCCTTCATCCTTCCTCCCTAAGGATGTCCAAACATGATGTTTCCTAATATGTTTTTGTGACCTTTCATTTAAAGGAATTGAATAAATTCAATTTAATTATATGGAAATTAAGAAATTAATTTTAATCTGCATAGTTTAATTGGTTCTCTAAATGGAACTTATCATTTCACAACCAAATTCTAGGAGCATTTTCATGAACAAAGATTGTTATTTTTTATATTGTTCAATTTCAAGTGGTTATCAAGGAATGATGCTCTCATGGGTCAATCATGCAACAAATGTAAGTGCTTACAAACATCAAGAAGTATAGAATAAATCAATACATATCATGCAAAAGAAAGAAGAATAATCTACAAATTACACAAGTCAAGTTCAAGGGTGAAGGGAAATTTGATGGTTACAAATCCACCCTAAACTATCAAACTCATCCCTACATAGTCACATCTTAATATTCTAATTTCAAGCAGTGCTATTATTTATTGTTCCATATTCTAAGGCACATTAGATTCATATTCACATTATTTTTAGAGTTATTTTTAGTTGTTGACCCAATTACACTTATTTTCTATTTATATTTCCCATATTCAAGCATTAAAAAGTATCAACATCTAACTTTTATTTGTTTACCTAGATAATTTATTCTTATTTATATGTGTTTGATTGGATTAGCCTAGGTCACTCTTAAGAAATTTTTCCCTTTATATTTTTTTACACCCATTGATCCTACATATCCAAACCTTTTTTTAAGGTACCCTACCTTTTACATCATTGTGCTTTATTAATTTATATATTTTTATAATAAGGTTATGTTCTTTATTTTCATATCCTTTTCACCTGTGACACTACTAAACCCTACCCACCCTTGTATTAAATTTACAATTTTCAATTGGATTGATGAATACAATTTTGATACAAATATATGAATACATATTTTTATTTCCTTTCTTTACTCTTATTAAGGTTTTGAATCTTTATTACATCTTTTGTAACTCTACATTCTTGGCTAAGCCCTTGTTTTTACATCATGAAATATCATGTTCCTTTACACTTGTCATATATTCATGCTTCTATCATTGATTTTGACATTTTTATATACTTTGTGACATATCGTCCTTTTATCCTTGATGCACTCATGAAATTTAATCATATAAAGGGAATCACATTGTCTATGGAGGCACTAATCATTAACATTCATTTTATTTATTTAGGGATTTAATCGCTACCTTACCTACCCAATTTAATTTTCTTACATCACTCCTACTTGATTATCATATCTTACATATTTCCTATATGGAGAGTGATAGTAGTGTGCTTGATTCTAATTGCATTATATCTTTAAGCACCTTCACTTCACATGATCCACTTAATGATACATCTATCATGAAGGGTAGATACATATGATATAGATAGACATCCCAACACTATGCACAGTACATTATATGTTGAGAGGGTACACATTATTTAGTACATACACATAAAATTGTTGCACCTTATGATGATATTCCTCCTACATATCAGTACGATTCTATATAGCCATGTTATATTGATCAAATACATTCTTCTATACATGATGATGGTTATTTATCTACAACTCATGTGATCCCTATGGATATTATGATATATTTTCACCTAGTAATATATCTCATGATGATGGTATGCATATTGATAATACCTTATTACATCTCATGTTGATGTAATAAATTTTGTATTATTCTACATTGCCTGATGATATTATAAGCCTTGGTAAATAATTATTACATTATGATTATGATATTTCTATGAATGCATCTTTACATGTGAAATTATTTATCTTGCTAATTTTATGTAAATAGATGATGATATCATTTATTAATGAGTTTTTATTATCTCTAAGTGGTAGATGTATAGAATGGTTCGATTCATCTTGTTTTCTCTACACTTATTTTACTATTTTCTCAATTCTTTTATTGCATAACTTTTCAAGCTTAATTCACATGAGGATATAGCATGAACTTAGCAATAATATGTAACGCCACCGTGTAACCCCAAAGGACAATAACACAATAATTACAAGACAATTTTTTTTTTAAATAAACATAACATACATGTAATACACATTAAGTCATAACATGAGTTTCATTTAAATAGATTCATTAACACATACATCCCTTGGGGTACACGAAGAGTCATTACGCGACTTAGATCCATACAACATCAATAAAGAATAAAATCTAAAGATATAAAGTAAGCATTAACAAATATAACACACATACAAAATTCATTGATAAAAAGCCATCTGCACATAAATACAACATATGCATGATTAACATAACACATTGAAAACCAACTGCCATGGCTAATATTACATTACAGTACAATGTTCAAGAAGTACAATGATACAAAAGTGTTTCCAATCATGAACGGAAACCATACAACAAGATAACATGATGCACAATATCATAACTGTTCCAAGATAAATACAACTCTGGAGTTGCCGCAACAGCACCAATCCACACCTCTCAATCCTTGACTGGGGACCCAATGGGGTGCTTAGCACGTTCCACCCGACCATGTGAGTCCGAAGACCCACCCCCTGTGCTAGGAGCTAACAAGAAAGAGACCTCAACCAAGAACATCCAACAGAGAACCACAAGACTCAACGTCATACAAAAGTATCATAACACTCAGAAATTACAATGACACAATCCAACCACATCCAAGAGTCAAAAAAACTCATCATATAACTCAAAGCAATGACCAGTAAACAAGTAATCCAAAGGAAGATCATAAAACACTTCCAAATCAAGCTGAATTAATAAACATATCACAATTCTGAATCGCAATGATACAATACAATAACATCATATCACAGTACCATAAGAGTACAAGGTCAAAACCCAAACATCCACAAGATTTATACAAGACCACAAAATACACCATAGATAAAATAGGGTAAAATCATAAATCATTTCAAACAATTATGTTTCATCAATTCAAGACAAAGGACCACTTCCAGAGGGTTTCCAAAGAAGCAACATAATAAGGAGTGTTAGAGGAGAGTGTCATCGCATGGCTTAACATGGATTCTCCAGACTACCTATCGCAAGGTGCCGCCTCCGTCTACTGACGAATTATCCAGACAATCCGAGCGCTAGGAGCCGCCTCCATCTATGGTTATCCAGACTACCTATCTCAAGGAGCGCTCCATAGGGTTGCTCACGGAATCGTTAACCTTTCATGAAGACAAGGTAACGATCTTGCCAACCACGGCCTTCTCAATCCCCTTTAGCCTGTGATAGCACTAAACGAGACAAGGCATCAATTATCTTTTTAATGTGATTCTACCCACCCCCTAGTTAATTATTTAAATTATCACTTATTAATTTCACTCTAACGAGGGCTATCCTGGCGCCCCTTTGTGCGCCGACCACCCACTTGAGCACTTCTCTCTAGACACTCAAAACATAAAAACCAAATCCAAGGGTTGTACAACATAACAAGTACATTAGATCACAACAGAGAAGCATGCAAGGCATTACCCATCTTGCCATAAATACATAATCAAAATCTCAACGATTCATGTACAACCCTTTCAAAAACATGAAACCAAAACACTTGCCACAACAAGGGCACATAAAAGGAGAACATTAACCAATAGTAAAATAAACCTCTGGAAGATTCTCATAAAGTTACACTAGGGTTTCCCCATCAAAGAACTGACAGCAATAATTGCAAGACCTCAAAGAACTATTTCCAATATAAATATAATGAGAAAATACACCAAAATAAGATCAACAACTCCACTCAACAACACCAACAACTTCGATACGAACTAAATCGAGAATCCAAGGGAAACCTCTATTTTCTCCTCTTGGAATACCCATAATTCAAAGAACTTTTCAATTTGACTCATCAAGTAGAACCATCAATCATGACAAAGTTAACATTAACCAATTTACCACTTAGGTAAAGAACAAAAGAACACATACTGGTTCCCAATGAATAGCAACATAAATAAAATGAGAGAAAAACTCCAACTCAAAAATCAACTCAGGAAAAGTCACATTGAAAGAATCCATAAAACCACACATTCTAATAATATACCCATTCATTCAATAAGAAGTAACTTGAAACATTTTAAAAAGAACATTAGTTTAAAGATCAATCATTTCCAACATTTAAGGATAGCACAATATTACGAAGTGAAAATAAAATCTAATGGTTTAAGCCATAAGACACTATTCACAAGTATACTCTTTCAAACACAATATATATTCCAATTTACACATTATAACAACAATCTCCCTTCGAAGATCAACCCACTCAAACCAACAATTTGATCCTGATATCAATCACAAGTATCTTCTAGAAATGTTCTTATAGAAACCCCACAAATCAACTATTAAAAGAATATGAGGGAAATTGACTTAGAAAAGATCATTTAATTTTATTCATTTACATAAACCCTTTGTTTAACTAAATATAATTAATCAAAACATTTATCGAATCAACAATCATTCACTAGCCTTTATCGTAATACCCAACTATTTAAAGTTTTCAAATTTATTTACTTCCATTTATCTTATAAATCAATTCTCCCACCTAAACAGAAATAATCCTTATCGCCAATATTATCTACATACATCAACAACATACAAAACTCTACTTTTCATTATTTCTAAGTTAACTATCCCACTTGAAACTAATCAAATTGAGAATAAACTAATCTATCAATGTTACCCAAATTATTAACATAAGGAAACTCTCTCTCTAATCACTTTACTAACCTACTCAATAACATAATACCTAACTTAACTACCTAATAATTCTAATTTTCTAACTCCTATAAATAAATCATTTTCTGAATATAAACACATTAATTACAAAGTCTTAAGGAATAATTCCATACAAGGAAACCATCAAACACATCAACCTTGAAGAACACTATCTTAAAACACTTACAATGAACAGGCCATTGAGACATCTCCATAAATATCCCACAAATAACACCCATCTTAAAACAATTAAATAACACTTAAACCAATAATCAAAACACTTTGTTTAAAACACATTTACTCACACATTATAACCATAAAGACCTTCCTTTAATTTAAGCATTATTTCAACGTTTTTACCACTTATTTTAATATATCCACTTAATTTAATTAAGAGAGTATTTACTACAAATAATTATATTTAAAATAACTATATCATTTATAAGATAACCAACTCCATCAATTGTTTAATACGAATCCTAATTATAACTTTAAAATGTAATACTAAGATGACAATTCTATAAATTCCAACTTTAATATACTAAGGTGACGATACTAAGGTATGTAGAATTCTAACTGCACTATCCTTAACACCTAATGACTAACTACCTGGCAAGATTTCATGCCAACAATTAAATAACTTTATTTATTCAGAACAAGATCCTCTAATTATATCTCACCTCAAACAATATCCAACCTAATTATTATAAACAAATATATATATAATCTTCACTTTCTGATTAAAAATAAGAGATCATTTATCTAGCTGGGATAAAATCTAATTCTTCACAGCACAACCTTAACCTAAATAAAATTAATATTTTACTTATGATTGATTTTATATTTTATTTATTCAATTCTTTTAATATAAATAAATCATTTCCCTCCAAGTATTACTTCCCTAATAATCAATTTATTTTAACCACTAAGTTTAATAATTAACAAAATGCAGCTTATTTTATAATAAACCCTTAACATCTTTATTATTTCTCTATTTATCTCAAAACCTATCATACTAGCAGACCAAAATTTAATTTAACTCTTTATAAATTATATTTATTATCAGCAAAACGCAACCATAAGGGAGCAGCTTGACAGCAGCCTCGTATTTTAAGCATAACGCCAAAACTATAATCTGGGTATTTGAGATTTTTGGACAGCAAATAGAAAACTGGAATTTGGAGAAACCCTTTAAATTACTAGTTTGTATAAAAAATGTTATGGATGACACAACTAGAAAACACAAAACATGACAGACAGTTTACAGTCTCAAAATACATATATTGAATACCATATTTATGTAAGTATATATAAAATGAAAGGAAGGAAAATACAAATTTGTACAGCCCGAAAAATAAGACATTTAAAAACTCAGCTAAATTTTGAAGTTGGCATACATTTTTCAAGAAGAAGGAAATCTTTCACAGGAAAACATCTATTCACTATTTGTAAGGAAAATATTTAAAAGAAAACCTGGAAGTCGCTTTCCCTTTTGAATTCCTCTTCTTTCTTTTTTTCAAAAAAAATCTCTTTTCTTGTTCCTTCCTTCGTGGAAATTGCTTTCAGTAAAATTCCTCCCTCTCTTCACAGGTTGCCAATTCTCTTCCCAAAGTCCCCCTTGGCATTCGGAAAAATCACCCTCTTATTTTCTTTCTTGGTCAGTTACCAACCAAGAACGAATTCCCAACCACCGAATGACTTTTCACCTTCCCCAAACCGAAACTTGAATTTCAAATAATATTTATTTGCATGTTTATTGTTTATTTAATTATAATTAGGTACCAACTTTTACTGGCTTTTCTCGTTTTTACCTTCATTCAAACTTAAGTAAAATTTTAATATTTGATCCTTTCTAATATTTTCTCACTTTAATTAATCATTACTTTATGTATTTAGTTTATTTAATTTCAACCAATAACTTCTTTTTATTTTAAATTACTTCCACTTAACTCTAAATTTTAACTAAAACAAATTTTCATAAATAATTAACTTTTAATTAAAATATAATTGAATAAATATTTTTACCATAATTTATTTAAACTTAAGTACAATTTTAATATTTAATCCTCTTTAATATTTTATCACTTTTAAATTTATTAATTGAATTTAATCATTAAATGATAATTACCTTTCCTCATTTAATCTAATTATTTTAAATAACTAACTCCCAACGATAATTAAATTGATGTTTATCATTGAATCTAATTCTTTATTTAATTCCAAATGAAACAGGTAACCTTATAATTAAATTAATTTTATTAATAAAATCCAAACATATTATTAGTGTTACCTCATAACCTTAAAATTAAATTAAATAATAAAATCACCACATCATCATGACATTACCAACAACAACTTACTTAACATCAACGAAAATCAAACGGAGGGCACATAATATATAATTATTTATCTTCCAACCCTTGTCCTTGTATTATCCATAGGACCTATACATATATTGAACCTACTTTTCATGATAATAAACCATATATTAAGGTTTAAAATGATATAATAGATAAACCAACTTATTTGAGATATTGATACATTGATTAGATGTCCTTATCATTACTTAGTATATAAATATACTTTTGATTTTCCTTTTATGTTAATGTTTCCATGTTCCTAGTTAGCATGTGGATGATGCAAAGACACCTTTAGTGGTTCATGTTGATATAAGTGACTTTAAAAATGTGAACTATGTTTTTCATATCACTTATTAATTTTACTTGTGCTATTTATATTTGGGATTTATAGATTATGTGATGCCCACTTCAACTTTTTGTATGCGTGTCCTTACATTTTGACCTTTATTTTTACACTTTGTTCATTTTTGTGGGCTTATTTCACCTTATAAATTTGGTTTCATGATTGTCTTCCCCACTTGGGGAAAATGTTTAGTTTTACATTTTTCTTTCACTATCAACATCCTCTTTATGTCTCATTTACCCATTCACTTTTATTTATTATAAACTTGTGTTTCCTTCATTATTTAGCATTATCCTTTGTTTTTTTGTTACAACTATTTTCATAAACTATTGATCCTACATTGGTAAAGCATGCTTCTTAGAGCTTACTCACTGATCATACATTTTTATAACATGCTTTGTACAGCTTACTTATTGATTATATATTACTATATCATGCTTCCTAGAGCTTAAATATTGTTCCAAATCTAATAAACCATGTTACATGTTCATGATATATTCACATATCATACTTTGGTCTTATAAAATTTGTGTTTCATCCTACAAATTTTGATATTGAACCTATATACGAATACTTCTCGAGCAAGAGTTACTTTTTGCACATCCTTTACTATAGTATATTTGTAGAGACATAGCTATTAATAATATATCATTATACAAAATCACTTATAGAATCGTTTATTTTCTCATTGGGTCATGGTTGAAATATTGGTATATTATAATGATCTCTTATATTGTTTATGTTAGTAGTCCATTTGTTATTACTCCCTTCTAAACATTCCTTGGATTTTGATTTACAATATTTTTTAATAATTCATCCTTTAGTTTTTTAAGGTTTGACTTTCATTGAACTCCTATCTTCTTTTGAAACAATTATTTTAGGTGTTATATTTAAAATTTTACCTTGCTATAGTCAAATCTTGTAGTTTTATTTCTTGTTTCAAATATTTTTATAGTACTTCATTCATATTTTTGGGACCATTCTTATCCACCTCTACACAAATATTAGTGTTCAAGCCTAATAATAATTTTTTTACTTTAATCCTCTCATATTTATGATATATTGGGACATATTTTAATAAATTTATAGACTTGTCCCAACACTATTTCTCTATTAAAGAACCTTTCCCAAGATTATTAAATTATACCATTTTATCATCAATGAAAATATGTGGTTAACATCTCTTAAGGAATGTTAACAAATTTATTTCCATGATACATTATCTTTAGCAATACCCACATTCATCCACCAACTTATAGCTTCCCCAATTAGCTAGTAAGATCCCCACTATCCTATAACTAATTTTGTGTAATTTATTAACTCAAAATATTTTCTCATCTTATTTAGCCAATTTTTTGCCCCCCTAGCTTAATTTTTTTCCATCAAACTTAAGATGTGTGATATTTTTTAAATCCTTTCATAGTTCCATAGTTACCAAATTATGCCTAGGTGTAGTAATATTCAATTCATTTTATAGAGGATTAATATTTCCATTATATGAGAATATTCATACTTTAACATACTTTAAATTATTTGAAGTCTATTATAGCATTACTAGCCTAATTTTTGAGGGAAAAGAAGATTTGGCTATGGAAGCAACTTGAGATTAAGAGACTAAAAGTAAGAACAATAGTTCATAATCTATTGATATAATGTAACATGGATGACTAATCAACAAAATATGCTCAATAATGAGATAAAAGTGGGTGTGTATTGGATACACCAATAAGATATGTTAATATGAAACTCATATGGAATAGAAGAGATGTTTTCATATATCTATGTGTAACATATCCATTAAACTATGAAAGTACAAGTCACATTATGCAAGTACAACCTACCCAAGTAAACACCTACATAAGAAATACTATCTTATTTTATTATAGCTTCATATTATGCAATAAAGTAATAAATTAGACTCAAAAATAAAATAATGCACCAACACGGTCCCTTATAAGCATAGCTTAGGTTGGTATGAATAGATGGGTCATAGTAAATTTTTGTAGCCATATTAGGTACTCATATATAATTTAATTTATTTGTCAATGAACTTGGAAGGATAAAACCTCATACAAGGGAAATATTTACCCTATAAATAATCCTCCATATGACTAAAAACTCCCTCCTAAATGAGATAGTAGAAGAGATACCATGCATCCCCCATAAAAGTTCTATATACTAGACTAATGGTGAATTCCTAACACTAAATACTGAAGGTAGTATACAATTTTCAAACAAAATTTATCCCTCAACAAGAAACAAACACAAAGGTGTATGTAGGATATCTTTTTATTCCTATAAGGAATATGAGGGGGAAGAATTGTATAAATTTATGTTTATAGAAATTAATGAAATGTAACCACATTACTATTGAAACAAGATAATTGAATTAGGATCCTTACATCTAATTGAAGAAGGTAGTCATCTAGAACAATATGGAAAATGATAAATAGTAGGTACCAAATTTGTGGAGACAATATTTATAAAATAAATATCATTAAAGTGTTAAGATTAGTTGTAGAATCATTATCATAAAATAGGAATACTAAGTCCTCAAAGGTGTCTTCAAGATCTAATAGTTGGGAACCCATAAAAAATGTAAATTGTATAGCAGATAGATGTATGAATGAGGTGAATCAAAAGACTATATAAACCCATTGAAAATAATTTTTGGATGCCCCTAATGAAGTAACACTTAAATTTGATGAAGAAATAGGTGTTGGATCACAATGTACTCAAATATAGATGGTGTGTTAGAATGAGGAGGTAAATTTGTCTTGATAATAACTCCATTTGAATGGGGTTGCACCAAGGAAGAATTATTCTCAAATAAAGAGTTAAGATATTCATGCAACTCTTAGATGACATTTTAGTAGTGAAAATGAATTATATGTTCTTGATCTAATGTAGAATATCCTAAAAAAATATTAGAAATATTATTTTATAATCATGTTCTTTATTTCCCCATTCATAGTTCTACTACGAGCCACTTTAATCAAGAATGAATCAAAGAAGATAAGCTAATCTAGATTATGCATAATGCAATGATTATTTATATTTTATTTCCAACATAAATAGTTCTCTAAATTTATCTTAACAATAGAATAGTGAAAACCAAAATCCATGATGTAATCCCCTAGAATTAGATAATCAAAGAAACCCCCTTTTAACATAATTTAAGAACACACCTAAAAAGGATCTGTATCTTTATAATTAGTGTGAGTACAATTACCATTTACAAAAAAACTAAAGTGGACTTGATTTCAATGTTTTGTAAATTCTTAATATAAAAAATAATGTTAGGAGTACAATTCTATAATATATTGAGTAAAATGAATGGAACCAATATGAATTATTGAAAAAATATACACTTAAAAAGTACACCTTGAAAGGGGCCTATATGTGCCCAAACAAAGCTATAAAAGGTCCCAAAATAAAAATTGCACAATGTGACCTATGAGAATATATAATTTCTAGATATAAAATGTATCAAAATTAAAAAGTACCTATACCATCATAATGAATGTAGAAAAATAACTTAAATAAAAAAAATTCTCTAAAAAAGGTCTATGTATGAGTGAGAACAAAACCTTTGAATTTGAGATCTCAAAACCAAAATCTCAATGCTGAAGAGGGGATAAATTTTAAAAAAAGATGATAATGTCATTCTAATAGAATGATGACATCAATAGATGGAGTAGGACAAAATATATTATTTTCTAACATTTAATATTCTTCCTAAATATAAAAGCACCATTAAATCTCTAAAAAATATCTTTCTAAATGGAAAATATTATTCTATAGTTAGAAAAATACTTTTCCTATCTGCGAAACTAATAGCAAGAAAGGACAATATTGATGTTTTGGAGGGATCTAATATGCATTTTTTTTAATTATACATAAGAAAGTTTTTGTAAGGGCCATGAACCTTGTACAAGAAAATTATAGAGATTGAAGCACAATAGGCAACAACTAACACATAAAAAAGATAACAAAATACTACAAAAGGAACAAAAAAACTAAAAGACCGTCCAACCCACCCAAAGTCAGGGTGGTTTAAATTGTTCCAATGAACTTTGTTTGATCTCAAAATGAGGATCCTTCTCCCCAAAACTAGTTTTTTTGGGGATAGAGAGAAATCATACAATCATTGATAGAACTTTCACCTATCCCCAAGGAATTAAACGAGGGGTCCATCAATGAACAATCAAGAGGGGAATACCCATTAAGACCAATTTTCTAAACTTTCTAAATGATAGGAGTAATAGAATCCTCCTTAGAAGTTGGCTTATGATCCTTCTTCCAAACTAAGTGTTGTTTCTTTTTCTTTAAATAAGTAGTGGAGGTATGACACACTTTACCATAAGGCAGATAATTAAAGAGTCTTCATAGTCAATTTAATGCACTGATGCTCTAAATTTTAAAGAAAAGATAACTTGAGTGGGAAGCTTTTGATTTTTCTCCACAAACACACAAAATCTAGTGAATAGAAAATGCTTCATAAATTTAGTGATCTTATTAGTAGAATAATATTTCCTAAAAGAATTAGCAATTAAACATGAAAATAATTTCATTCTGAAATTTAGAGGGTAGCCCATGTAGAGAAACCCAAATAGGAAACTTGAAAGTTTCTATCATAGGGTTGAAACTAGGCAACCAATTTTGATGACTTAGACCATTTAAACCCAAAAACCAAGGGCCATCAAGAAGTACCCTAGAGCTATCCTCCTGATAGGAAAATGAAAAAATAAAAAAAACCATTCAACATTGTAGATACCTCAACCTTTTCATGAATTTTCCAAATTTGAAGGATCCATATGCTAACAATATCAATATTGGGATGATTACCACATAATCTCCCAACAAGCAAGCTCCTAAGACAATCAAACATCTTGAAAAGAATAGAATCAAGAACATCAATAATGATTTGTGCATCCTCCGTATCCTCAAGAGAGACAAAACTCCCAATAGAACGACACCCTTCCAACACAACCTTAGTATAAACCTTTGTGGAAGATGCAAAAAACAACAATAGGGCTTGGTGAAGAAACAATACTATAAAACTTCTTAGAAAAATCACACCCAACAAAAAAATTACTTGTCTATAGGCTCAGAGCACCACCAACCTTCATCACACAAAGTTCATTGGAAACCCTCAAGGATGGAATAGATACAACAACAAGAGGGAGAGAAACAACACCCTTCTCATCACATTTGAGCTGAAAAATATCCACATCATGAAGTAGATTTAATAACCCCATCTCTTTTTGAGTAGAAGACATGGGAAACATAAGATCCACATTATTATGGGTTGACTTAGAGGAAGGGAGGAGAAACCCTTTATGTAGCCCTTAAAATGGATTTCCAATAAGGGCTTCCACTTCAGACTCCTTTGCACACCCTTTCTCCTTCATTCAAGCTTCAAGGAGGATATCTAAGAGAAGCTCATCCTTTTCTTTAAAATATTCATCCTCAGACAACACTGCTTGAGCACGACCCTTAGTGAAGGGTGAGAAATTACAACCATATAGAAAAAGAGAAGGAAATTCATCCTCCTCCCCTGAACATTCACCCAGTCTTCAGCACCAAATGCAAATTTGGATCATCTTCTGTCACCATAAACCTCTACCAAGTGAAAAAAAAACAAAGGATCTCCCTGCCGCCAGTAGGTTTTGGAAGCCCACCTTCCCTAACTTATGCTTCACTTCTCCCATGGGCGTGTGCATGAAGTTGAGTCCACTTTTTGGGCAAAAAGTGGAATTGTTCTCCTTGATTTTCAGAATTTTTCAAAATTGACATAAAAACTTGAAGCACTTAAAGGATGAATCTTTGAAAAATTCAGTAATATGAAATTTAGTACTCGGAGTCTAGTTTCCAAATATTTAATTTATTTAATACCAAGATGTCACAAATTGATTTTCAATAGGCATGTCTAAAAACAACTGTTTAATTTTTTTTACCATACCATGCACATGTACATCATCCATATTTTGACCTAAATAATTGTATTTCTATTAATCCTTTTGGGAAATGATCTCTAACACATTGAAGAATGTTCATTGTATTTTTTTGTATTTTTTTTAATACATTTTTTTGTTACTTTTTATTGGTCGTAATTGCTATTTTGAAAATCCCACATGTATGTCATGCATAAGATGACCCAAACTTATCATTTTTTAATTTTTATTTTTTTTCAAATTGAAAAGAATTGTCTAAATATTGTTCACTTACAATTTGTTTTTCAAAAAAATATTTTAATAAAAAGTTATTAAAATAATTAAAAAAATTGATATTTTAGGTTTATGGACCAATTTCATCAAAAAATATTTGAAAAATAGAAAAAATAATCCAATTGGAAAAAAATACATATTTAGAATCTACACAATCTCATCTAAAATGGGTTTTAATTTCATAAAATAATTTTGAAAAAAAAAAAGTCAACCATATTGACATAGTCAATTTGTTCTCTCAATATTGTCAAGACCTTGTACTTGTAGGTCCAAGGCTAAGGGTTGGGTTACCATGCCTTTTTTAAGCCTAAATCCAAATGTGAAACATGGATTGCGACTTTCAAACCTTTTGGAATGAGTACCCACTTTAAAATGGGTACCTATTCTAAAAAATGAATGGGTACCTATTTTAAAGTTGAAAAAGGACACTTCCACTAGAAGTAGACTCAACTTCTTGGACTTACCCCCATCCCACCCATCCCCCTCTTTCCTTTAGTGTGATGATGAGTTTGTGGTATAAGATAACTCTATAATTTTACAATCAAGGGATTTCTTTTGTGTGGGAAGTACCATTTGGGTCAAACACCAAAAAGAGATTGTGGACCTCAAGGGGTTTGTGGCTTAATAAACCATGGCCCTTTGTGCAATTTGTAGGCTTATGCAAGGCTTAATATTATTTTTAGGACTACACCCATATGGAACCCCTAAATTTTTTATTTATGATTTATTAAAACCTAAAAATATATATTTTTAAATAGATTTATATAATTTTACCTCCTTACACAATAACTACATAGTGATTATTCCACATGAAGACTCCACTACATAGTGTTGATCTAGGTAGGTATACCATGCCTACAAAAATATTTTCTATAGATTCTACCTATGATGTTAATGGTAGTAAAGATAATACAAATGATCAAGAAGGGGTTTTTTATATTTTTTGGTAAACTGGTCTAATTTCAAGAATTTGATAGTTGATTTATGGGTTATTTGACCTTTTAAATAAGTAGTAGTGTCAAATTTGATTGAAAATGTATTAGATAGTTAGGTACCTTCCACCACCTTTTAGGAGATGGGAAACTTAGGGAACCCTATTTTGCTCTAGTTTCATTCAAGGAAACCTTAGAGATCTCAATCTAAAGATGGAATTAGGGAAAGAGACCTACAATAGAGTGTTCTAGGGATGTGATTAAAGACAAAAGGAGGGTTCACCACTAAGAAAAGGCTTAGAAAGAAAGATATGAAATGTAACATGTAAGTCTAACTAAATGACCTAGGAAATGAAACTAAAAAATTGGGACAATAATCTGAGAATGAATAGAGGGGTACCTAGAAGAAAGATGTGATAAAAAAAAGCTTTGAAACCCTAAAATTCTAGTGTTTGACGCTCACTAGAACTCATATACTAGGGTAGGAGATTTAGTCCCAGACCAAGGTTTATGGGAAAAAACTAGAATCTCTTAGTGACTGATTCGAATCTTTTGAAACTACAAAAAGTGTTGTACTGGGACTCATACACACAAGGTAATGATTTAATCCCAGTATTAGGGTTTAGATGAAACTCAGGTATCCTCTAGAGATTTGTTGTAGCTTCTCTCCTGACAGATCTTGAATTATGAAAGCTTGAATTCTGGCTTGTAGGTGACTTTCCGTGAAGATGAAAACTTCTTGACAACTTGAAAACTTTCCTCAATGTTGTAACTTAGTCTTCAAAGGATCTTCAAGCTCCAAAACACCTAGATCTGCAATCACACATGTAGAGAGAGAAAAATTTGTTGATTGTTAGGAAATAAGGGTTTTTCTTGGTCAAACCCCATTTAGGTAATTAAAACTTATGGTGAGATAATGAAACATGAACAATGACACATTGAATGATGTCTTGAAATGTAAATCTACAATCTAACATGAAGTGGCCATGAAGAATGTAGATCTTGATCTTGAATTATATGTGGAACAATGCTTAACTTGGATCTTGAATGCTAGGTCACAACACTTGCTCAGCAACATGCTTGATGCTTTATTCCTTTGACATGATGATGGATCTTGGATTGTTGCAAGAATCTTCTTCAAATATTCCTTTGAATGCTCTTGAATGTTCTTTAATGATCTTGTGAACTCTTGTGAAACTACTCTTGATTGCTTATGAAATTATAGAATAAAACTATGTAAAATAACATTGTACATATTTATACTTATTTATGCCAAATTTCCCAAAATTACAAAACTACAAGCCACCATCAAATCTAGGACAATAAAATCCTGCCAAGAATTGAATTCAAAATAGGTCCTAGTTAAAGTGAGACTCATACACCAGTTGTGGCATATGAGTCTTAGTAGCTAAAACCCAAGACATAGATTTCTAGGAGTGTATTGTTTAATGTGCAACTTGAAATTAGGTCCCAAGACCTAGGTGGGACTCATATGCCCAAGGTGGTGTATGAGTCCCAAATCACTAGATCTAGAACACATGACCCAAAACATTGAATTATGATTGGTTATTTGATAAGTGTCGGGATTATCCTCGGAAAGATGCATTAAATAAGCTTATATATGTAAGATAGGACCAATTAAGGCATAAATACGCCCAATTAATTAATAAATCCCTAGATTACTGTGGAAGTGTTAAGATACACTTTACGACACCCTAAATAAGGCACCTTTAAGTATATTATATTATTAATTATTTATTCCCAAAATAAGTGTGAAAAGGGATACTTTTTCCTACACTACATTTAGCCCCACTTTAGTGAGAGGAGGAACTTGCTTCAAACTCACACTAAAGTAGACATTAGGGGTCCAAGTGACCAATGTAGATGTTATAGGATAAAAAAGATCAAAGGAGGTGGCTTAAGCTCCCGGATCCAAGATCCTACCAAGCCAATATAAGTACAAAGGGACACACACAAGGTTTACGATATGCAACAACAAGGTGAGATACCCAAACATATAATGTCAAAGACTAAAAGAAAGAAATACAAAAAAAGATAAAATAAAGATAAAAAGAGGTGGATCAAGCCTCAACCATTTTCCCAATGTGATTTGGATAAGATCTAAGTTTTTGTCGAAAAATGCATGCTCACTTTGAGGCAATGAAACTTCAAGCTTTCCATTGGGTGAGTATCCAAAAAGGGTGGCTTAGTGAGAAATCCATGCCTCTGTATCAACTTCTCACTGTATAATGAGAAGTTAATGCCTACATTTATGATTCTCATCATACTAACCATACCAAAGCTATACCTCCTAATAACTTTGACAAGGTGCCACATAATGTGAACAACAGGATCCATGAAGCAAGAAAAAATTCATATGCTTGACACCCATGAACAAATAGGATGGCTCCATAGGCAAGAAAAGTGTGTAATGTAAGGTGGCCATATAACTAATATTGTAAATGCAGAAGTAGTGTAAGGAGCATTCAAAGGGATTTTTCTTAGTTCATGTAAGGTCTCTTCTTAGGGAACATTATGCCTAATGTCTCCAAGAGAGGACAAGTCAAAGAAATATCACACTCTTAGAGGAAATCAAACCCAATGACACCACCAATAAAAGGATGCATCACAAGAATAAAGAAAACCACACAATGAAACATGAGTGTTGATGTATGCCCCCACTTTAAAGTGGTTGCTAACATAATTGCTGTGAGCAATTGCTTTAAAGTAGAAGAATACATGAGAGGTTGTTTGGAAAGCCCTATGCCAAGTCATACGTTCTCGAATGAAACTACATCATGCATAAAGGGTTGTCCGCAAAATATAACTCAGTATATCACATGTGAGCCAACTTAAGGTATGTCGCCCACATCCCAAGCTTTCTAATATATATACATGGAAGGCGTTCAACTAGCCAAAAGAGACAAGTGTCATACAAGGACAAGGCTAACCTAAACCCCTTGCCCCCACTTAGTGCAAGACAAGGATGCGCCGAGGTGATTGATGAGAGAAAGTTAGTATCAATTAGAGGAGCTAGGTGCTTCAACACAAGGAAGAGCACCACAATCCTTGAGATGTTGAATTTTGTTACTCAAAGCCTTACATTCATAAGTAGAATGACCATGAATTCTATGATATGCACAAAATGAATTCTTGTAGTAAAATTTCTTTCATGTTCTTGGAGGGAGAGATATCAAGTGATCTTGGAGGTGTCTCGACAAGATACTCTTTTGATCAAAAGTAGAAGATGTCCCTTTATTTTGTAACAAAGATATATCTTGCTTAGTACAAGGTGTCATACTTACACAAGACTCTTTAGATTGTGAGATTTTGTACTCTTCTTTAAAGGAAGGTGTAAAATATAATGAACTCCAATCATTAGTGTTTTGCATGATGAAATTTATGTCAAGAAAATATTTCTCTATTTCTTTCATTTCTTTCAAGGGACAACCACTAGTTTCTATCAATTTAGGATGCACTAGTGTTAAAGTTGGCTTAGGAGAATCTTTTGTAAGAGTGTTGATATTGAGTAAAGGTTTGCTTGTTGCTTTCAAGGGATAATAACCAAGACCCCTAGTTGTTTATTGTGTGTTAGATTCTATAGGGACACAAATACCTTGTTCTCTAGCACAACATCCTTTTCCACTATAACCAAGTTGTTTCATAAGTTCATAACCTTTTCCATAAAGCTTTTCCATTTCTTTCAGATCTAGTTGTTGTTCATAGTTAAGTTAATCAAAGTTTGTTGTGTATGCTATCTTTTGTTCTAAAGTGGCCAATATGGATGCTTTCAAAGGGTCTTTCAAATTTTGTATTGACATTACCACTTTTTCTTTTCACTTTTCTAAATATTTTGTTATGATCTTGTATTCTCCCATGAATATAGGTGTGAAATCCAATGATGCCAAGTCATCTAGTGATTAAATTTTGAAGGGTTTTGGACACCTATCCTTTTGTTCTTCTTGCATAGGTTTTGCTTATATAGTTGGTGTCAATGTTTTCAAAGGATTCTCCTTATTTTTCTCAATGAGTAAATTGTTTGGTTCATGATCAACCTCGATTGTATACACTTTGTTGTTGTAGATATACTTCATTTTACGATGAAGAGTTGAAGGTACCCCATTCATTGCATGAATCCATGGTCTTCCTAAAAGAAGATTATATGAAAGATCATGAGGAATTACATGGATCAGGGTTTGCAATGTAGCCTTTCCAACTTTCACAGGTAACATTATCAAACCAAGTGGTTGTTTCCCTACGTTATGAAACCCACAAATAGATAAAGAATCAGATTGAATTTAGCTTTTTCTCTACTTCGATCTTGTCAAGAAGGTTTACATTACACACATGAAGAGCTGACCCATTATTAATGAGAGCACACTTTATACCATGTCTAAGAACATTAGCATTAATTACAACTATTATTATCAAAGCATCATTTTTTTTTTGCACTTCCAAAGGAGGTAACTCACTTTGGTGAAAAATAATGTCAACATTCATTCCTTGAATTAGGGCTGCTATGTCATTCGGCTGCACATTAGGAGGGGTAGGAACTTGTTGTAAAGCACTTTGAATCATGTTATGATAATGAGGGAAGGCTTGAATAAGGTCCCATAATGATATCTTAGCAGGAGTATTCCTTAGTTGTTCAACAAGATTGTACTCCTTTTCATTATGTTAAAGGAAAACGAGGGGCACTAGGAAAGATAGGGTTAGGAAATGGGAGGGATGTTGAAGGTATTTTTATTGGTTGTAGATTGTTTCTAGTGTTATATGTATGAGCAATAGTATTGTAGCTTGGCTAATATGACATAGTATTCTTAGGTGGTTCGAGGATGAGGATAGGTTTGTTTTGAGTTTGAGGTTTGTGTGAAGGTGGGTAAAGGATGAGTTGAGATTTAATAATATTAACTTCTATTAGGGAAGGGGATTCTAATGTCACTTCACCATATTCATCTAAGAAAGCCTCATTACTAGTGTTTGAAAGACATGCATCATTTCCATAATTCTCTTGCACCATGGTATCTACCCTAGTAGGAGAGTTTTTAGGAGAACAACAAACTAGATGTTCAAATTCAACATTCAAAGGTTGGTTCTTCTAAAATGACTTCATCACAAGTAAGGGAGTTGTAGTGCCCATTGTTTAAGTCATTCTTGACATTCAAGTAGGTTGTTTGTTGGACAGTCATGTCGTTTTAACTTGTTAAAAGTGTTCATTGGTGTATTATGGTTTATTGTGTTATTGAATATTTTATACGACCTTGTGCAATCAATTAATTAAATTAGAATTCCTTAGGAGGTAACTTAAATAAAATTAAAATTAAAATAATAATATAATACAAAGTTATTAATAAACAATTAGATTAAATTATTTTATGATGTTTTGTTGAGATAATCATGTAATTATAAAATATATATATATATAGAGAGAGAGAGATAGAGAATATTGTTTTAAATAAGGAAAGTAATATGATTTTAAATTAAATAAAAGATGATAAGATTTGAAACAAAAGAAAACTCAAACAAAAATAGAAAAGCTGGGAAAAGATGGATAATTATTTTAATATAATTCTAAATAAATCTGGAAGATAAGACTTTTGAACTGATGGTAAAATCAAGGAAAAGATAGAAAAATCTTTCTCCATGGACATGCAAAGTTTGAATTAACTATTGAGTTAAATCTTTCTATTTTGTAGATTCTATTTCTAAAAATGAAACAACTCCTTTTTAGTTAAATCAACATCTTTTGGGAAAAGTTTTTCATCTTTGATTTTTGGGGTTCTTCAAGGGGATTTGGTTTGAAGAAAATCTTCTATATAAAAAAAAAAAACAATTGCATTTTTCTTCTATGGATTGTTTTATAGGAAAATAAAAATAGTAGGTGGAGGAAGGTGGATCATGGTTGAATTGTTTTGAGGAAACGAAAGTTATAAATTTAAGGAGCTTGGTTTCGATATCCACTTTCAGTTGTGTCATTCATTTTCTACCAGGTTTCTCTCTTTCTCTCGCATAGTCTGTTTCTACTCCTTTGAAGAAAAAGGCTAGAATGAAATCCTGTATAGAAATCTAACTAGTCTCTTATTTACCAATTCTGATTGTGACTGTAAATTTATATCTTAAATGGTGAGATTTGATTTCAATACTCGAATTTACTTTGTGGATTTTTCATTGCATATGCTTGAAAAGATTTAAACTCAACCTTTCTGCTACTTCACCGATATCCAATAAATAATTTATGTGCATGAGTCAACTCCAATCTATCTGTGAGATTTCGTTCTTCCCATAATGAAGACAGTTTGACAAATTACACTTCAAGATTTGCTTGGTGTATTCATATCCTTGCATCTTATACTCTTAACTGATTATTTCAAATCAGATGATCTTATGACTACTATTTATATTGGGTATTGATGCTTGTTTGCTTCCCTTTTATCTCCTAATTCATCTTCGATTTCATCTTATCTAAAGCGTACCCTTATAATGGTATTGTTGGCCTTCCTACGAAGGTAGATTTTGGAGTCAACCTCAGTATAAATAGGTGATTGAACATCATGCCATTCTAGTGATGTAGGATAGACCAATGGTACGTTGGTTTTTCCTTCTCCACTAAATGTTTCGATGTGAAAAGGTCTTAAGGCACTCGCCGTCATCCTCCAATTATATACGAACCTGTTTATGTTTGTTCTCTTTATAAATGGCCACCTGTATAAAAATCTTGTTGTCTCCTTGGTCATCAGCCTATTTGTGATCGTGTGTCTATGCTGGCTTATATACATATATAATTAGGTGGATCGACCCTACCATCGAAATAGTGATCAGTTTTTGAATGGTGTCCTGATCTTTCCCATTCTAGTCTGCACAATCTATCATACTTGACAACCGACTTGGCCTAGTTGCATAGCATGCACGTATCAAAAGTTGTTCTTGGTGTTTGGTTGCTAATTGAGAACTGAATGAAGTAGTTGCTTACGCCTTTTAGGGGTGATCCTTTCTTATATTTTGTAGCTGTCCTCCCGAGATTGTAAATTTAGCCTTAGAATTTACCGTATGTTTATTTCCTCTTCTCCCATGTGATTCTAATCTTCTTTGGAGTGGATCGTTCATTCTTCTAAAATCGATACCTATAGAGCAATACATTTTGGGCCTATTAAGATTTGTAAGTGAAATTGTTTTTTGGTGATATATCCAGCTTACTAAGGATTTTATGCCATACATGTATGAATCCGATCCATCTCGTACCTCTTTGAATTTGGTAGGAACAAGCTTTTTATATGTTTACTTCTTACATTTTCAAGAGTCTTGATTTCTCCTTACCTTTGCTTCAAGCTCTGCAGTTTCCTATCATAATTTTTGCATCCATCCACCTACAGGAATGTAGGGTAAGTCATAGCTTCGGTTGGTGTGAGGAAGGGATATGGCGTCCAACGTATCATTGTATCAGTTGACTTTTACTTAAAATTCAGTGAGTTGTATATAATTATGAATTGGACCTAGAGCAAAACAACGGGTCACTCCAGTATTTAAGCTCATTGTGGTTATTAATAGTAGTGCATTAGTAAATAATTATGCTTATAAATATATATAAATATATATATATATATAAATTTATATACATGAGAGTAGTTATAACATAAGAGTATTTCTATATGTATGAAACTCATTGAGTATTTTAAGGAAGTTTTATTGTGGAATTTAATATGTGAGGGATACAATCCTTTTAGTTACATTAATGTGTAGTACATAAGTAGTTTAAAGTAAATAAATCCCTCCCTTTTATTATAATCTTAAACATTTAAGGAACCACTCTTAAAGAGTTTAGCGAACTAAGTGTGCAAATAATTTAGGATTAAGGAGAGGATATTAACTATGATAGTTATATAAACGTGTGTGTGCGAAAGAGTGTGTTTATCACTGTGTTTATCGTTGAGTAATGTTAGATCTTTCATTATTTTATTACATTCATATTATTATAGTAACTCTGAATAAGTAATTTACCTTTGGTTATCAAGTTGCATTTCGTTAGTTTATTGAGTCTAGTGGTTAAGATGAATGATAAGAGAGTGGAATTAATTTTGATATTTGATTACTTACGATTTATATATATGTGTGTGTGTGTGTAAGGAGATAAGTATTTAACATATTTTAGGTGGCAATATATTGCTCATATTTTAATATATTTTAAATTGCAATAGGTATGCTTGTATATGTATTTAAATGGTGATGGTAAGGGAATGTTTCCATTTTGGGGTGGTCTTTTGGATATCATTTCCCTTTATAATCATTTAATGACTGATTTGTAAGTTCTCTTTATGGATAAGTTTTTAGCATACTTGAGAATGTTACCACAAAATGCTTGATTATTTTATATGGGTGAGTTGTAAAGTTATTTGATTTGGGTGGTTAATTGATTTGGATAATGAATGTCGTTTCATTTGAGTTTTGGTTGTTGATTTTATTAGAGTTGATTTATTGAGTTGTGAGTGGTTGGTTACTTAAGGTGTTCTTTAAGAATTTGTGCCTTGGAAGTATCAATTGTTTATAGGATAATTTGATGGTTCTATCTTGATGTGACTTTCTCTTCAGTTAATTTTTAATTTGAAGAGTCTCCATTCATTGGATTTGCAAAACTCATTTTATTCTGACTTACTCTTGTTTTTGAGTACTTGAGTAGTCATTTTCTTGGGCTTCCAGAGGCAAGGGTAGTCTGGTTTTATATTGATTCTTCATTGATTTGACTCTCACCAAGATTTTGATCGTAATGGTGATTTTGAGATTATGCTTGGGTTGTACCTGATTTCATGAGCAATTATGTATATGGCTATTGGCGAGATGGTATATGCCTCGCATGTATTTCTTTTGAGATTGGATCTTTTTCTTTTTTGGTACAACCCTTGGATTTTGGTTTATGTTTTGGGTCTCTAGGGAGAGTGGCTCTTTGTGGGGGCCGATGCCTTAGGTAGGAGGAAGAGTCAGGATAATCCACACAAGAGTTAGAGTAAAAAGTGATAAATTAATTCAAGAATTTAGGGGGTTGGGTAGTAATAACATTAACAAGATAAGAATAGATGCCTCGTCCACCTGTTAGGGCTTTCACAGACTAAGGGTGGGCTAAGAAGGCTGTGGTTGGAAAGGTCGTTACCTTGTCCTCATGAGAGGTTAACGGCTCCGCATGAGTCACCCTATGGGGCTGACGCCTCAGGTAGGAGGAAGAGCCAGGATAACCATAGATGGGGGCCGGTGCCTCAGGCAGTCAGGAGCAGCCAACACTTAGAGGAAGGGCCAAGATAACCCATGCAGGACTATGAGATGACACTCTCCTCTAATACCCCTTATGTTTTGTTATCTTTGCAAGCCTTTGGAAGTGATTTAGTGTTGATATCCTGTGGAAGTGATTTAGTGTTGTTATCTTTTGGAAGTGATTTATTGTTGTATGTTTCGAAAGCGATTTATTGATGTTATGTTATATGATTTATTGTTGCTATATTTTGGAAGTGGTTTATCATTTTTTTGAAGTGATTTATTGATGTCATGTTTTGGTCGTGGGTTATTGATGTTATTATTATCCTCGTGCCTTTCGTCACTCTTGTATGATGTTGAGTCATGTTGTCCTCTGTTTGGATGTTCTTGGTCGAGGATTATTTCTTGTTAGCTCCTTAACACGGGGGGTGGGTCTTTAGACCCACGTGGTTGGGTGGAACGTGCTAAGCACCCCATTGGGTCCCTAGTCGAGGATTGAGAGGTGCAGATTTGTGCCACTTACAGAGACTCCAAATTGTACCTGACTTGGAGCTAGTCATGATACTTTGTACTTATCTATTTAGTTGTATCATCCTATTTTGTTATATGGTTCCTGTTCACGTTGGGGAACACTTTTGTATCATTGTAATACTCAAACAATGTAATGTATTGAAATGGATGTAATGTATTATCTTTGGTAAACCTTGTGTGGATATTGATTCATGGTAGCTGTTATTTGATGTGTTGTATCTGTGGAAATATGCTTCACTGAGTTCTTATGATGATATTGAGTTTTTCATTATGTTGTGTTTACTTAAGTGTATGGTTTCTTATTGATGAATTTTAATGTAGGTGCCATTATTGTGATCATACATTTGATCATGGTTTATTCTCTTGTCTTTTGGTTGTTATCATTCCTATATGGGATTAAGTTTCGTAATGTCACCTCGTGTACCCCAAGGGACGTAAGTGTTAGTGGATTTGTTTAAATGAATTTCATGTCATAACTTAATGTGCATTTCATGTATGTGTACGTTTAAAAAAAAAATTGTGCGGTAATTGTTGCATTAGTTGTCCTCTAGGGTTCGCATGACGGGACGTTACAAGAGTTATCAATGGTTGGATTGTCTTGTTTAAATCAATGATGGACTTCTCTTGTTCAATAATTTTTTCTCTAGGGAGAGAGAGGCAAATAAAATTCTCACGACTCTCATTGGTGTGATATTCTAATGCCAAAATATCTTCTTCACAACTAGGAGAGATACTAGTAGAAGAAAAAGTATGATTATCATGGTCATCTATGATTACATTCCTTTGTCCCGTAATGTCTTCCAAAATAGGATAGGTAGGGGAAGAAAAGTAAATAGGGTTGTCATAGATCTTAAACATTTGATCATCTAACACCAACATATCCTTCTCACAACTAATATGATTGTCATGATTTATCACAATTGCATCCTCTTTTACTAAGATATTCTCATAAGCAAGAGGTGAATGTGAATTAGGTAAGGTGATTTTTAGAAATGTGTCTATGATCTCCTTCTCTTGTGCCATAATATCTTCCCAAGGGGGATGAGGAGAAGGACAAAAAAAAATTTCATGATTCTCAATGAGTGCATCTTCTTTCACCAAGATACCTTCATCACTAATAGGAGAGGTATTAGGAGAATAAAAACTATTATCATCATGGTTATCTATGCTTGTATCATCTTCTATCATGTAGCACCCCTCCATTTTGCTCTTTTGATCGAACAGTGTTCTTCTATGTATGCTTTATTTCTGCTAGCACTTTGACTATGGTACTTGGTTCTATTCGATCGCGACTGTTAAGCGATGCGTATGTGATATTTTGATGTGATGGAATTTTACTCTGATGTTATCATTATGGCATGTTTTGAATTAGCGTAACAATTATTTAATTAAAATGCCTTATGCTTTTATTATATTATTGATCTTAGACTTGTCCGTTAACAAGTCTGTATTGGTGAAGGGGATGGGATTGTATCACTCGCTTGCGAGCGCCCTACGATTCTGAGATTTCCTCTTCACGGTGTGCTTTATTATATCATATATATATGCATGTTCGATATACTCTTTGTTTGCAGGTTGACAGGTATAGGACATCGACTCCACCTGATTTCACAAGTTTGAGCATGTCCATTGACCAACGGTAATCGATTGGGAGATAGTAGCTAGGTTTTCCATGCCAAGTCATCACCCTAGTCATAGTGTGTCGTCAGGTTGTCTTCGGGTTTAGTTGTTTTAATATGGTTCATTCCTCGGTTATCTATTTAATTTCATATTATAAAGGTTATTAAATGGTGGGTGTAGTTAAAATGATGATTAAATATATCTAGTTGCAATGTTGCAATGTTATTTATTTTATTGATTAATTTGATTTAATTAATAAAATTATATTTAGTTTATTGATTAATTAGGTTAATGGTGATAAATTAAATAAAGTAGTTGTTTTGGCATTATGGATATTAAGATTTTAAAAAACAAAAAGGGAAATCATGTTTGGATATTTAGAGTTAAATAAAAATAAAAATGGAAATATGTTTTATATAGCACTTTTTGAAAATTATAGATAAAATAAATTCTTTACAAAATTTGAATTCTTTTTGTTAAAAGAAAATGCATGAAATGCATGAAATTTCAATTGGGAAGTAAATTTGTTTTAAATTTAAAAGAAATGGAAATATCCCCAAAATTGCAATAAATTTGGTGGATGGGATATTTTAGGGGTTTGACTAAATTTGGGGAAAACTCTATTTGAGCAAATTGAATTTCATATATTTTTCAATTTTCAATTTGGTGGAGAGTTTTTGCTGTGGCTTTGCTTGGATTTGAAGAAGAAGGTTGAAATTTCTTGGGTAGAAAAAGATTTGGAAGCACCATTTGAGTCCTTCTAAGCTTTGGAGAAAAAACCGGTTCCTTCTTTGAATTTTTGTTTTCATTTTGTTTTCTTTGAATATATAAAAAAATTAAAAATCATTTTTTTATATATTAATTTAATATAAATATATATATATATATTATAATATATATATATTATAATACATATATATTATATATAATAATATTATATTATATATATATATATATAATAATATTATATTATATATATTATATGTATATATATATATATATTTTAATATTTAAATAATATTTTATATAATTAATTATTTATATAAATATATAATTTATATATTTATTATGTATATATATAGTGTGCATATATTGCATATATATATATATATAATGTATATATGCATTATGTATTTTTAAATAATTTAATTATTACTTGAGTTTAAATTGGTTATATTTAAATGTTAATTATATATTTCAAATATATATATAATTGTATATACATTAAGTATATACTTTTATGTATATATTTAATATATATGTGTATCCAAGTATAGTTAAATTTAAGTTGATTATTTATATTCGTAGTTGAAATAAAGATTGATTTATTTTAATCAAATGATTTTATTTATCAAGTTGTTTAGATTATTGAGTATGATTGAGAAACTCAGAGTTAAATTATTGGTTTTTAATTTTCTCAACGTCGTGAAATAAATCTTATGTATTTTTGGGATAAATGCAAGTAAAGTAGATTGAGTTGACTGGATTTAGGAAATCCTAACCTTAGTATATTTAATATCCTGACATGCTTTCAAGAGATGTTTTGTTCATTCTCAATGTTGTGCAAATTAGAGTAAATGTTCTAAAGTCTTCTGATAGGGTTTCATTTTTTGGTATGGGTTGTCGTTATGATAGTCAACCTTTGGATTTCCTTGGGTAGTGCGTCTAATCATATCCAGTTCTTAACCCAATTATCGTGAACGAGAAGTGTGGGATTTATGTCATGTATAGGGAGTCATTCTCCTTAGGTCACACTTGTGTACCCTTGGGTGTGGAGTTATTCCACGTGTTGTCTTAGAGGAATCTCTTCCAATGAGGGCCAACACACAAAGTGGTGTCAGGGAAACTCTTTGCAAGTTAGTTAATTCAGTGATAACATAATAAACTTTTAGAGGCTTAGGTTGCATCAAACACTTAACAAGATTAATTTTGCCTCGCTCATGGACACAAGGGATTGTATAGACTTGGGATGAGATGAGAAGGCCTAGAATGGCAAGATCGTTGTCTCGTCTCTATGAGAGGCAACTGATTCCACATTGATTGCATGAGGGGCCGAGAGTCGTTAGAGGTTACCAGGATATCCCGAGATGGGGGCCGGGACCTAGGAAGACTTACCAGGTTATCCCATGTGATGACACTTCTCTTAAGTCAACAGTATGTTTGTATCAGTGATGTAATTGATTATTTAAATCTAGAAGCATTGTAACCTTCGTGTTATGTGATGTTGTACTTGTATTTAATTCAATTCAGTTTTGTGTTGCCTATGTCTAGAGGTAGATGGTCTTGCCTAGGAATCCTTGTTACTATCTCCTAGCACGGGGGGTGAGCCTTCGGGTATCACATGGTTGGGTGGAACGTGCACCTTAATCCATTGGGTCCTCTTCTTTCTTGTGTGGACAAGATTTCCAGTTGGAGAGCTCGTGGGATCCAATACTTTCATGCTTTATTCTTTCAGTTATTATTGTAATTTATTACCCCTCTTTGTATCGAGGTGGAAGATGTAATTTGTAACCTTGGATTTTGGAATTACCTAATTCGGGGAATGAGTGTTGTAATCTTATTGTAAAGTATATTATTGGAATCATGTGGAATTTCTTATGCCTTGACGTAATTTTATCATGTATGGAATGGATGTGTAATTAATTGTTAAATAATTAAATGTAATGGTTTTAATTCATGTTTCTTATTTGGGTTTAAAAGTAAACTTGGTCTCATATGGGGTTGTTGGCAATGTGTAGTGAACTTTTCATTTTTTGTTCTTTAAAAATGAGTATTGCATTTATGTTGTTAATTGCAACTTCCCTAGGGTTGCTGATGAGGGCATTACGTGTACCAGAATAGTTCACCACAGTCGATTGGTTAGGTCACTTCCATTTATTTTGAAACCACATTTAATCAATTGACACATTCATGTTTTCATTTATAGTATCTTAAAACCAAATCTCCAACCTAGCAAATCAAGGTAAATTATATCCAAAGTCATTTATAACTTTGCGGGTAATATCTGACCATCTTATTACGTGACAAGAAGCATCGTGGGTTCGATTGGAGAAATTTTGCATACAACTTTCTCTTCATAAGGATCTTCACCTTGTGTTAAAATGCTATTTCATCTCACTTACCAGCGAGTAATCTATGTGTGGGATGTCCAGACTATACATATATATTAAGTCTATGTCGAGCCATGTCTTTCCCTGTACCCGATGTCCACATAGCCAATCTTCCTTGATTAGTCTCATTCCTTTTCCTTGCAAGTTCAACTGGTGTTGGTGGCTGCCCTTCCTAATCTTCATCATTTTAAGCTAAAGTAGTTATCTAAAATGGAATTGTATATACTTTGGAGCTCACTCAGTTGTAGTTTCGGGCCCTTATCCTTAACGTCCCCAGTGTCAACAAGGAGCAATGAATATTTATGTGATACGAAGGCTCTTAAGGCTGTCATGTCGCTGCCCCTCTCTCCTTGCATTGCAGCACAAGATCTGTCGGCTAGTTTGAGGTTAAATAAGCTCCTTGATTCTATTGGCTACCTGCCACAATTGCAACACTCGAATATAGAAGGGAGTGGACATTGGTATAGCTCACTGGTTTCTATTGCAACCTGTCACAGCGGCAGCGCTTGAACATGGTAGGGTGCATAGATTTAAATAACCTCCCTGATTCTTTGGAAATTTGTCGCATCTGCAACACTTGAAATAGAATGTTGTAGAGGTTTAAATAATCTCTCTGATTTCATTGTCAACCTGTCTAAGTTGCGACACTTGAACATAGTAGACTGTAGAGGGATAAATAGCCTTACTGATACTGTTGGCAACCGTAACATCTATTGTACTTGAAAATAGAGTGTTGTGGAGGTTAAATAATCCCTCTAATCCCATTGTCAATCTAATGCTAACGCTACTCTTGAATATAATAGGATGTTTAAGGACTTTAATATACCTCGTTGATTCTATTGTTAATCTATTCAGCTGGGGCACTTGTATATAACAAGAAGTTTAAAGATTTAAATAATCTTTAAATGTTTATTCCGTAGGTATTGTAAAGTTAGAATGTTTGATGTCTTAGATAATAGTTAGGTGTTGTTGGGTAAGATTGATTCTATAGTTATAATCTTTCCATCAAGTAGACTAGCAAATGGAAAAGTTATATAGGTTTCAGAGTATATAGAATTGTGTTTTGATTTCAATCAATCTAGTTATTATTATTTAGAGATTAGTCTTATTAGTATATTAACTTTTGAAACATT
>VDFB02000008.1:70089306-70170285 GCA_007258455.2 Sequoia sempervirens
AATTGAATCAATATCTATTTAAATACAAATCAACTTTCACTCCTAGGTCTTTTTATTTTAAGATTTTATTAATCCATGCATTTACATGCTTTTATTAATATATAAATACTTCTATTTATAAATCATAAGGAAATTAAAACTAATTGTTAACTCAAATTTCACAAACAAATATAAATAGAAATCTTAATCTTTCTAATAAAATCATCTTATTATAAAACACCTACTTGTGCATTGTATGCATTAATTAACGATATAATATTTCTTTTAAATAAATATATATATATTCTAATTACATAATCTAATTATTATTTTCCAACGTTTATTTTAAAATATCAAATTGTGCATGTGCATGCACCTATTTAAAAATATATTTAATATATTTTAAAATTATATGCAATATTTCTAATATATATTTTTAAACAAACAAATAAATATATAAATATAAATTAACAATTTTCACACAACCCTAATCATAAATCCCGTATGTTGTGACTTTAATAACTTTTGTTTTTGGATATGGGTTTCTCTAAATTTTTTATTGAAGGTGCCCAATCAAGTTTTCTAAACATATAAAAAATTCAGCCCTATCCAGTTCATAAATTTTGAGTTATGATTAATTTAGTGACACACTATTTCTGCTGTTTTGATTTTCAAATTACGAGAGGTTTCCAATTATTTCAGTTTTCCCAAATTTATCAAAAAATTTTATTTTCAATGCTATAGAGGTTTTCTAATTCTTCAAATACTTTTATTTGTATTTTCTATTATTTAAAATCATTCCCTACAAGGATATAAATCGTCACGGTAATTTATCATTTTCTAAGAAGAATAAATTATGTTTTCACAGGAAGAGGTTTCTAAGTTTTGATTTAAATTCAACAAAGGTTCAATAATTCCACTATAATTTCCTCCTATATAAATCTATTTCGAATAAACAATTTACATAGAGGATTTAATTGTTTTCTACAGAGGTTTCATTTTCATGGCAATCTTTTAAAAGAAAGAAACAAGAAACTTCTACAGTATTGAAAAATCATTTCCTAAAACATTTCCAATTTGCATTATAGTAATAAAATAACTTTTCAATTTCAAATTTCACAAAAATAGTAAAGAACCTGTTACAGAAGAATGTTGCCTCAAGAAAATGTTGTTGAGCTTCTCTATAATTTCAATTCTTAATGTAGCCAAAACTTTCTTCAATGGAATTGCCTCCTTTCAGAAGACACAACAAAAAACACAGCCAATAATTCTACAGCAAAATAATTCTAAACAATTTCCTCAGAGAGATCCACAATTTCCTCACCAATTTTCCACACATCCAAACTTTTTTTTTCTGTGAAACCACTTTCTTTTCTTTTTTCCCCAAAAAATCCCTTCCGTGAATGAATTTTCAACAACTAGATAACAAATTTCTAACTCTCAGTTATCTTAAACAAAAATATCTAAAATATCTTTTCCCTCAACAATTTAGATATTTTCCATTCACATGCATTTAAATATAATAATACAATTTACTAATTGCAACCAAATTAAATATTTTTACTTATTTAATTACCACTTATTTTTAATAATAAAATTTACTCAATCAACATAACCAAAATTTATTTATTTATTTATTCTAAAGCCCTCACAACAATAATTCATTTAATTAAATATTTAAAATTAAATACACATTTAATCTACTAAATTAAATTTGTACAAGAATAAAATACCTAGAACAACAATGATAAAACTAAGACCAAGTTCAAATTGACGACACACTGTACTAGGGTAAAGGTATGACTAGGTAACTCGTTACTATCTCCCAATATTACTGTTGAGAAGTAGACATGCTCAGACCTGTGAAACCAGGTGAAGCTAATGTCATGTACCTGCAATCTTGCAAACAAACAAATGTCGCACATGTATACATATAATAAATCATACACACCATGAAGAGAGAATCGCAGAAATCACAGGGCACTCGCGAGTGATACAATACCGTTCTCTTCACCAATATAGTCACATCAAGACTGACAAAATTAAAACATCAATAATCAATAAATGAGCATACATCAATATTAATTCAAATAACAACTATGCTAATGTGAAAGCATGTTATAAACAAATAATCAGTCACAACATAATATAAACACATAACAAAGAAAACACTATCGATTAAAAGATCCAAAATGGAGGGGTGTTATAGTTTACTACTCATTCATTTTTTAGAGGAGAAATATTTCTTTGCTTCCTCTTGCTTCTTACGATTCCTAACTTATTAAGTAAAATCTTCTTTAAAAGTGAATTTATCTTGATGGAATCCACTCTTATTAATTTGCATCCTACATCCTTCATCCTTCCTCCCTAAGGATGTCCAAACATGATGTTTCCTAATATGTTTTTGTGACCTTTCATTTAAAGGAATTGAATAAATTCAATTTAATTATATGGAAATTAAGAAATTAATTTTAATCTGCATAGTTTAATTGGTTCTCTAAATGGAACTTATCATTTCACAACCAAATTCTAGGAGCATTTTCATGAACAAAGATTGTTATTTTTTATATTGTTCAATTTCAAGTGGTTATCAAGGAATGATGCTCTCATGGGTCAATCATGCAACAAATGTAAGTGCTTACAAACATCAAGAAGTATAGAATAAATCAATACATATCATGCAAAAGAAAGAAGAATAATCTACAAATTACACAAGTCAAGTTCAAGGGTGAAGGGAAATTTGATGGTTACAAATCCACCCTAAACTATCAAACTCATCCCTACATAGTCACATCTTAATATTCTAATTTCAAGCAGTGCTATTATTTATTGTTCCATATTCTAAGGCACATTAGATTCATATTCACATTATTTTTAGAGTTATTTTTAGTTGTTGACCCAATTACACTTATTTTCTATTTATATTTCCCATATTCAAGCATTAAAAAGTATCAACATCTAACTTTTATTTGTTTACCTAGATAATTTATTCTTATTTATATGTGTTTGATTGGATTAGCCTAGGTCACTCTTAAGAAATTTTTCCCTTTATATTTTTTTACACCCATTGATCCTACATATCCAAACCTTTTTTTAAGGTACCCTACCTTTTACATCATTGTGCTTTATTAATTTATATATTTTTATAATAAGGTTATGTTCTTTATTTTCATATCCTTTTCACCTGTGACACTACTAAACCCTACCCACCCTTGTATTAAATTTACAATTTTCAATTGGATTGATGAATACAATTTTGATACAAATATATGAATACATATTTTTATTTCCTTTCTTTACTCTTATTAAGGTTTTGAATCTTTATTACATCTTTTGTAACTCTACATTCTTGGCTAAGCCCTTGTTTTTACATCATGAAATATCATGTTCCTTTACACTTGTCATATATTCATGCTTCTATCATTGATTTTGACATTTTTATATACTTTGTGACATATCGTCCTTTTATCCTTGATGCACTCATGAAATTTAATCATATAAAGGGAATCACATTGTCTATGGAGGCACTAATCATTAACATTCATTTTATTTATTTAGGGATTTAATCGCTACCTTACCTACCCAATTTAATTTTCTTACATCACTCCTACTTGATTATCATATCTTACATATTTCCTATATGGAGAGTGATAGTAGTGTGCTTGATTCTAATTGCATTATATCTTTAAGCACCTTCACTTCACATGATCCACTTAATGATACATCTATCATGAAGGGTAGATACATATGATATAGATAGACATCCCAACACTATGCACAGTACATTATATGTTGAGAGGGTACACATTATTTAGTACATACACATAAAATTGTTGCACCTTATGATGATATTCCTCCTACATATCAGTACGATTCTATATAGCCATGTTATATTGATCAAATACATTCTTCTATACATGATGATGGTTATTTATCTACAACTCATGTGATCCCTATGGATATTATGATATATTTTCACCTAGTAATATATCTCATGATGATGGTATGCATATTGATAATACCTTATTACATCTCATGTTGATGTAATAAATTTTGTATTATTCTACATTGCCTGATGATATTATAAGCCTTGGTAAATAATTATTACATTATGATTATGATATTTCTATGAATGCATCTTTACATGTGAAATTATTTATCTTGCTAATTTTATGTAAATAGATGATGATATCATTTATTAATGAGTTTTTATTATCTCTAAGTGGTAGATGTATAGAATGGTTCGATTCATCTTGTTTTCTCTACACTTATTTTACTATTTTCTCAATTCTTTTATTGCATAACTTTTCAAGCTTAATTCACATGAGGATATAGCATGAACTTAGCAATAATATATAGTTATTTATCTTCCAACCCTTGTCCTTGTATTATCCATAGGACCTATACATATATTGAACCTACTTTTCATGATAATAAACCATATATTAAGGTTTAAAATGATATAATAGATAAACCAACTTATTTGAGATATTGATACATTGATTAGATGTCCTTATCATTGCTTAGTATATAAATATACTTTTAATTTTCCTTTTATGTTAATGTTTCCATGTTCCTAGTTAGCATGTGGATGATGCAAAGACACCTTTAGTGGTTCATGTTGATATAAGTGACTTTAAAAATGTGAACTATGTTTTTCATATCACTTATTAATTTTACTTGTGCTATTTATATTTGGGATTTATAGATTATGTGATGCCCACTTCTAATTTTTTTATGCATGTCCTTACATTTTGACCTTTATTTTTACACTCTGTTCATTTTTGTGGGCTTATTTCACCTTATAAATTTGGTTTCATGATTATCTTCCCCACTTGGGGAAAATGTTTAGTTTTACATTTTTCTTTCACTATCAACATCCTCTTTATGTCTCATTTACCCATTCACTTTTATTTATTATAAACTTGTGTTTCCTTCATTATTTAGCATTATCCTTTGTTTTTTTGTTACAACTATTTTCATAAACTATTGATCCTACATTGGTAAAGCATGCTTCTTAGAGCTTACTCACTGATCATACATTTTTATAACATGCTTTGTACAGCTTACTTATTGATTATATATTACTATATCATGCTTCCTAGAGCTTAAATATTGTTCCAAATCTAATAAACCATGTTACATGTTCATGATATATTCACATATCATACTTTGGTCTTATAAAATTTGTGTTTCATCCTACAAATTTTGATATTGAACCTATATACGAATACTTCTTGTAACACCCCTCCATTTTGTGCTTGGTTAATCAGACAATGTTTTCTCTATGATGCCTTGTGTCTTGATTATGTCAATGATGTAAACTTCATCAGTTAGTGATACTATATTGGTGAAAGGGACGGGAGCACATCACTCGCATATGAGCGCCCTGTGATTCCACGAATTCCTCTTCACAGTGTGTTTTATTATTATGTTATATGCATGTTCGACATTCGTGTGGTTGCAGGATGTAGGTACATGACATTGACTCCACCTGGTTCCACAGGTCTGAGCGTGTCCATTGTCCAATGGAAATTGATTGGGAGATAGTAGCTAGGTTTTCCTATGTCAAGCCACCACCCTAGTCACCGTGTGTCGTCGGGTTGTAGTCGGGTTTGGTTGTTTCATGTTGCCCAGATCACCTTTGTCTTTAATTAAATTCAAGTTAAAATGGCTTATGTTGCTTAACTGCTGATTAAATGCTCTTGGTTGTAATGCTAGGAAATTATTTACTGTATTAATTAATTTAATTAAATTAATAAAATAATCTAATATTGGATTAGATTTATTTTACTGATTATTTAAATTAATTGTGTGAATTAATTAAATTATTCCTTTTTTGAATTAAAAGTGTAAAAGATTTAATTCTTTTGTTGAATATAAAATGCTAAAATATATTGAATTCAAATTGGAATTGGAAAATTGTTTTAAGTTATTAAAAATTCAAATGTTTTCTTATGCAATGACTTTGGGGTAGAAAATATATTGTCTAAAATAGTTGACTATTTTGGGGAAAGATATTTGTGAAGAGTTGAATATGAATTTGAAGTTAGTTTGAATTTGAGTTTAATTAGAATTTGAAAATTGAAAATGGAAATTGGAATTAAAATTGGATTTAAATTTGAATTTGGAGAATTTTGGAAAAAGAATATATTTTTCATTTTAGGGTTTTTCAAAAAAAAAGAAAGGGGAGGGATTTTGGATTTTTGGAGTGGATGGATTCTTGGTTTGAATTTTGGGTGGAGAGGCTTGGAGGAGGCTAAGATTGTGGAGTTGAAAGAGTGCTTGAAAATCTCCATGGTGGAAGCTTGCAAATTTTGGAGAAAACATAAGGTTCCATCTTTTCTCCTTTCATCTTCTTGCTCATTTTGAATGATTGAAAATATAGTTTTAGATTCAATGAAAATTCATGGAAAAGCTATTCAATTTGCAAAATTGTAGATGAAGTTGGAAATAGAAACCAAACAAGAAATTTACACCATGAAATAGAAACAAAATAAAAGAAAACTCCATTTTAGAACTAGATTTTGAAACCCTCCTAATGTTTTTGAAAATAACTTCTATTCTTGCAAAGTATTTGGATTGTTTTCATAATTTGAGCATGAAATTAATTTTGGGTATATATATATATTGTATATATATATTTTTTTAAAAAAGTTTGAGTTTGGGCTAAACCCAGAAAAAATCCCATAAAATTTTGTTGATTTCTGTTTTTTGTTTCTGGAAAAAAACACAGAATAAATTAATATAAATTTATTTTTTTTATTTTTTTGTTGTGAGGTGGGAGGCCAAACCCCACCCCACAGCCGCGGCCACGGTTGCCGCCCGGCAGGGAGGCAGCGCTGTGTGCGAGCACACAACCACCGCCGCCCCGCGGGGAGGCAGGCACAATGTGCTCCGCACACAGGCTCCGCCGCCCGGCAGGGAGGCGAGCACTGTGCGCTCAACGCACAGGCTCCGCTGCCTAGCCTGTAGGCAGGGCGCTGTGTGTGGAACACACAGGCTCCGCCGCCATGGGCGGCGAGGGCCTGCGTGCCCAGGGCTTCGACCCTTTGTGTATTTTAAAACAATTTCTTTTTTTGTTAAATTTTGGTTAATTTTATTTAACCTAACTTTTATATATATATTAATTATATTATATTTTGTATATTATATATAATATTTAATATTGTATATTATATAAAATATAATATATTTAATATATATTAAATTAAAGGAATTTTAGTATAAATTCAAAATGTATTTTATGTTAATCATGAGGATTTAAAAGTATGAATTAATTGGAAAATAAAATATTATTTTATTTGATATATTTTATTTAATGGGAATTTAAATTTAAAGTGATATAATTTATTTAATTGCAAATAAAATATCATTTTATTTGGTATATTTAAACAATGTTAAATGTTAAACTAGAACTTCTAAACGATCATGTGATTATTATGATTGCGGAAATTGATATTTCAGTATATTGTCGTAAATTTCAATGAAGTGATTTTAAGCTATTATTTAACTGGATATTAAAGGCATATCTTGTTATTTTTCTAGATGTTTAATTATATAATATGATTGCGGAACTGAAAGTAAAGGATGAACTTATTAATTAACCTAAATGATTTATTAATCAAGTGATTTATCTATGGTATGTGATCATGAAACTTAGAGAGAACGGTTGATTTAAATTTTAACCAGATAGCTGCATTATTAAAGTGTTTTGATTATGAATATGGTTATGAAATTTAGAGTAAATGATCTGTTCTTGAAATATTTCAATGTCGTGAAAGGAAATGGGATCAATTGATTGGATAGATGCAAGTCATGAAATCTGTGTTTGAATGGATTTAGGAAATCCGAACATTAGCTTACCTATTTGTCTGAAATGTTTTCAGTGTTTAATTGTTCGCCTTCGATGTTGTGAAATGAGAGTGAATGTTTTGAGAATCTTCCAAATATGGGTTCATTTATTGGTATGGGTGGTTATACGTGAGTCAGCCTTTGTTTTGTACTTTGGTTTCCGTGTTATGAGAAAGTTTGTTTGTCAAATTACATTTTTTTTGGCATGTAAAGAATGCGGGATTATATGATTGTTGACTTAAATAATTTCTTGTTGATCATGTAAGTCTTCCAGTAGTGTTTTCTTGAGATGATGTTATGTCTCTTATGATTTGCTTTGTCTATCTTGGATTGTGTGTGAGTTAAGCTTAAGTGGTTACCTGGTTCTTTGAACAGGTTGTGTGACCTTGTGATTCATGGTTGAGTCAAGTTATTAGTTTGTTATGTGGGTCTCATTATGTTAGTCAACCTTGTGTTAGCCTGAGGTAGTGCACGCTTTGGTTTCAGTTTTGGGTATCCGTAGTGATGTGTTACCTATTGAGGTGTTTGATTATTTGTGATAAGTGTCAGTGCATTATTTACCCTTGGCATGTGGTTGAGTTATGTGTTGTCGATAGGGGAGTGGCTTTCAAACGAGCACCAGGCCCAAAGTGGTTCCAGGATAACTCATGTGAGAGTCAGTTAATTAAGTGAAAATTAAAATAACTTATACTAGGGATAGAGTAGCTTGAACATTAACAAGATAATTTAGCCTCGCTCATTGGCTCAAGGGCTTGTACGAGACTTGAGATGAGTCAGGAAGGCCTGGAATGGCAAGATCGTTATCTCATCTTTATGAGAGATAATCGATTCCGCTCTGGTGTGCATGTGGGGCCGGGAGTCGGTTGAGGTTTCCAGGATATCCCTAGAGGGGGGCCGGGACCTAGGAAGACTTTCCAGGAGATCCCATGCAGCCTTTGCGATGACACTCCTCCTATGACAACAGTCGGTATGGTGTTGTACCGTTGGTTTATTTTGTACAGTGATGGTACTCGATTTTGTACTCTGGAAGCATTGTAACCATTGTGTTAAGTGATGTGGGTTTTGTCCTTGATTTAGTTTAGTGTATGTGTTATCCTGTGTCTAGAGGTAGGTGCTCTTGTCTAGGAAATCCTTGTTACTATCTCCTAGCATGGGGGGTGAGCCTTTTGGTTTCACTTGGTTGGGTGGAACGTGCACCTTCCTCTGTTGGTTTTTGCTCTTGCTCGTGTGGATGAGACTTTCATGTTGGAGAGCTCGTTGGATCTAGATGCTACTCTGGCTTCGTTCTTTTCAGTTGATCTTTATTTTATTACCCCTCATTTATTATCAAGGTGGAATTTGTAAATTGTAATCATGATGATTGGATTTACCTCATTTGGGGAATGAGTGTTGTAATCTTATTGTTTAAATGTTAATTAGAATCTTGAGGTATTTATTATCCTTGTTGTAATTTATCTTGTATGGGATGTATGTAATCTTAATTTTGTAAGTGATTAATGTTTCGGTTTATATTAATGGTTGTTGTTGTTGGGTTTTAAAGTAATCTTTGTCTCATGGCCTTAGAGGTTGTTGGCAATGTGAATTCATCTCTCATGTTATTTGTACTTAAAAAAAATAAAAAATAAAAAAATTGGTACGTTTAAGTTATGAATTGCAACTTCCTCTAGGGTTGCGAGGCGGGGCATTACACTTCTCAGTAGCAAGAGTTACTTTTTGCACATCCTTTACTATAGTATATTTGTAGAGACATAGCTATTAATAATATATCATTATACAAAATCACTTATAGAATCGTTTATTTTCTCATTGGGTCATGGTTGAAATATTGGTATATTATAATGATCTCTTATATTGTTTATGTTAGTAGTCCATTTGTTATTACTCCCTTCTAAACATTCCTTGGATTTTGATTTACAATATTTTTTAATAATTCATCCTTTAGTTTTTTAAGGTTTGACTTTCATTGAACTCCTATCTTCTTTTGAAACAATTATTTTAGGTGTTATATTTAAAATTTTACCTTGCTATAGTCAAATCTTGTAGTTTTATTTCTTGTTTCAAATATTTTTATAGTACTTCATTCATATTTTTGGGACCATTCTTATCCACCTCTACACAAATATTAGTGTTCAAGCCTAATAATAATTTTTTTACTTTAATCCTCTCATATTTATGATATATTGGGACATATTTTAATAAATTTATAGACTTGTCCCAACACTATTTCTCTATTAAAGAACCTTTCCCAAGATTATTAAATTATACCATTTTATCATCAATGAAAATATGTGGTTAACATCTCTTAAGGAATGTTAACAAATTTATTTCCATGATACATTATCTTTAGCAATACCCACATTCATCCACCAACTTATAGCTTCCCCAATTAGCTAGTAAGATCCCCACTATCCTATAACTAATTTTGTGTAATTTATTAACTCAAAATATTTTCTCATCTTATTTAGCCAATTTTTTGCCCCCCTAGCTTAATTTTTTTCCATCAAACTTAAGATGTGTGATATTTTTTAAATCCTTTCATAGTTCCATAGTTACCAAATTATGCCTAGGTGTAGTAATATTCAATTCATTTTATAGAGGATTAATATTTCCATTATATGAGAATATTCATACTTTAACATACTTTAAATTATTTGAAGTCTATTATAGCATTACTAGCCTAATTTTTGAGGGAAAAGAAGATTTGGCTATGGAAGCAACTTGAGATTAAGAGACTAAAAGTAAGAACAATAGTTCATAATCTATTGATATAATGTAACATGGATGACTAATCAACAAAATATGCTCAATAATGAGATAAAAGTGGGTGTGTATTGGATACACCAATAAGATATGTTAATATGAAACTCATATGGAATAGAAGAGATGTTTTCATATATCTATGTGTAACATATCCATTAAACTATGAAAGTACAAGTCACATTATGCAAGTACAACCTACCCAAGTAAACACCTACATAAGAAATACTATCTTATTTTATTATAGCTTCATATTATGCAATAAAGTAATAAATTAGACTCAAAAATAAAATAATGCACCAACACGGTCCCTTATAAGCATAGCTTAGGTTGGTATGAATAGATGGGTCATAGTAAATTTTTGTAGCCATATTAGGTACTCATATATAATTTAATTTATTTGTCAATGAACTTGGAAGGATAAAACCTCATACAAGGGAAATATTTACCCTATAAATAATCCTCCATATGACTAAAAACTCCCTCCTAAATGAGATAGTAGAAGAGATACCATGCATCCCCCATAAAAGTTCTATATACTAGACTAATGGTGAATTCCTAACACTAAATACTGAAGGTAGTATACAATTTTCAAACAAAATTTATCCCTCAACAAGAAACAAACACAAAGGTGTATGTAGGATATCTTTTTATTCCTATAAGGAATATGAGGGGGAAGAATTGTATAAATTTATGTTTATAGAAATTAATGAAATGTAACCACATTACTATTGAAACAAGATAATTGAATTAGGATCCTTACATCTAATTGAAGAAGGTAGTCATCTAGAACAATATGGAAAATGATAAATAGTAGGTACCAAATTTGTGGAGACAATATTTATAAAATAAATATCATTAAAGTGTTAAGATTAGTTGTAGAATCATTATCATAAAATAGGAATACTAAGTCCTCAAAGGTGTCTTCAAGATCTAATAGTTGGGAACCCATAAAAAATGTAAATTGTATAGCAGATAGATGTATGAATGAGGTGAATCAAAAGACTATATAAACCCATTGAAAATAATTTTTGGATGCCCCTAATGAAGTAACACTTAAATTTGATGAAGAAATAGGTGTTGGATCACAATGTACTCAAATATAGATGGTGTGTTAGAATGAGGAGGTAAATTTGTCTTGATAATAACTCCATTTGAATGGGGTTGCACCAAGGAAGAATTATTCTCAAATAAAGAGTTAAGATATTCATGCAACTCTTAGATGACATTTTAGTAGTGAAAATGAATTATATGTTCTTGATCTAATGTAGAATATCCTAAAAAAATATTAGAAATATTATTTTATAATCATGTTCTTTATTTCCCCATTCATAGTTCTACTACGAGCCACTTTAATCAAGAATGAATCAAAGAAGATAAGCTAATCTAGATTATGCATAATGCAATGATTATTTATATTTTATTTCCAACATAAATAGTTCTCTAAATTTATCTTAACAATAGAATAGTGAAAACCAAAATCCATGATGTAATCCCCTAGAATTAGATAATCAAAGAAACCCCCTTTTAACATAATTTAAGAACACACCTAAAAAGGATCTGTATCTTTATAATTAGTGTGAGTACAATTACCATTTACAAAAAAACTAAAGTGGACTTGATTTCAATGTTTTGTAAATTCTTAATATAAAAAATAATGTTAGGAGTACAATTCTATAATATATTGAGTAAAATGAATGGAACCAATATGAATTATTGAAAAAATATACACTTAAAAAGTACACCTTGAAAGGGGCCTATATGTGCCCAAACAAAGCTATAAAAGGTCCCAAAATAAAAATTGCACAATGTGACCTATGAGAATATATAATTTCTAGATATAAAATGTATCAAAATTAAAAAGTACCTATACCATCATAATGAATGTAGAAAAATAACTTAAATAAAAAAAATTCTCTAAAAAAGGTCTATGTATGAGTGAGAACAAAACCTTTGAATTTGAGATCTCAAAACCAAAATCTCAATGCTGAAGAGGGGATAAATTTTAAAAAAAGATGATAATGTCATTCTAATAGAATGATGACATCAATAGATGGAGTAGGACAAAATATATTATTTTCTAACATTTAATATTCTTCCTAAATATAAAAGCACCATTAAATCTCTAAAAAATATCTTTCTAAATGGAAAATATTATTCTATAGTTAGAAAAATACTTTTCCTATCTGCGAAACTAATAGCAAGAAAGGACAATATTGATGTTTTGGAGGGATCTAATATGCATTTTTTTTAATTATACATAAGAAAGTTTTTGTAAGGGCCATGAACCTTGTACAAGAAAATTATAGAGATTGAAGCACAATAGGCAACAACTAACACATAAAAAAGATAACAAAATACTACAAAAGGAACAAAAAAACTAAAAGACCGTCCAACCCACCCAAAGTCAGGGTGGTTTAAATTGTTCCAATGAACTTTGTTTGATCTCAAAATGAGGATCCTTCTCCCCAAAACTAGTTTTTTTGGGGATAGAGAGAAATCATACAATCATTGATAGAACTTTCACCTATCCCCAAGGAATTAAACGAGGGGTCCATCAATGAACAATCAAGAGGGGAATACCCATTAAGACCAATTTTCTAAACTTTCTAAATGATAGGAGTAATAGAATCCTCCTTAGAAGTTGGCTTATGATCCTTCTTCCAAACTAAGTGTTGTTTCTTTTTCTTTAAATAAGTAGTGGAGGTATGACACACTTTACCATAAGGCAGATAATTAAAGAGTCTTCATAGTCAATTTAATGCACTGATGCTCTAAATTTTAAAGAAAAGATAACTTGAGTGGGAAGCTTTTGATTTTTCTCCACAAACACACAAAATCTAGTGAATAGAAAATGCTTCATAAATTTAGTGATCTTATTAGTAGAATAATATTTCCTAAAAGAATTAGCAATTAAACATGAAAATAATTTCATTCTGAAATTTAGAGGGTAGCCCATGTAGAGAAACCCAAATAGGAAACTTGAAAGTTTCTATCATAGGGTTGAAACTAGGCAACCAATTTTGATGACTTAGACCATTTAAACCCAAAAACCAAGGGCCATCAAGAAGTACCCTAGAGCTATCCTCCTGATAGGAAAATGAAAAAATAAAAAAAACCATTCAACATTGTAGATACCTCAACCTTTTCATGAATTTTCCAAATTTGAAGGATCCATATGCTAACAATATCAATATTGGGATGATTACCACATAATCTCCCAACAAGCAAGCTCCTAAGACAATCAAACATCTTGAAAAGAATAGAATCAAGAACATCAATAATGATTTGTGCATCCTCCGTATCCTCAAGAGAGACAAAACTCCCAATAGAACGACACCCTTCCAACACAACCTTAGTATAAACCTTTGTGGAAGATGCAAAAAACAACAATAGGGCTTGGTGAAGAAACAATACTATAAAACTTCTTAGAAAAATCACACCCAACAAAAAAATTACTTGTCTATAGGCTCAGAGCACCACCAACCTTCATCACACAAAGTTCATTGGAAACCCTCAAGGATGGAATAGATACAACAACAAGAGGGAGAGAAACAACACCCTTCTCATCACATTTGAGCTGAAAAATATCCACATCATGAAGTAGATTTAATAACCCCATCTCTTTTTGAGTAGAAGACATGGGAAACATAAGATCCACATTATTATGGGTTGACTTAGAGGAAGGGAGGAGAAACCCTTTATGTAGCCCTTAAAATGGATTTCCAATAAGGGCTTCCACTTCAGACTCCTTTGCACACCCTTTCTCCTTCATTCAAGCTTCAAGGAGGATATCTAAGAGAAGCTCATCCTTTTCTTTAAAATATTCATCCTCAGACAACACTGCTTGAGCACGACCCTTAGTGAAGGGTGAGAAATTACAACCATATAGAAAAAGAGAAGGAAATTCATCCTCCTCCCCTGAACATTCACCCAGTCTTCAGCACCAAATGCAAATTTGGATCATCTTCTGTCACCATAAACCTCTACCAAGTGAAAAAAAAACAAAGGATCTCCCTGCCGCCAGTAGGTTTTGGAAGCCCACCTTCCCTAACTTATGCTTCACTTCTCCCATGGGCGTGTGCATGAAGTTGAGTCCACTTTTTGGGCAAAAAGTGGAATTGTTCTCCTTGATTTTCAGAATTTTTCAAAATTGACATAAAAACTTGAAGCACTTAAAGGATGAATCTTTGAAAAATTCAGTAATATGAAATTTAGTACTCGGAGTCTAGTTTCCAAATATTTAATTTATTTAATACCAAGATGTCACAAATTGATTTTCAATAGGCATGTCTAAAAACAACTGTTTAATTTTTTTTACCATACCATGCACATGTACATCATCCATATTTTGACCTAAATAATTGTATTTCTATTAATCCTTTTGGGAAATGATCTCTAACACATTGAAGAATGTTCATTGTATTTTTTTGTATTTTTTTTAATACATTTTTTTGTTACTTTTTATTGGTCGTAATTGCTATTTTGAAAATCCCACATGTATGTCATGCATAAGATGACCCAAACTTATCATTTTTTAATTTTTATTTTTTTTCAAATTGAAAAGAATTGTCTAAATATTGTTCACTTACAATTTGTTTTTCAAAAAAATATTTTAATAAAAAGTTATTAAAATAATTAAAAAAATTGATATTTTAGGTTTATGGACCAATTTCATCAAAAAATATTTGAAAAATAGAAAAAATAATCCAATTGGAAAAAAATACATATTTAGAATCTACACAATCTCATCTAAAATGGGTTTTAATTTCATAAAATAATTTTGAAAAAAAAAAAGTCAACCATATTGACATAGTCAATTTGTTCTCTCAATATTGTCAAGACCTTGTACTTGTAGGTCCAAGGCTAAGGGTTGGGTTACCATGCCTTTTTTAAGCCTAAATCCAAATGTGAAACATGGATTGCGACTTTCAAACCTTTTGGAATGAGTACCCACTTTAAAATGGGTACCTATTCTAAAAAATGAATGGGTACCTATTTTAAAGTTGAAAAAGGACACTTCCACTAGAAGTAGACTCAACTTCTTGGACTTACCCCCATCCCACCCATCCCCCTCTTTCCTTTAGTGTGATGATGAGTTTGTGGTATAAGATAACTCTATAATTTTACAATCAAGGGATTTCTTTTGTGTGGGAAGTACCATTTGGGTCAAACACCAAAAAGAGATTGTGGACCTCAAGGGGTTTGTGGCTTAATAAACCATGGCCCTTTGTGCAATTTGTAGGCTTATGCAAGGCTTAATATTATTTTTAGGACTACACCCATATGGAACCCCTAAATTTTTTATTTATGATTTATTAAAACCTAAAAATATATATTTTTAAATAGATTTATATAATTTTACCTCCTTACACAATAACTACATAGTGATTATTCCACATGAAGACTCCACTACATAGTGTTGATCTAGGTAGGTATACCATGCCTACAAAAATATTTTCTATAGATTCTACCTATGATGTTAATGGTAGTAAAGATAATACAAATGATCAAGAAGGGGTTTTTTATATTTTTTGGTAAACTGGTCTAATTTCAAGAATTTGATAGTTGATTTATGGGTTATTTGACCTTTTAAATAAGTAGTAGTGTCAAATTTGATTGAAAATGTATTAGATAGTTAGGTACCTTCCACCACCTTTTAGGAGATGGGAAACTTAGGGAACCCTATTTTGCTCTAGTTTCATTCAAGGAAACCTTAGAGATCTCAATCTAAAGATGGAATTAGGGAAAGAGACCTACAATAGAGTGTTCTAGGGATGTGATTAAAGACAAAAGGAGGGTTCACCACTAAGAAAAGGCTTAGAAAGAAAGATATGAAATGTAACATGTAAGTCTAACTAAATGACCTAGGAAATGAAACTAAAAAATTGGGACAATAATCTGAGAATGAATAGAGGGGTACCTAGAAGAAAGATGTGATAAAAAAAAGCTTTGAAACCCTAAAATTCTAGTGTTTGACGCTCACTAGAACTCATATACTAGGGTAGGAGATTTAGTCCCAGACCAAGGTTTATGGGAAAAAACTAGAATCTCTTAGTGACTGATTCGAATCTTTTGAAACTACAAAAAGTGTTGTACTGGGACTCATACACACAAGGTAATGATTTAATCCCAGTATTAGGGTTTAGATGAAACTCAGGTATCCTCTAGAGATTTGTTGTAGCTTCTCTCCTGACAGATCTTGAATTATGAAAGCTTGAATTCTGGCTTGTAGGTGACTTTCCGTGAAGATGAAAACTTCTTGACAACTTGAAAACTTTCCTCAATGTTGTAACTTAGTCTTCAAAGGATCTTCAAGCTCCAAAACACCTAGATCTGCAATCACACATGTAGAGAGAGAAAAATTTGTTGATTGTTAGGAAATAAGGGTTTTTCTTGGTCAAACCCCATTTAGGTAATTAAAACTTATGGTGAGATAATGAAACATGAACAATGACACATTGAATGATGTCTTGAAATGTAAATCTACAATCTAACATGAAGTGGCCATGAAGAATGTAGATCTTGATCTTGAATTATATGTGGAACAATGCTTAACTTGGATCTTGAATGCTAGGTCACAACACTTGCTCAGCAACATGCTTGATGCTTTATTCCTTTGACATGATGATGGATCTTGGATTGTTGCAAGAATCTTCTTCAAATATTCCTTTGAATGCTCTTGAATGTTCTTTAATGATCTTGTGAACTCTTGTGAAACTACTCTTGATTGCTTATGAAATTATAGAATAAAACTATGTAAAATAACATTGTACATATTTATACTTATTTATGCCAAATTTCCCAAAATTACAAAACTACAAGCCACCATCAAATCTAGGACAATAAAATCCTGCCAAGAATTGAATTCAAAATAGGTCCTAGTTAAAGTGAGACTCATACACCAGTTGTGGCATATGAGTCTTAGTAGCTAAAACCCAAGACATAGATTTCTAGGAGTGTATTGTTTAATGTGCAACTTGAAATTAGGTCCCAAGACCTAGGTGGGACTCATATGCCCAAGGTGGTGTATGAGTCCCAAATGTAGTACCCCTCCGTTTATGCTTATGCTTTCTACTGTTATGTTTTCATACTGTTAGATTATGATATTTTTTTTGGATATTTGATCGCTGGTTTTGAGCGATAGTGGATTTATTCTGTGACATGATGATACATTGTATGGTGATTACTGATTTTAGACATGCTTTGAGATAGTGTAGATGTTTATTTTCAGTTGATTATTGCTATGCATATGTTTTGATGGACTAACAGTTATTATTACGTCAGTCTGATGTGATGTGTATTGGTGTGGAGAACGGAATCACATCACTCGCTTGCGAGTGCCTTGTGATATCCGTGATTTTCTCCGCACGGTGTGCCTGTACAATGGTTTATATATGTATATGCATGTTATTGCTTGGTTGCAGGAATTGCAGGTACATGACATCGACTCCACCTGGGTACTCAGGTCTGAGCATGTCAAGACTCAACAGATACGTTGATTGGGAGATAGTAGTTTGGTTCACCCTAGTCTAATCTATAATCCCAGTCTTAGTACATTGTCTGTTTTAGTTCAGAGTCATAGGATTGTTTTGCATTCTTCTATTTGGTTAATTGTTTGGAAGGTAAATTTGGTCAAATTTAATAATAGTTTATTATGTCTTATTTACTGTTATTTAAATTAATTTTTAAATGTTGAAGAAATTAGTTGTATGTTATTTAATTTATTAATTAGCTTATTTGGTTAAATGGTTTGATCTTAAAAGATTAAACTCATTTAATTAAATTAATTAATTAATTAATTAAATTAAATTATTTAAGTGTGTGGATAGATTTATTATTTGAAAATTAGATTAATTGTGGAAATGGCAATTTATATTAACAAATAAATCTTGCATTAGGAAATTGTAAATTTAAATTAAATAAAAATAAATGCATGCAATTGAAATTTGATTTTTAAATTTAAAATAAAATAATTAAATACATGCAAAATTGAAATTGGCAAAATTGCCGAGAAGTGGTGGAGAAGATATTTTGCAACCACTTCTCGACATGTGTGCCAGTGCATTAATTGATTATTGTTGAGGAAATTTATTTACGGGAGGTAATATTGGATCTGGGAAATCACAGAGGTTGTTCAATTTTCTTTATGGGAAAAATATCTGGGCTTTGCAAAATTTATTTGTTTATGTCATTTTGGGTAATACTGTATATTTGTGGAAGATCCCTTGGATGATCTTTGTGGTTAGTAAAAGCTCTCTTGGATTTGGGATTTCCTTTGAAGAAGCTTTTGGGAATTGTGCGCTACAGGCAAGAGGATTTCTCCTACAGGCAGTTTTAATATTACAGGTATTTTTCTTGTTTAGTTTGTTTCTTTTTTTTAAATGTTAGAGAAAAGATTTGTTTGTGTTTCCTGTATTTATCTGGGGAATTTTGTTAAACTTGGTTAAACTATAGGAAATTTTCAAACGACATAGGAAAGAATTTTCAAAGAATTTTTTAATGTAGTTTCCTGTTTAAAATTGTTAAGGGTATTTGCTGAAATGAATTAGATATTTTTAGTTATGAATCTGCTGTGATTTTAGTTGATAAGTTCTTGAGGAATATTTGTTTAAATGTACAAATTTCTTAATTTATTCTGTAGAAAAGAAAATATACCCTGTGAAAAATATTTGCATAATCACAATATTTTATTCACAATATTTTATTTACTGTTTTAAAATATGTATATATATATATATTTGTTAATTGTATATGAAGATTTTTCATTAAAATTCTTTTCAAAAATTGTGAAATCCGCGTACGGACTTTCATCAAATTCACACATTATTTAATATTTTGAAATGTATTATTTCGGATTTCGTTTATCCATGGAAGGAAATTCTGTAGTTTTTATGAAATAAAATTCATTAAATGTTCATTTCTGCTATAAGGTGAGGGGCCGAGGGCTTACCCCATGGCCGACCCCCCCACAGGGAGCCGGCTGTGAGGGCAGCGCTCAGCGCTGCCTTCACAGGTAGTGCCGGCGCTGCCGGCAGTGCCGAGCCCTCCCATGAGGGTTTCTGCTGTGAGGGAGCCGACCCCTGTTTAAAAAATATATTTTATATGAAACTTAAAAATGAGTTTCTTTTTAATTATTATTAAATTTACCTTTTGTTTTACATTTATATATTTAAATATAATTTATATATGATATATATTAATTATAATATATATTATATATATATATGTGTTTGATTAAAAATGTTTTAAATACATATTTTGATTAATATATTAATGTGGATTAGTGCTAAATGGGGTGTAAGTTTATATTTATATATATTTACATTTAGATAATTATGTTAAAAAAAAAAAGATTTGATTGTGTAAATTTATTTAAATGTATTGAATATTGTTGTTAAGTATAAGAAGGATAGAAATAGAAATTTGTTGTTAAAATATGCATTAAAGTAAGGAGATTTTTTTTAAAATGCATGAACGAAATTATGTTTTAGTTGATTTATTTTGAGCTTATATTATTGTTTGTCTGGATTTAGCATATCCGAACATAAGATATATACTTATCTTGATTTGCTATTAGTCATGTTCTTTTGGGCAATTTGGGAAAGTCTTAGTTGAATAAGTCTTCCAGAATGAATAGTATAGAAAGGGAGTATTATTGTTCAAATATATTTCTTGAGTTGACTTGGGATGTGCATGTGATTGATTATGGTGTTTTGATACCGTTGTGGGTCATTTGTTAATGTGTGATAAACTTTATGCACTTTGTAAACCCTAGTTAGGAAAACTTAGTATATCCTTTTTATGTTTAGGGGAGTGGCTTTTTGTAAGGGCCGACACACAAAGTGGTCTCAGGGTAACTTACAAAGAGTTAGTAAGTCAGTGAAAACTAAAGAACACAGTAGTTAGAATTAAAACTATTAACAAGATGATTATGCCTCACTTATTGACTCTTGAGCTACTTCAGTCTTGAGAATAAGATGAGAAGGCCTAAAATAGAAAATCGGTGTCTTGTTTCTTCAAAAGACATTCGATTCCGCAATGACTTGCAATGGGGCCGGGTTTCGTAAGAGGTTACCAGGGTAACCCAAGGATGGGGGCCGAAACCTAGGAAGAAACACCAAGGTAACCTTTGCAACGTTGTGATGACACTCCACCTAAAGTAACAATTAACCTTGTGTATGTAGCACATTCAATCGTCAAAATATGGAAGCAATGTAACCATTAGTCTTTTATGTACTAGTGTCTAGGGTTAGTAGATTAGGTCTAGGTAACCTTATTACTATCTCCTAGCACGGGGGGTGGACCTACGGGTACCACATGGTTGGGTGGAACGTGCACCTTACTCCGTTGGGTCCCCAGTTTGTGATCATGGCATCGAGAGCTTCATAGATGGAGAGCTCATGCTTGGAAACTTATGTGTACTTCTTCATTGTAATTTATAAACCTTGTATTTAAAACATCCCTCAATTGTTATGAGGTGAACACTTGTAAAATGTAAACATTATTGAACTACCTCATCAGATGGATGAGTATTGTATATTTTATCAAATGCAATGTAAGGAAACAAGTTGGTACTTATGTTATCTTGAATGGAGTTTTCAAATGTTATGCAATGTTTATCTTTATGTTTATGTATTAATTAATATATGTGCAATGCGAAATACGAAAGTCGTCTATGGAAACTCAAAGTCTAGTGTAACGTCGTATAGCTTAATGAATGTATGCAACTAATTAACTAAATAATTATACTTTAAAATTTTTTTTATTATACTTTTATACACTATTGCAACATTCCTTAGGTTATTATGACGGGGCATTACAGATTGGTATCAGAGCCAAGGTTACAAACACTGGACGCTCTAGGTAATCGTGAGCCCATTAGGTTGACCTAGTATGTAGTGTCGCAAACTGTTAGCCTTGGTTGAATAGAATCTAAGACTCATTATTGTTATGTGTAAGAACATGCCTAGGCGAGGAGGAAGAGGTCATGGTAGAGGTCGAGGTGGAGGCTGAGGGCCAATCCCTCAGGTTACTCCCCCTCTGAGCCCTCATCACAGTGATCAGGCAGAATAGTTGGGTCAGAGAAATGAGGGATAGAATCCTAAACAGTCAGCAGTAGAGGGTTCTTAGATACGTCCATTATTAGAGGAGGTCCTAGCTCGTCTTGGACCTAGACAGGTAGATGAGCAGGACGCTGTCAGAGAGAGAGATAGATCTCCTAGGAGAGTAGAGGACACAACACATCAGGATGCTATTACGGCAGGTCATATGAGGGATTTACTGAGGGCACGCCCTCCTACCTTTGATGGTACAGGAGGTGGCTTAGAGGCTAAGACCTGGCTACTGGATTTGGGTAGATGCTTCGCCATGCAACCATACAGTAGCAATACCCGTGCGAGATGCGCTATTATGCACTTGAGAGGATTCGCCTCTACTTGGTGGCGCCTAGAGGAGCAAAAGCTCCATTTGGATATTGGTTCTATGTCTTGGGAGATGTTTCTCGAGAGGTTTAGAGCTCGGTTCCTATCAGAACATTGGAGGCAGTGTAGGGCTGACGAGTTCCATGATCTACGTCAGTTGGCTCTTTTTGTAGAGCAATATGAACGTAGGTTCTATGAACTCAAGCAGTATGTTGGTATTGGCAATGATGAGCCTATGCTAGTACAACACTTCATCAGGGGTTTAAACACCTGCATCAATGGTGGTGTCCGAGTCTTTGAGCCAAAGACTATGGAAGTCACGGTGGAGAAGGCCCGAATAGTAGAGGAGAACCTTGTTATGGCTTTAGGTGGTCACACAGGAGTGTAGATTGGTAGTGCTCTTGTAGCAGGTTTTAGTCCATGGGGTGGACAGGCATAGACAGGTGGTTCCTCTAGGAACCAACAGACACCCACAAAGGGTGGGCAATAACAACAACAACGAACACCTCAAAAGAACAACAACCCACAACAACAACAGGGTAATAGTCCTCAAATAGGAAAGGGTCGTAACTGGTGGCGCAACAAGCGCAATAGGAAAGATCAGTCTGCATAGAGTGCTCAGTCTACTGTCAGTAGGGGTAGTTTCCAGCAATCCAATGCACCTTCGAGTGGTAGAGGATTCGGTAGAGGCACAGGTACAGGTTGTTACTCATGTGGGCAGGGACACATAGCTAGGCAGTGTCCGATGAGAGGTTCTACTGGTTTTGGGCCTCGACCTACAGTTTCTGAGCCTACGGTGGGAGATGCAGGACAATCACATACAGTATATGCTACGGTTAATGACCGCCAAGCTGATCACCAAAACATAGTGGTCGAGACTTCAGGTAAGTTACATGGTGTTAGTGTTTCTATACTTTTTGATTCTGGAGCCACTGACTCCTTTATTTCATCGACTATCGTAGACCGTTGTGGTCTTGTGGCGATAAAGCAAGGTGGTAAGTGGCAAGTTGAATTCGCCTCAAGGGTGAAAGTAGCAGTAGAAAACTTAGTACATAATTGTGAACTTAAAATTGGGATGTTAACTACCTTAGTAGATTTATATGTTACACCTTTAGGATCGTATGATATAGTTTTAGGTATGGATTGGTTAGCATCTTATCATGCTGTAATTGACTGTCGACTTAAGATAGTTAGTTGCATTAGTGATTTAGGTGCAAAAGTGGAAATCGAAGGTATTCAAAGACCTATCTCTTTGCAGATGATATCTGCTATGCAGTTAAAGAGATGTCTTCATCAGGGATGTCAACTGTTTGCAACAACAATTACTGATTTGGAAGAGGGTGAGAGTCGAGAGGTATCTCTTGATGATCATCCTATTCTTAGGGAATTCGCTGACGCTTTTCCCGATGACATTCCTGGAATGCCACCGAAGAGGGATATTGACTTTAGAGTTGACCTAGTTCCTGGAGCTAAGCCTATTTCTAGGGCTCCATATAGAATGATGACTCAGGAGTTAGAGGAACTTCGTATTCAGTTGGAGGAATTATTAGAAAAGGGATTCATTCATCCAAGTGTTTCCCCTTGGGGAGCACCTGTCATCTTCGTTAAGAAGAAGGACGGATCTCTTAGGCTGTGCATTGACTATCGTCAATTGAACAAGGTATAATTGTCCAAAAATGCATGCTCACTTTGAGGCAATGAAACTTCAAGCTTTCCATTGGGTGAGTATCCAAAAAGGGTGGCTTAGTGAGAAATCCATGCCTCTGTATCAACTTCTCACTGTATAATGAGAAGTTAATGCCTACATTTATGATTCTCATCATACTAACCATACCAAAGCTATACCTCCTGATAACTTTGACAAGGTGCCACATAATGTGAACAACAGGATCCATGAAGCAAGAAAAAATTCATATGCTTGACACCCATGAACAAATAGGATGGCTCCATAGGCAAGAAAAGTGTGTAATGTAAGGTGGCCATATAACTAATATTGTAAATGCAGAAGTAGTGTAAGGAGCATTCAAAGGGATTTTTCTTAGTTCATGTAAGGTCTCTTCTTAGGGAACATTATGCCTAATGTCTCCAAGAGAGGACAAGTCAAAGAAATATCACACTCTTAGAGGAAATCAAACCCAATGACACCACCAATAAAAGGATGCATCACAAGAATAAAGAAAACCACACAATGAAACATGAGTGTTGATGTATGCCCCCACTTTAAAGTGGTTGCTAACATAATTGCTGTGAGCAATTGCTTTAAAGTAGAAGAATACATGAGAGGTTGTTTGGAAAGCCCTATGCCAAGTCATACGTTCTCGAATGAAACTACATCATGCATAAAGGGTTGTCCGCAAAATATAACTCAGTATATCACATGTGAGCCAACTTAAGGTATGTCGCCCACATCCCAAGCTTTCTAATATATATACATGGAAGGCGTTCAACTAGCCAAAAGAGACAAGTGTCATACAAGGACAAGGCTAACCTAAACCCCTTGCCCCCACTTAGTGCAAGACAAGGATGCGCCGAGGTGATTGATGAGAGAAAGTTAGTATCAATTAGAGGAGCTAGGTGCTTCAACACAAGGAAGAGCACCACAATCCTTGAGATGTTGAATTTTGTTACTCAAAGCCTTACATTCATAAGTAGAATGACCATGAATTCTATGATATGCACAAAATGAATTCTTGTAGTAAAATTTCTTTCATGTTCTTGGAGGGAGAGATATCAAGTGATCTTGGAGGTGTCTCGACAAGATACTCTTTTGATCAAAAGTAGAAGATGTCCCTTTATTTTGTAACAAAGATATATCTTGCTTAGTACAAGGTGTCATACTTACACAAGACTCTTTAGATTGTGAGATTTTGTACTCTTCTTTAAAGGAAGGTGTAAAATATAATGAACTCCAATCATTAGTGTTTTGCATGATGAAATTTATGTCAAGAAAATATTTCTCTATTTCTTTCATTTCTTTCAAGGGACAACCACTAGTTTCTATCAATTTAGGATGCACTAGTGTTAAAGTTGGCTTAGGAGAATCTTTTGTAAGAGTGTTGATATTGAGTAAAGGTTTGCTTGTTGCTTTCAAGGGATAATAACCAAGACCCCTAGTTGTTTATTGTGTGTTAGATTCTATAGGGACACAAATACCTTGTTCTCTAGCACAACATCCTTTTCCACTATAACCAAGTTGTTTCATAAGTTCATAACCTTTTCCATAAAGCTTTTCCATTTCTTTCAGATCTAGTTGTTGTTCATAGTTAAGTTAATCAAAGTTTGTTGTGTATGCTATCTTTTGTTCTAAAGTGGCCAATATGGATGCTTTCAAAGGGTCTTTCAAATTTTGTATTGACATTACCACTTTTTCTTTTCACTTTTCTAAATATTTTGTTATGATCTTGTATTCTCCCATGAATATAGGTGTGAAATCCAATGATGCCAAGTCATCTAGTGATTAAATTTTGAAGGGTTTTGGACACCTATCCTTTTGTTCTTCTTGCATAGGTTTTGCTTATATAGTTGGTGTCAATGTTTTCAAAGGATTCTCCTTATTTTTCTCAATGAGTAAATTGTTTGGTTCATGATCAACCTCGATTGTATACACTTTGTTGTTGTAGATATACTTCATTTTACGATGAAGAGTTGAAGGTACCCCATTCATTGCATGAATCCATGGTCTTCCTAAAAGAAGATTATATGAAAGATCATGAGGAATTACATGGATCAGGGTTTGCAATGTAGCCTTTCCAACTTTCACAGGTAACATTATCAAACCAAGTGGTTGTTTCCCTACGTTATGAAACCCACAAATAGATAAAGAATCAGATTGAATTTAGCTTTTTCTCTACTTCGATCTTGTCAAGAAGGTTTACATTACACACATGAAGAGCTGACCCATTATTAATGAGAGCACACTTTATACCATGTCTAAGAACATTAGCATTAATTACAACTATTATTATCAAAGCATCATTTTTTTTTTGCACTTCCAAAGGAGGTAACTCACTTTGGTGAAAAATAATGTCAACATTCATTCCTTGAATTAGGGCTGCTATGTCATTCGGCTGCACATTAGGAGGGGTAGGAACTTGTTGTAAAGCACTTTGAATCATGTTATGATAATGAGGGAAGGCTTGAATAAGGTCCCATAATGATATCTTAGCAGGAGTATTCCTTAGTTGTTCAACAAGATTGTACTCCTTTTCATTATGTTAAAGGAAAACGAGGGGCACTAGGAAAGATAGGGTTAGGAAATGGGAGGGATGTTGAAGGTATTTTTATTGGTTGTAGATTGTTTCTAGTGTTATATGTATGAGCAATAGTATTGTAGCTTGGCTAATATGACATAGTATTCTTAGGTGGTTCGAGGATGAGGATAGGTTTGTTTTGAGTTTGAGGTTTGTGTGAAGGTGGGTAAAGGATGAGTTGAGATTTAATAATATTAACTTCTATTAGGGAAGGGGATTCTAATGTCACTTCACCATATTCATCTAAGAAAGCCTCATTACTAGTGTTTGAAAGACATGCATCATTTCCATAATTCTCTTGCACCATGGTATCTACCCTAGTAGGAGAGTTTTTAGGAGAACAACAAACTAGATGTTCAAATTCAACATTCAAAGGTTGGTTCTTCTAAAATGACTTCATCACAAGTAAGGGAGTTGTAGTGCCCATTGTTTAAGTCATTCTTGACATTCAAGTAGGTTGTTTGTTGGACAGTCATGTCGTTTTAACTTGTTAAAAGTGTTCATTGGTGTATTATGGTTTATTGTGTTATTGAATATTTTATACGACCTTGTGCAATCAATTAATTAAATTAGAATTCCTTAGGAGGTAACTTAAATAAAATTAAAATTAAAATAATAATATAATACAAAGTTATTAATAAACAATTAGATTAAATTATTTTATGATGTTTTGTTGAGATAATCATGTAATTATAAAATATATATATATATAGAGAGAGAGAGATAGAGAATATTGTTTTAAATAAGGAAAGTAATATGATTTTAAATTAAATAAAAGATGATAAGATTTGAAACAAAAGAAAACTCAAACAAAAATAGAAAAGCTGGGAAAAGATGGATAATTATTTTAATATAATTCTAAATAAATCTGGAAGATAAGACTTTTGAACTGATGGTAAAATCAAGGAAAAGATAGAAAAATCTTTCTCCATGGACATGCAAAGTTTGAATTAACTATTGAGTTAAATCTTTCTATTTTGTAGATTCTATTTCTAAAAATGAAACAACTCCTTTTTAGTTAAATCAACATCTTTTGGGAAAAGTTTTTCATCTTTGATTTTTGGGGTTCTTCAAGGGGATTTGGTTTGAAGAAAATCTTCTATATAAAAAAAAAAAACAATTGCATTTTTCTTCTATGGATTGTTTTATAGGAAAATAAAAATAGTAGGTGGAGGAAGGTGGATCATGGTTGAATTGTTTTGAGGAAACGAAAGTTATAAATTTAAGGAGCTTGGTTTCGATATCCACTTTCAGTTGTGTCATTCATTTTCTACCAGGTTTCTCTCTTTCTCTCGCATAGTCTGTTTCTACTCCTTTGAAGAAAAAGGCTAGAATGAAATCCTGTATAGAAATCTAACTAGTCTCTTATTTACCAATTCTGATTGTGACTGTAAATTTATATCTTAAATGGTGAGATTTGATTTCAATACTCGAATTTACTTTGTGGATTTTTCATTGCATATGCTTGAAAAGATTTAAACTCAACCTTTCTGCTACTTCACCGATATCCAATAAATAATTTATGTGCATGAGTCAACTCCAATCTATCTGTGAGATTTCGTTCTTCCCATAATGAAGACAGTTTGACAAATTACACTTCAAGATTTGCTTGGTGTATTCATATCCTTGCATCTTATACTCTTAACTGATTATTTCAAATCAGATGATCTTATGACTACTATTTATATTGGGTATTGATGCTTGTTTGCTTCCCTTTTATCTCCTAATTCATCTTCGATTTCATCTTATCTAAAGCGTACCCTTATAATGGTATTGTTGGCCTTCCTACGAAGGTAGATTTTGGAGTCAACCTCAGTATAAATAGGTGATTGAACATCATGCCATTCTAGTGATGTAGGATAGACCAATGGTACGTTGGTTTTTCCTTCTCCACTAAATGTTTCGATGTGAAAAGGTCTTAAGGCACTCGCCGTCATCCTCCAATTATATACGAACCTGTTTATGTTTGTTCTCTTTATAAATGGCCACCTGTATAAAAATCTTGTTGTCTCCTTGGTCATCAGCCTATTTGTGATCGTGTGTCTATGCTGGCTTATATACATATATAATTAGGTGGATCGACCCTACCATCGAAATAGTGATCAGTTTTTGAATGGTGTCCTGATCTTTCCCATTCTAGTCTGCACAATCTATCATACTTGACAACCGACTTGGCCTAGTTGCATAGCATGCACGTATCAAAAGTTGTTCTTGGTGTTTGGTTGCTAATTGAGAACTGAATGAAGTAGTTGCTTACGCCTTTTAGGGGTGATCCTTTCTTATATTTTGTAGCTGTCCTCCCGAGATTGTAAATTTAGCCTTAGAATTTACCGTATGTTTATTTCCTCTTCTCCCATGTGATTCTAATCTTCTTTGGAGTGGATCGTTCATTCTTCTAAAATCGATACCTATAGAGCAATACATTTTGGGCCTATTAAGATTTGTAAGTGAAATTGTTTTTTGGTGATATATCCAGCTTACTAAGGATTTTATGCCATACATGTATGAATCCGATCCATCTCGTACCTCTTTGAATTTGGTAGGAACAAGCTTTTTATATGTTTACTTCTTACATTTTCAAGAGTCTTGATTTCTCCTTACCTTTGCTTCAAGCTCTGCAGTTTCCTATCATAATTTTTGCATCCATCCACCTACAGGAATGTAGGGTAAGTCATAGCTTCGGTTGGTGTGAGGAAGGGATATGGCGTCCAACGTATCATTGTATCAGTTGACTTTTACTTAAAATTCAGTGAGTTGTATATAATTATGAATTGGACCTAGAGCAAAACAACGGGTCACTCCAGTATTTAAGCTCATTGTGGTTATTAATAGTAGTGCATTAGTAAATAATTATGCTTATAAATATATATAAATATATATATATATATAAATTTATATACATGAGAGTAGTTATAACATAAGAGTATTTCTATATGTATGAAACTCATTGAGTATTTTAAGGAAGTTTTATTGTGGAATTTAATATGTGAGGGATACAATCCTTTTAGTTACATTAATGTGTAGTACATAAGTAGTTTAAAGTAAATAAATCCCTCCCTTTTATTATAATCTTAAACATTTAAGGAACCACTCTTAAAGAGTTTAGCGAACTAAGTGTGCAAATAATTTAGGATTAAGGAGAGGATATTAACTATGATAGTTATATAAACGTGTGTGTGCGAAAGAGTGTGTTTATCACTGTGTTTATCGTTGAGTAATGTTAGATCTTTCATTATTTTATTACATTCATATTATTATAGTAACTCTGAATAAGTAATTTACCTTTGGTTATCAAGTTGCATTTCGTTAGTTTATTGAGTCTAGTGGTTAAGATGAATGATAAGAGAGTGGAATTAATTTTGATATTTGATTACTTACGATTTATATATATGTGTGTGTGTGTGTAAGGAGATAAGTATTTAACATATTTTAGGTGGCAATATATTGCTCATATTTTAATATATTTTAAATTGCAATAGGTATGCTTGTATATGTATTTAAATGGTGATGGTAAGGGAATGTTTCCATTTTGGGGTGGTCTTTTGGATATCATTTCCCTTTATAATCATTTAATGACTGATTTGTAAGTTCTCTTTATGGATAAGTTTTTAGCATACTTGAGAATGTTACCACAAAATGCTTGATTATTTTATATGGGTGAGTTGTAAAGTTATTTGATTTGGGTGGTTAATTGATTTGGATAATGAATGTCGTTTCATTTGAGTTTTGGTTGTTGATTTTATTAGAGTTGATTTATTGAGTTGTGAGTGGTTGGTTACTTAAGGTGTTCTTTAAGAATTTGTGCCTTGGAAGTATCAATTGTTTATAGGATAATTTGATGGTTCTATCTTGATGTGACTTTCTCTTCAGTTAATTTTTAATTTGAAGAGTCTCCATTCATTGGATTTGCAAAACTCATTTTATTCTGACTTACTCTTGTTTTTGAGTACTTGAGTAGTCATTTTCTTGGGCTTCCAGAGGCAAGGGTAGTCTGGTTTTATATTGATTCTTCATTGATTTGACTCTCACCAAGATTTTGATCGTAATGGTGATTTTGAGATTATGCTTGGGTTGTACCTGATTTCATGAGCAATTATGTATATGGCTATTGGCGAGATGGTATATGCCTCGCATGTATTTCTTTTGAGATTGGATCTTTTTCTTTTTTGGTACAACCCTTGGATTTTGGTTTATGTTTTGGGTCTCTAGGGAGAGTGGCTCTTTGTGGGGGCCGATGCCTTAGGTAGGAGGAAGAGTCAGGATAATCCACACAAGAGTTAGAGTAAAAAGTGATAAATTAATTCAAGAATTTAGGGGGTTGGGTAGTAATAACATTAACAAGATAAGAATAGATGCCTCGTCCACCTGTTAGGGCTTTCACAGACTAAGGGTGGGCTAAGAAGGCTGTGGTTGGAAAGGTCGTTACCTTGTCCTCATGAGAGGTTAACGGCTCCGCATGAGTCACCCTATGGGGCTGACGCCTCAGGTAGGAGGAAGAGCCAGGATAACCATAGATGGGGGCCGGTGCCTCAGGCAGTCAGGAGCAGCCAACACTTAGAGGAAGGGCCAAGATAACCCATGCAGGACTATGAGATGACACTCTCCTCTAATACCCCTTATGTTTTGTTATCTTTGCAAGCCTTTGGAAGTGATTTAGTGTTGATATCCTGTGGAAGTGATTTAGTGTTGTTATCTTTTGGAAGTGATTTATTGTTGTATGTTTCGAAAGCGATTTATTGATGTTATGTTATATGATTTATTGTTGCTATATTTTGGAAGTGGTTTATCATTTTTTTGAAGTGATTTATTGATGTCATGTTTTGGTCGTGGGTTATTGATGTTATTATTATCCTCGTGCCTTTCGTCACTCTTGTATGATGTTGAGTCATGTTGTCCTCTGTTTGGATGTTCTTGGTCGAGGATTATTTCTTGTTAGCTCCTTAACACGGGGGGTGGGTCTTTAGACCCACGTGGTTGGGTGGAACGTGCTAAGCACCCCATTGGGTCCCTAGTCGAGGATTGAGAGGTGCAGATTTGTGCCACTTACAGAGACTCCAAATTGTACCTGACTTGGAGCTAGTCATGATACTTTGTACTTATCTATTTAGTTGTATCATCCTATTTTGTTATATGGTTCCTGTTCACGTTGGGGAACACTTTTGTATCATTGTAATACTCAAACAATGTAATGTATTGAAATGGATGTAATGTATTATCTTTGGTAAACCTTGTGTGGATATTGATTCATGGTAGCTGTTATTTGATGTGTTGTATCTGTGGAAATATGCTTCACTGAGTTCTTATGATGATATTGAGTTTTTCATTATGTTGTGTTTACTTAAGTGTATGGTTTCTTATTGATGAATTTTAATGTAGGTGCCATTATTGTGATCATACATTTGATCATGGTTTATTCTCTTGTCTTTTGGTTGTTATCATTCCTATATGGGATTAAGTTTCGTAATGTCACCTCGTGTACCCCAAGGGACGTAAGTGTTAGTGGATTTGTTTAAATGAATTTCATGTCATAACTTAATGTGCATTTCATGTATGTGTACGTTTAAAAAAAAAATTGTGCGGTAATTGTTGCATTAGTTGTCCTCTAGGGTTCGCATGACGGGACGTTACAAGAGTTATCAATGGTTGGATTGTCTTGTTTAAATCAATGATGGACTTCTCTTGTTCAATAATTTTTTCTCTAGGGAGAGAGAGGCAAATAAAATTCTCACGACTCTCATTGGTGTGATATTCTAATGCCAAAATATCTTCTTCACAACTAGGAGAGATACTAGTAGAAGAAAAAGTATGATTATCATGGTCATCTATGATTACATTCCTTTGTCCCGTAATGTCTTCCAAAATAGGATAGGTAGGGGAAGAAAAGTAAATAGGGTTGTCATAGATCTTAAACATTTGATCATCTAACACCAACATATCCTTCTCACAACTAATATGATTGTCATGATTTATCACAATTGCATCCTCTTTTACTAAGATATTCTCATAAGCAAGAGGTGAATGTGAATTAGGTAAGGTGATTTTTAGAAATGTGTCTATGATCTCCTTCTCTTGTGCCATAATATCTTCCCAAGGGGGATGAGGAGAAGGACAAAAAAAAATTTCATGATTCTCAATGAGTGCATCTTCTTTCACCAAGATACCTTCATCACTAATAGGAGAGGTATTAGGAGAATAAAAACTATTATCATCATGGTTATCTATGCTTGTATCATCTTCTATCATGTAGCACCCCTCCATTTTGCTCTTTTGATCGAACAGTGTTCTTCTATGTATGCTTTATTTCTGCTAGCACTTTGACTATGGTACTTGGTTCTATTCGATCGCGACTGTTAAGCGATGCGTATGTGATATTTTGATGTGATGGAATTTTACTCTGATGTTATCATTATGGCATGTTTTGAATTAGCGTAACAATTATTTAATTAAAATGCCTTATGCTTTTATTATATTATTGATCTTAGACTTGTCCGTTAACAAGTCTGTATTGGTGAAGGGGATGGGATTGTATCACTCGCTTGCGAGCGCCCTACGATTCTGAGATTTCCTCTTCACGGTGTGCTTTATTATATCATATATATATGCATGTTCGATATACTCTTTGTTTGCAGGTTGACAGGTATAGGACATCGACTCCACCTGATTTCACAAGTTTGAGCATGTCCATTGACCAACGGTAATCGATTGGGAGATAGTAGCTAGGTTTTCCATGCCAAGTCATCACCCTAGTCATAGTGTGTCGTCAGGTTGTCTTCGGGTTTAGTTGTTTTAATATGGTTCATTCCTCGGTTATCTATTTAATTTCATATTATAAAGGTTATTAAATGGTGGGTGTAGTTAAAATGATGATTAAATATATCTAGTTGCAATGTTGCAATGTTATTTATTTTATTGATTAATTTGATTTAATTAATAAAATTATATTTAGTTTATTGATTAATTAGGTTAATGGTGATAAATTAAATAAAGTAGTTGTTTTGGCATTATGGATATTAAGATTTTAAAAAACAAAAAGGGAAATCATGTTTGGATATTTAGAGTTAAATAAAAATAAAAATGGAAATATGTTTTATATAGCACTTTTTGAAAATTATAGATAAAATAAATTCTTTACAAAATTTGAATTCTTTTTGTTAAAAGGAAATTTTGAAATGCATGAAATTTCAATTGGGAAGTAAATTTGTTTTAAATTTAAAAGAAAGGAAAATATCCCCAAAATTGCAATAAATTTGGTGGATGGGATATTTTAGGGGTTTGACTAAATTTGGGGAAAACTCTATTTAAGCAAATTGAATTTCATATATTTTTCAATTTTCAATTTGGTGGAGAATTTTTGCTGTGGCTTTGCTTGGATTTGAAGAAGAAGGTTGAAATTTCTTGGGTGGGCTGGAAAAAAAATTTGGAAGCACCATTTGAGTCCCTCTAGCTTTGGAGAAAAAACCAGGTTCCTTCTTTGAATTTTTTTTTTTCATTTTGAAATGAGTATCAAATCTTTGTTATGCTGTTGGAAAATCTTTAAAATGTTGTTTGAATTTCAATGAAAACCCATGTAAATTTGTTTCAAAACTTGCAAAATTCTGTCTAAATTAGGGGAAAGAGAACAAAACAAGAATCGCACAATGAAAAAATTGAAAGAAAACAAAAAAAAAATCTTTTCAAACTGAAAACTTAAAACCAGATATGGTGTTGTCAAATTTATTATTTTCATTGCAAAATTCTGTTGTGCAATTGCACAGTTTGACTGGAAATGAATATTTTGGGTATATATTTATAAATATATATATATATTTTATAAATATACTGTGTTTTTTTTTTTTTCTGGAAAATTATGTTTCAAAATTTACACAGGAAACATTTTTTTCCTGTAATAGGGTCTGCCCTATTTTCTTTGAAAGTTTATATATAAAAAAATTATATAATAAAAAATTTGTGGGAGAAGGGGGGGTCGTAGCTCTACTCCTACAGCGCCCATGGGAGGCGCTGTGGAAGCAGTGTCGCTGCCTTCACAGGCAGCAACGCTGCTCACATAACACACCCCATATGGGGGGCTGTGTGGCAGCTGCCTCTCCCTTTTTGGAGGGGCCCGTGGCCACATAGTGGTTACTCTTTTAAAAAAAAAAAAAATTAAAATCATTTTTTTTATATATTAATTTAATATTATAAATATATATTATAATAAATATATATTATATATATATTAATATTATATTATATATATATTATTTTAATATTTAAATTATTATTTTTTATATAATTAATTATTTATATAAATATATAATTTATATATATATTATGTATATATATAGTGTGCATATATTGCATATATATATAATGTATATATGCATTATGTATTTTTAAATAATTTAATTATTACTTGAGTTTAAATTGGTTATATTTAAATGTTAATTATATATTTCAAATATATATATAAAATTGTATATACATTAAGTATATATTTAATATATATGTGTATCCAAGTATAGTTAAATTTAAGTCGATTATTTATATTCATAGTTGAAATAAAGATTGATTTATTTTAATCAAATGATTTTATTTATCAAGTTGTTTAGATTATTGAGTATGATTGAGAAACTCAAAGTTAAATTATTGGTTTTTAATTTTCTCAACGTCGTGAAATAAATCTTATGTATTTTTTGGATAAATGCAAGTAACGTAGATTGAGTTGACTGGATTTAGGAAATCCTAACCTTAGTATATTTAATTGATTGACGTGCTTTCAAGCGATGTTTTGTTCATTCTTGATGTTGTGCAAATTAGAGTCAATGTTTTGAAGTCTTCCTGATAGGGTTTCATTTTTTGGTATGGGTTATCGTTATGATAGTCAACCTTTGGATTTCCTTGGGTAGTGCATCTAATCATATCCTGTTTTTAACCCGGTTATTGTGAACAGGAAGTGTGGGCTTTATGTCATGTATAGGGAGTCATTCTCCTTAGGTCACACTTGTGTACCCTTGGGTGTGGAGTTATTCCACATGTTGTCTTAGAGAAGTGGCTTGCAATGAGCGCCGACACACAAAGTGGTGTCAGGGAAACTCTTTGCAAGTTAGTTAATTCAGTGATAACATAATAAAATTTTAGAGGCTTAGGTTGCATCAAACACTTAACAAGATTAATTTTCCCTCACTCATGGACACAAGGGATTTTATAGACTTGGGATGAGACGAGAAGGCCTGGAATGGCAAGATCGTTGTCTCGTCTCTATGAGAGGCAATTGATTCTACATTGATTGCATGGGGGGCCGAGAGTCATTAGAGGTTACCAAGATATCCCAAGATGGGGGCCGAGACCTAGGAAGACTTACAAAGATATCCCATGTGACATTGTGATGACACTTCTCTTAAGTCAACAGTATGTTTGTATTAGTGATGTAATTGATTATTTAACTCTAGAAGCATTGTAACCTTCGTGTTATGTGATGTTGTACTTGTATTTAATTCAATTCAGTTTTGTGTTGTCTATGTCTAGAGGTAGATGGTCTTGCCTAGGAATCCTTGTTACTATCTCCTAGCACAGGGGGTGAGCCTTCGGGTATCACATGGTTGGGTGGAACGTGCACCTTAATCCATTGGGTCGTCTTCTTACTTTGTGGATGGGATTTCCAGTTGGAGAGCTCGTGGGATCCAATACTTTCATGCTTTATTCTTTCAGTTATTATTGTAATTTATTACCCCTCTTTGTATCGAGGTGGAAGATGTAATTTGTAACCTTGGATTTTGGAATTACCTCATTCAGGGAATGAGTGTTGTAATCTTATTGTAAAGTATATTATTGGAATCATGTGGAATTTCTTATGCCTTGACGTAATTTTATCATGTATGGAATGGATGTGTAATTAATTGTTAAATAATTAAATGTAATGGTTTTAATTCATTTTTGTTGTTTGGGTTTAAGTAAATCCAGTCTCATAACCTTAGGGGTTGTTGGCAGTGTGTAGTGAACTTTCATGCTTTTTGTACTTAAACAAAAAAAATTTATTGCATTTGTGTAGTTATTTGCAACTTCCCCTAGGGTTCATGGCAGGGCGTTACACATGGTATTAGAGCCTAGGTTTAAACACTGGGTACCTCTGGGATTATGATGAACACATTAAGCTTTTAGTTGTGTAGGTCTTATGTTGTGTACCTTGCCTAATACCTCGATGTGTCTGTGTAGGATTATGCCTCCCAAATGTGGAAAAGGTAGAGGGCGTGGTCGTGGGCATGTAGGCTGTCGTGGTGAGATTCAACATGACTCTCCTCATGAGGTTCCTATTATACCAGATCAGGAAGAGCACCAAGCATCTCATAATGTTTTAGGGGGTATAGCTCAGTAGCAAGATCTGCCAGGGATTGAGGCTACACGTAGAGCTCTAGAGGAGGCATTAGCACTCCTTGGTCAGAGACAGGCCGTGGTTCAGGGTAACCCTACTGAGAGGGAAGTTCCACCTCCGCCAGAGATGCACATGAGAGATTTGCTTAGGGCACATCCACCATTATATGATGGAGCCAACATTTGGCTAGAGGCTGAGACATGGCTCATAGACCTGGATAGGTGTTTTGCAATGCATTCGTACGGTAGCAATACCAAAGCACGATGCACTATCATGCACCTGCGTGGATTTGCTTCCACTTGGTGGAGGTTAGAGGAGAAAAAGCTCCACATAGACATCAACTCTGTATCTTGGGAGATCTCCTTGGAGTGGTTCAGATCCCGTTTCATATCAGAGCACTGGCGTCAGTGTCGAGGCGATGAGTTTCATGCCTTGCATTAGTTGGCCCTATCAGTTGAGCAGTATGAGCGATGCTTTTACGAGCTCAAGCAGTATGCAGGGGTAGGTGATGATGAGAGTATCTTGGTCCACCATTTTTTCAAGGGCCTAAATGCCCGTCTTAGCGGAGGAGTGAGGGTTTTTGAACCCAAGACCATGGAGGTAGCAGTGGAGAAGGCGCGTTTGGTGGAGGAGAATCTGGTTTTTGCTCTAGGAGGCCATATGGGTGCACAGATAGGCAACAGTTTGGCGATGTGGTCTAGTGCTAGAGGAGGACAGTCTCAGGGAGGTGCACCTTCCAAAGCTCAGTAGGGACTGTCGCAAAGTGGATAGCAATAGGCATCGCAAGGGAAACGTAAAGTTTTCCAGCACAGACAGGGGGACAGAAACTGGAGGCGCATTAAATGCTTCAGCTATGATCAGCCAACTCAGAGTTCCCAGTCCACCTTCAGGGGTAGTGCACATCAGTCTAGCACACCATCTGGAGGCAGGGGTTATGGCAGAGGTACTGAGTGTTTCGCATGTGACCAACAGGGCCATATAGCTAGAATTTGTCCCAACAAGGGCACATTTGGGTTTTCTCAGGGACCAACAGCATATGAGCCTACAGTTGGGGATGCTGGTCGAGGGCATCGTGTTTTTGCAGTGGTTGATAACTGCCAGGCATAGCATCAGGGTACCGTGGTTGAGTCATATGGTATGTTATTAGGTAACCCAGTTACCATTTTGTTTGATTCTGGAGTGTCAGACTCCATCTCTTCTTTCGTTGTGGTGCGATGTAGATTGGATGCTGTAAGGCAAGTCGATAGGTGGTAGGTGGAGTTAGCCTCGGGTGCGAAGGTTGCATTCCATTCCCTTGTTCTAGATTGTAGATTGGAGGTTGGACTTCTTTATACTACATTGGATCTTTGAGTTATTCCTTTGGGTTCTTATGACATTGTCATAGGGATGGATTGGCTAGAGGCGCATAGTACAGTCATAGATTGTTGGCATAAGTTGATTTGATGCATTGAGGCATCTGACAGAGTAGTAGAGGTAGTGGGAGTTCAGAGGCCGATCTCCTTGAGGATCATCTCAGTTATGCAGTTGAGAAGGTGTGTGTGTCAGGGTTGCTAGTTATTTGCTGTTACAGTGGATGATTTGGATCTAGGAGGTGGAGAGGAGAAAGTCTCTCTTGATAGTCACCCCATTCTTCAGGAGTATTCTGATGTCTTTCCAAACGAGATTCCAAGGATGCCACCTTAGAGGGATATAGACTTCAAGATAGACCTTGTACTTGGATCAGAACCCATTTCTCGAGCTCCTTATCATATGACCACTCAGGAGCTGAAAGAGCTTCGCTTGCAGCTTAAGGAGTTGTTAGAGAAGGGTTTTATTCGCCCTAGTGTTTCTCCATGGGGAGCACCAGTGATCTTTGTGAAGAAGGATGGTTCACTTTGGTTATGCATTGATTACCGACAGTTGAACAAAGTGACCATCAGGAATCAATATCCTCTTCCTAGGATTGATGATCTATTCGACCAGATCAAGGGTGCCACAATCTTTTCAAAGATTGATCTTAAGTCTGGATACCATCAACTTCGTATCTTCAAATCAGACATCCATAAGATAGCGTTTCAAACGCGGTATGGTCACTATGAGTTCACAGTAGTACCATTTGGGTTGAAAAATGCCCCCTCTATGTTCATGAGTCTAATGAACGGGGTATTTCTCACATACCTAGAAAGATTTGTCCTTGTGTTCCTTGATGACATCTTGATATACTCTAGGATAGTGGAAGAGCATGAGGAACATTTACGACAGGTATTACAGTGTTTGCGGGATAGTAGCTTTATGCTAACTTGTCGAAGTGTGAATTCTTCAAGACTAAGGTCCAATACCTTGGTCATGTGATCTCAGGGGAAGGTATTTCAGTGGATCCTGTAAAGATCCAAGCGATCTCAGATTGGCCTGCGCCCATGAATGTGGCAGAGATATGTAGCTTTATGGGGCTAGCGGGTTATTACAGGCGTTTTGTGCAGGGATTTTCAAGGATAGGCCGTCCTATCACCTCCCTTCAGAGGAAAGGGAAGAGGTTTGAGTGGTTAGAGAAGTGTGAGGCAGCGTTTTAGGATCTGAAGGGGAAGCTGACTAGTGCACCAATACTTGTGATACTAGATCTGACTAGGGACTTTGTAGTTTGTACAGATGCGTCCTTGGAAGGATTAGGTGCAGTGTTGATGCAGGAGGGTCATGTCATTGCATATGAGTCACGTAAGCTCAAGGATCATGAGTTGAACTATCCCACACATGATCTCGAGCTAGTGGCAGTGGTTCATGCATTGACGAGGTGGAGGCATTTCCTTCTTGGCCATAGGTTTGAGTTGCATAGTGATCATAGAAGCCTTCAGTATATTTTCACGCAGCCCAACCTTAATGCTAGTCAAAGGTGTTGGATGGAGTTTCTCTGCGAATATGACTTTGAGGTGAAGTATATCTAGGGGAAAGAGAATGTCGTAGTGGATGCACTTAGTAGGAGGAGACATGAGATATCTGAGTTGACTCTTGTATTAGATTTACGGAGTAAGATTCTTTCTGCCCTTCCAGTGGATAGTTGGTATTAGGAAGTTAGGACATAGACTGAGGTAGGAAGAACCCTTGAGGGCAGGTATTCAGGTTATTCTCTAGATGCAGATGAGATATTGAGGCACATGGGACGCATATACGTTCCTTCATCAGGTGATCTTCGCACCTTGGTCATGACTGAAGCACATCGTGCACCTTATTCAACCCATCCTAGGGTGAAGAAGATGTATGCAGATCTATGTCAGTTGTATTTTTGGCCAGGGATGAAACACGATATTGCAGATTATGTGTCGCGATGTCTTGAGTGTCAGCGGGTGAAGGCTGAACACCAGCATCTAGTAGGGCTTTTGCAACCGTATTTAGTACCAGAGTGGAAGTGGGATATTATCTCATTGGATTTCATTGTTGGTTTACCCAACTCTTCGAGATGACATGATGCGATCATGGTGAAAGTTGATAGGTTGACGAAGGTGGCACGCTTCTCACCTATTCGCTCTTCTTATACTGCGTCGTCCATAGCCAAAGTGTTCATGGAGGATATAGTGAGTTTACATGGCATTCCATGTCAGATTATTTCTCATAGGGATCTAGTGTTCACCTCAGCTCTTTGGACTTCATTACAACATGCGATGGGGACACAGTTGAACTTCAGTTCGGCTTACCACCCAAAGACAGATGGAAAAACTGAGAGGGTCAATCAGATCCTCGAGGACATGTTACGTATGTATGTAATGGACCAGTAGACACGATGGGAAGATTATCTCTATTTGGTAGAGTTTGCATATAATAATGGTTTTCAGAGTTCCATCGGCATGCCTCCATTCCAGGCATTGTATGGGCGACCATGTCGCACTCCCTTGAGTTGGGATCGACTTGAGGATAGAGTGACTTTGTGTCCTGAGATGTTGTAGGATATGGAGCAATAAGTGGATAGGATTAGAGAGCACTTGGTGGCAGTGCAGGATAGGCAGAAGAAGTATGCGGATGTGCATAGAGTGGATCGTCAGTTTTCTGTGGGCGATAGAGTTTTCTTGCGGGTGCGTCTGTGGAAGAGTCCCATCCATTATGGGAAGGGCTCTAAGTTGGCGACTCGCTTTGTCAGACCCTTCCCTTCAAGATAATTGAGAAGATTGGTCCAGTTGCTTACTGTCTTGCTTTACCGCCTAGTCTCTCGTGTATTCACAATTTTTTTCATGTTTCAGTTCTTCGGCCGTACCATCCAAATATTTCTCATGTACTTGATTGGAATGCATTACAAGTAGAGGATGGGTAGCTGGCTTTGGAGCCCATGGCCGTGGTGGAGCGCATAACGCTCGCTCTTCGAGGGTGAGATATTGATTAGGTTAGGGTCCAGTGGGATCCTATGGATGACACGTCATCCACTTGGGAGGATGTAGCTAGGATGAGGGAGCTCTATCCCTATTTGTTTGCAAGCTTCCAGGAGTAAGCCTGACCCTAGGGGGGAGGATGTAGCACCCCTCCATTTTTCTCTTTTGATCGAATAGTGTTCTTCTATGTATGCTTTATTTCTGTTAGCACTTTAACTATGGTACTTGGTTCTATTCAATCGTGACTGTTAAGCGATGCATATGTGATATTTTGATGTGATGGAATTTTACTCTGATGTTATCATTATGGCATGATTTGAATTAGTGTAGCAGTTATTTAATTAAAATTCCTTATGCTTTTATTATATTATTGATGTTAGACTCGTCAGTTAAAAAGTCTATATTGGTGAAGGGGACGAGATTGTATCACTCGCTTGCGAGCGCCCTACGATTTTGAGATTTCCTCTTCACGGTGTGCTTTATTATATCATATATATATGCATGTTCGATATACTCTTTGTTTGCAGGTTGACAAGTACAGGACATGGACTCCAGCTGATTTCACAAGTTTGAGCATGTCCATTGACCAACGGTAATCGATTGGGAGATAGTAGCTAGGTTTTTCGTGCCAAGTCATCACCCTAGTCATAGTGTGTCATCGGGTTTTCATAGGGTTTAGTTGTTTTAATATGGTTCATTCCTCCTTGGTTATTTATTTAATTTCATATTATAAAGGTTATTAAATGGCGGGTGTAGTTAAAATGATGATTAAATATATCTAGTTGCAATGTTGAAATGTTATTTATTTTATTGATTAATTTGATTTAATTAATAAGATTATATTTAGTTTATTGATTAATTAGGTTAATGGTGATAAATTAAATAAAGTAGTTGTTTTGGCATTATGGATATTAAGATTTAAATTAAAAAAAAAAGAAGGGAAATCATGTTTGGATATTTAGAGTTAAATAAAAATAAAAATGGAAATATGTTTTATATAGCACTTTTTGAAAATTATAGATAAAATAAATTCTTTACAAAATTTGAATTCTTTTTGTTAAAAGAAATTTTGAAATGCATGAAATTTCAATTGGGAAGTAAATTTGTTTTAAATTTAAAAGAAATGGAAATATCCCCAAAATTGCAATAAATTTGGTGGATGGGATATTTTAGGGGTTTGACTAAATTTGGGGAAAACTCTATTTGAGCAAATTGAATTTCATATATTTTTCAATTTTCAATTTGGTGGAGAGTTTTTGCTGTGGCTTTGCTTGGATTTGAAGAAGTAGGTTGAAATTTCTTGGGTGGGCTGGAAAAAGATTTGGAAGCACCATTTGAGTCCCTCTAGCTTTGGAGAAAAAACAAGGTTCCTTCTTTGAATTTTTTTTTTTCATTTTGAAATGAGTATCAAATCTTTGTTATGCTTGTTGGAAAATCTTTAAAATGTTGTTTGAATTTCAATGAAAACCCATGTAAATTTGTTTCAAAACTTGCAAACTTCTATTGAAATTAGGGGAAAGAGAACAAAACAAGAATCACACAATGAAAAAATTGAAAGAAAACCAAAAGAAAATTTCTTTTCAAACTGAAAACTTTAAACCAGATATGGTGTTGTCAAATTTATTATTTTCATTGAAAAATTTTGTTGTGCAATTGCACAGTTTGACTGGAAATGAATATTTTGGGTATATATTTAAAAATATACCTGTATATATATATATTATAATTTTTTTGCTTTTCTGGAAAATTTGGTTTCAAAATTTACACAAGAAATATTTTTTTTCCTGTAACAGGGTCTGCCCTATTTTCTTTGAAAGTTTATATATAAAAAATTTATAATAAAATTTTTTATTAATAAAAATTGTGGGAGAAGGGGGCTCGTAGCCCTGCTCCCATAAGCCCATGGGAGGGCTGCTCACACAACGCACCCATATGGGGGCCTGCGTAGCAGCTGCCTCTCCCTTTTGGGAGGGGCCCACGGCCACATAGTGGTTTGCTCTTTTTTTTAAAAACAAAAAATTAAAATCATTTTTTTTATATATTAATTTAATATTATAAATATATATATTATATATATATTATATTATATATATAATAATATTATATTATATATAGAATTATATTATATTATATATATATTATATGTATATATATATATATTATTTTAATATTTAAATAATTTTTATATAATTAATTATTTATATAAATATATAATTTATATATTTATTATGTATATATATAGTGTGCATATATTGCATATATATATATATATAATGTATATATGCATTATGTATTTTTAAATAATTTAATTATTACTTGAGTTTAAATTGGTTATATTTAAATGTTAATTATATATTTCAAATATATATATAATTGTATATACATTAAGTATATACTTTTATGTATATATTTAATATATATGTGTATCCAAGTATAGTTAAATTTAAGTTGATTATTTATATTCGTAGTTGAAATAAAGATTGATTTATTTTAATCAAATGATTTTATTTATCAAGTTGTTTAGATTATTGAGTATGATTGAGAAACTCAGAGTTAAATTATTGGTTTTTAATTTTCTCAACGTCGTGAAATAAATCTTATGTATTTTTGGGATAAATGCAAGTAAAGTAGATTGAGTTGACTGGATTTAGGAAATCCTAACCTTAGTATATTTAATATCCTGACATGCTTTCAAGAGATGTTTTGTTCATTCTCAATGTTGTGCAAATTAGAGTAAATGTTCTAAAGTCTTCTGATAGGGTTTCATTTTTTGGTATGGGTTGTCGTTATGATAGTCAACCTTTGGATTTCCTTGGGTAGTGCGTCTAATCATATCCAGTTCTTAACCCAATTATCGTGAACGAGAAGTGTGGGATTTATGTCATGTATAGGGAGTCATTCTCCTTAGGTCACACTTGTGTACCCTTGGGTGTGGAGTTATTCCACGTGTTGTCTTAGAGGAATCTCTTCCAATGAGGGCCAACACACAAAGTGGTGTCAGGGAAACTCTTTGCAAGTTAGTTAATTCAGTGATAACATAATAAACTTTTAGAGGCTTAGGTTGCATCAAACACTTAACAAGATTAATTTTGCCTCGCTTATGTAGTTAATTCAGTGATAACATAATAAACTTTTAGAGCCTTAGGTTGCATCAAACACTTAACAAGATTAATTTTGCCTCGCTCATGGACACAAGGGATTGTATAGACTTGGGATGAGATGAGAAGGCCTAGAATGGCAAGATCGTTGTCTCGTCTCTATGAGAGGCAACTGATTCCACATTGATTGCATGAGGGGCCGAGAGTCGTTAGAGGTTACCAGGATATCCCGAGATGGGGGCCGGGACCTAGGAAGACTTACCAGGTTATCCCATGTGATGACACTTCTCTTAAGTCAACAGTATGTTTGTATCAGTGATGTAATTGATTATTTAAATCTAGAAGCATTGTAACCTTCGTGTTATGTGATGTTGTACTTGTATTTAATTCAATTCAGTTTTGTGTTGCCTATGTCTAGAGGTAGATGGTCTTGCCTAGGAATCCTTGTTACTATCTCCTAGCACGGGGGGTGAGCCTTCGGGTATCACATGGTTGGGTGGAACGTGCACCTTAATCCATTGGGTCCTCTTCTTTCTTGTGTGGACAAGATTTCCAGTTGGAGAGCTCGTGGGATCCAATACTTTCATGCTTTATTCTTTCAGTTATTATTGTAATTTATTACCCCTCTTTGTATCGAGGTGGAAGATGTAATTTGTAACCTTGGATTTTGGAATTACCTAATTCGGGGAATGAGTGTTGTAATCTTATTGTAAAGTATATTATTGGAATCATGTGGAATTTCTTATGCCTTGACGTAATTTTATCATGTATGGAATGGATGTGTAATTAATTGTTAAATAATTAAATGTAATGGTTTTAATTCATGTTTGTTGTTCGGGTTTAAGTAAACTTAGTCTCGTAACCTTAGGGGTTGTTGGCAGTGTGTAGTGAACTTTCATGCTTTTTGTACTTAAACAAAACAAAATTTATTGCATTTGTGTAGTTATTTGCAACTTCCCCTAGGGTTGCGTGGCGGGGCATTACATATCACATCATTCCCACAAATAGGAGAGATAGGAGGGGGTATAGATTTAAGGAAAGCATCAACATTTTCACTTTCTTGCACTAAGAGACTCTCATAACTAGGAAATGTATTGAATGTTCAAATGTCTAACATGCTTATTGACTAAATTTTTCTTTGCAAACTTGGAAAAGACATATACTAACATTTGTGAAAAGTAATCTATACAAACTCAAAATGTAAAGAGACTTAAAATGCAATGCAATGACCTATAATGAAATGTGTAAATACAATTTTTTAGATTATAAACAAGGTAATTTGCTGATTACACTATGAAACAATTTGAAAATGAAGTGTTGTAAATGCCATTTTGAATTTAAGAAATGCAATCAGTGAAGAAAATTAAGCTAGATCTAATGAAATGAATGAAACAAAAAATCAAAAAACTGAAACAAATATCTAACAACAACAAACAAAAGCATAGAAATGATGTTTTAAATGCTATAAAAGTTTGTTTTAGGTTTGATCTGGGGCTAAATCTCCTAGAGGGGCGTATGAGTCCTAGTTATCATTTTTGAAGGGTTCAAATGTTGAAAAATACACAACACAAAATTCTTAGAAAGTAGGAAAAACAACTTGTACATGGACTAAATCGCCCAAAGGGGTGAATGAGTCCCAAATTAGGGTTTTTGCACCAAATTCAGCAAATTATGGGTGAATTTTAAGGTTTCTAGTTTATATGTTGACCTTATTATTTTTAATTGTAGAATTTCAATGAAATTAAATGATCTAAGATGCAAAAATGTAGCCTATATGCACTTTCACTAATGCAAGATTTAGAATCCCTAAATGCAAATTAACTAATACAAGACTTAATGCAAAGTTAATGTAAGCTAGATCTAGGACTATGATGCACTCCAAATCAGAAATAAGGTGTTATATAGGATAGATTAACCAAAATGAAATGAAGAAAATAGGATTCCACCACCTTTTAGGAGATGGAAAATTTAGGGAACCCTATTTTGCTCTAGTTTCATTCAAGGAAACCCTAGAGATCTCAATATAGGGATGGAATTAGGAAAAGAGATCTACAATAGGTTGTCCTAAGGGTGTGATTAAAGACAAAAGGAGGGTTCACCACTAAGCAAAGGCTTAGAAAGAAAGATATGAAATGTAACATGCAAGTCTAACTAAATGACCTAGAAAATAAAACTAAAAAATCGGGACAATAAACTGAGAATGAACAAAGGGGTACTTGGAAGAAAGATGTGGTCAAAACAAACTTTGAAACCCTAAAATTATGCTATTTTATGCTCACTGGGATTCATACGCTAGGCTGGGAAATTTAGTCCTAGACCAGGGTTTTTGGGAAGAAACTGGAGTCTCTTAGTGACTTATTTGAATCTTCTGAAACTGGAAAAAGTGTTGTACTGGGACTCATACAACCAGGGTGGTGATTTAGTCCCAGTATTATGGTTTGGCTAAAACTTAGATATCCTTTAGTGGTCTGTTTTAGCTTCTCTCCTACCAGATCTCTGAGTCTGAAAGCTTGAATTCTAGCCTATAGGTGACTTTTCGTGAAGATGACAAGCTCTTGACAACTTGAAAACTTTCCTCCATATTGTAACTTAGTCTTCAAAGGATCTTCAAGCTCCAAAACACCTAGATCTACAATCACACATGTAGAGAGAGAAAAACTTGCTGATTATTAGGAAATAGGGGTTTTCATTGGTCAAACCCTGCTTAGGTAATTAAACCTTATGGTGAGATAGTGAAACATGAACATGAAACATGAAACATGAACAATGATACCTTGAATGATGTCTTGAAATGTAAATCTACAATCTAACATGAAGTGGCCATTAAGAATGTAGATCTTGATCTTGAATTAGATGTAGAACAATGCTTAACTTAGATCTTGAATGCTACGTCACAACACTAGCTCAACAACATTCTTGATGCTTTATGCCTTTAACATGATGATGGATCTTGAATCGCTACAAGAATATTCTTCAAATATGCCTTTAAATGCTCTTGAATGTTCTTGAATGCTCTTGTGAACTCTTGTGAAAGATCTCTTGATTGCTTATGAAATTCGAGGATGAAACTATGACTCTCTTGATTGCTTATGAAATTCTAGGATGAAACTATGTAAAATAACCTTGTATTTATACCTATTTATGCCAAATTTCTCAAAATTACAACACTACAAGCTGACTCAAATCTAGGACAAAAAAATCTCGCCAAGAATTGAATTCAAAATAGGTCCTAGTTAAAGCGGGACTCATACATCAATTGTGGCGTATGAGTCTTAGTAGCTAAAATTGGGGACACAAATTTCTAGGAGTGTCTTATTTAATGTGCAACTTGAAATCAATTCCCAAGACCTAGGTGGGACTCATACGCCCAAGGTGGTGTATGAATCCTAGATCACCATATTTGGAACACAAACACATGACCCAAAACATTGAATTATGATTGGTTATTTGATAAGTGTCAGGATTATCCTTAGAAAGATGCATTAAACAAGGCTTGTAGATGCAACATAGGACCAATTAAGGCATAAATAATCTCAATTAATTAATAAACCCTATATTTGTGTGAAAGTGTTAAGATACACTTTACAACGCCCTAATTAAGGCACCTTCAAGTCCATTCTATTATTAATTATTCATTCCTAAAATAAGTGTGAAAAGGCATACTTTTTCTTACACTACACCTACTAGATTTGGCACACATCTTTGAAAATCAAACCCATCTATATATGGAATCCTAAATGCAATTAAATAAAAGAATAACTTTCTCAAATTCTCTAAACAAAATGGTGATCTCAAATTTCATCTAGTGTTCTCCTAAAGTGGCCTTTAATATAAAGCTATGAAATAGGATCCACGAGAATATGATATCTTCTCTAAAATTTTCTAATTATTTAGACCATCTAAGAATGCAAGAGAAAAGTATATGTTCAAAATTTAGAAGATAATAATCCTTTAGAAACACTCACAAGATTTGGCACCATATAATATTTGGCTATGAAAGCTACCTAAGATCAAGAGACTAAAGATAAACACAACAAATCAACTTAGGAAAATATTTCGATATTCATTATCAATGCATGATTGATATATGCTACAACCATTAATTGTAAAAAGGAGAAGTATTTAGTTGTATGCACAACATCTCCACTAAAATATGAAAGTACAAGTCATTTGATGTAAGTAAAACCTACCCAATAACACAACTACAAATTATAAGAAATCTTATCCTATCCTAGATGCATAATATGTAATAAAGTAAAACACTAAATGGAAAAATAAAACAATTCCCCAACAAAACATATAGTGACATGAATTTTAAATTAATATAATTGTTATAATTTTATATCTATTATTATTAGAATGCAAGGATGCTATAAAAAAAGAAGACAAAAGTAAATATTTTGAACCAAGTTGTTTCAACATTGATTTAATGTCATTTGTATAATGAACTAAAACCTATTTTTCTTTGATAAGTTAATGGTTAAAATATATAGGGTTCAAGGGACAATACTTTGTGTGTCTAGTATGAATCATGCACTAAAATAAATCTTTATTTAAGTGCATTTATCAATTGGCATTTATATGAATCGCATAAATAACATTTTTGTTGAGAAGACCAAATTATAGAGTGTAAATATAATCCTTTTTTTTATTGAAGGGTAAGATTCATATCAATTTTTTTGAATGTAATTGTTGATATTGAATGGATGAAATAAACAAAATAAAAAATATAAGAATTGTTGATGTAGTCCACGAGATAAAAATTAGAGGACCAACAAAGAACATTAAAAGTGAGATTATTAGGTATTTCAAATGAACATGAATAATATAGATTGAACCATGAATAAATGTTGAGTGATAAATTATTTTAAAGGATAAACACATGCCAATGTGACATTAATTTTTAATGATCATTCAATTTATAATGTATGAGCATTGTTAAAGTAATTTAGGTTACTTGGATTCTATTCTAAAACTACTAGACTTTTTATGAAAAAAAACATACCGTGATACAAATATTGAATCAATCTAATTATTACAATTATAAAAATATTAAAACTAGAGGATAAGGATGATAGATAAAGGAAATGAAAAATTAGAAAATATTTTGAATTAAGTTGTTCAACTCTTGATTTAACATTTTATTTGTACAATCTTAACAACTTGTTTCTAATAATTTGTTTTTTATTATAAAAGTAGGGAAAGGTCCTTGATCTTGAACATTTTTAGAACATCAAAATAAGATTAAGGAAACAACAAATGAGAAAGTAGACATGTAGAAATAACAAAGGACAAACAGGCCTAGAGAAAAACCATAATAGAAAAAAATAGAAAGACCAAAAAGTAAAACACAAGAACCAACTAATAGATCAGGTCCCAATCATCTAGGAGTGCATCAAGAGAGATTTACCATTCCTCCATATCTTTCTATTCAATATCATTGTGAACCTGCATAGTATCTTGCACATTATCTTTAACTTTCATCTTTTTCTACTTAATCTTCAAGTGGACAAAGACAGTACCCATAACAACCTTCTCCATAATGCCATGAGTAAAATTTATAATCTTTGGAAGGGAATTTTCTAGTCAAGTACACCTATCATTAAGACTATTAGAAACTAGATTTTCTAGCTCTAGCACATAGTTCTAAAGCTTCTTTATGACCTCCTTATCTTTATCATTAGTATTGTGGGCATGACTATAAGGAGGGAAAGTATTCTCCCTATTGTTAATGTTTTCCATAGGGCCAAGAGGAGGAGGGTTAGAAAATTTTTGCTCCTTTGGGGCCACCTCAAAAGTATGGTCATAGCCCATATTGAAATCATCATCATCCTCCACAATAACTTGTTCCTCATTAGGTTCATTGTCTTGCATCTCATTTGAATCATGGTTTGATTCATCCTCCATTGAGCCCTCCTTAGCTTTAGGGAGGAATTCCTCTTCATCTGACTCATCTTGCTTAATCATCTCCTAAATTTGTTTTCCTTTGTAAGTGTTATGGTTAGTATTAGAGAGGGATTTAGAAAGTTTAGCAGACTTTTTCCCACCAGGACCTTTGATGCTAGTAGGAGTAGACTCCATAGCCAAATTATTGAACCTCTCAAGATCAAAAAATTCTATAGCCTCATCTCCATCCAAATTGGGGCTTTTAACCTTCTTGGGATATTTGAACCATGTTGTTTATCTTTAATATTGAGGAGAGCCACTTTTATTTTCTTGGCAGGTGAGATGTCAAGAAGTTCAAATTGGAGGGAAGGGATCTCAGTAGGGCCCTTACCTTTAGGGCTTGGACCCACTTTGCCAATAGATCAAGGTTCAGGTTTAGCAGGGGTAGGGGGAGCTAGAGGGTTTATCTTTAATAAGCTTAATTTTGACACCAAAATGAACCTTTGGATTAGGGGAGGGGATAGTCGCCAGATAACATTTGTAAAGGGCCATGATTAGGCCTTGGTGTAAAGGGGGTAGGAACCTTTAATTATGCAGGTTTCTAGAAGGGTAACTAGAAAGAAGGGGAGATTCATTTTCTTATCGTGGCGGAGGTGATTCAAAATTGAAAAGTGATACTCATGAATAGTTTTGAAGTGGTCTTTGAGGATAAAGTAATTCATATAATGTAGACTCACCAGGGCCCAAGGAGTCAAAATATTCTCACAACTGTAACCATTTTGAAAGTGAACAACTTTCTCTTTTCCTCTAAAGAAGTCAACAATAAACATTTTATAATCTTTATTACTCTTTTTTTCAACCTTGATACCTTCGTAGGAGAGACTCATGGCTTTGGTAATTGCTCGTCAGAAACCTTAAACTTCACACCACCAATGGTGACAACTCCTTGAGACCAGAAGTTAAAGCAAATTTAGAAGTTAAATTTTCATTGTAACCCTGCATGGTTTCAAAAAAGGCATGAACCACCTCTTTGAAAGAACTCCCAAAGCTCAATATTCATTGCAACTAATGTATAAGATATAAGTTGGGCCTTTATGTGTATTATGGATTGGTGCTAAAATAAAACTTGACTTAAGTGAATTTATCATTTGGGATTCTTGTGAATCTTGTAGGCAACAATCTTTATTGATATAGCGTATCAAAATACATCAAGATATTGCCACATGTTCATAGATGGTTATATTTGTATTAATTCCTTTGAATGTGATTATCAATCTTAACTAAATTTAAGAAAACCAAAAAAGTACAAGAATTATTTTTATACTTTACGAGATGAACTTTGAAACACCAAATAAACGTTTCAAAAGTTAACTTGTTAGCTATATGGAACTAGTTTGGATACTAGAGACTAAACCATGAATGGATGTTAGAGTGTAAAATTGTTTTAAGAGATAGGCATTTACTAGTGTGATTAATTTGGAATGGTGATTAAATTTATCATGTATAAACATGTACTTGAATACTTTATGAAAGTAATTTGAGATACTTGAAGTTTTTTTAACAAAAAAAAAGTATAGTGATACAAATTTTGAGTCCATTTAAAATCCTTAGACATTTGAGGGTAATTCTTGTTTTATCAAAGAAAATGGTTATATATTAATATCAAGTAATATGGAATGAAAATATAGGCAATTATTGTAAAACTGAAATCAATGATGACTATGGTAGAAAATGAAGTTATGGCAACCTTTCATAGTGGGAGAAAATAACCTTTTCTAAACATAATTTGGGAGACAAAACCAAACTTGGTTTAATTGAGACATAGAATTATAATAGAAAAATATCTAAACAAATTGAAATTATTATGGGGATAGAATCTATAAATTTAATTGTCTCAAATTATTGGTAAAATTGATGGATCTGATGCACCATTGATATTTTTCATATAAAATTATTAAGTAAATTGGTTTAGATTACACAAGTTTCATGAGTAACACTATGCAAATAATAAGATTTTTACTTATTTTCAATTATCTTTTATCTTTTTGAAATGCAAAATGAATAACATTTCAAATATTTCATAACTCATCCCATATTTATTCGTTACACTATCTCATATCTCAAAAAAACACATGTATAGTAGATAACACTATGCAACTCAATTTGAAATACATAATGATAAAGGTGATCAAACAAAATATTTGAAAACTTGCTAAAAGGGAGATAATTTATGTAGGCATGGTTATCAACGCAAAAAAAAAAGGTCATCTTCTTCCACTTTTGATTAATGAAATGATACACTTGGAGATTTGGAGAGTTGAAATTTCCAATCTTTGTTTCTCTGTAAAGATTGTTCTCAACTACTACTATTTAAAAAACATTAAGAAGACTTGTACAAAAGGATGCTCGTTGTTCACACCTTTCTTTTATAACGACAATATATTACAAATGTCATGGTAAACGTAAAGGTAAAGTTAAATGTATATGTTATAATACAAGTTTTTCATATTTAAAAATAATTTAATTTAATTTTTTATATTCTTAATCATTTATAAGTATTATGTTTATACAAGCATTAACATGAGATTAATATAAGATCTTGCAATTACAATTATGAGACTAATTTTAGTGAATTTGAATTTCTTTTATGATAAGTCAATGTTTTAACCAACTAAGTTCAACCTCTTGAATAATAATTTAAATTTTTTAAAATTGCATGTTCTATTTTATAATAACATTTTAAATTATATTCTATAATTTATTTTAGAGAACTAATGATAGAAATCAAGAATTTGAAAACAAAAAAATTGAAAGTTTTTAAAAATAAATTATGATCATAAAAAATAATTTTAGATTTTTAAGAAAGTAGGGTTTTTTAAATTAAATAAATATATTTTATAAATAATAGAATAATGTTTTATTATGGTTCTTATTCTTAAAATTATATCTAAAAATGTATTCTATAAATAAATATATTAGTAATCTTCAAATAAAAATTAATATAATAACCAAGCTACTAACACTATTTAATACATTTTCAGTTTTTTTTTTTTTGTTTTTAATGAAACTTTAAAGTTATTTTTAAAGATGCATTCATATTTCTTTCACAATTATTTCTCTTATATGTTTGTAATTCATTCGTTTTTAAGGGAGAAAATTTCTCTACTTCCTCTTCCCTCCTACTATTTTTAACTTCTAAAGTAAACTCTTCTTCAAAAATGAATTTATTTTGATTTTCTATTTCTTACAACACTTAAATCTATTCTATATTTGTGGATGATAGCTCTAATAATTTTATTGTCTCCTAAAGATTCACAAAGGTCTACTACATGTTGTAATTGCTCCCTTAAATTCCTTTCCTATACTTTAAGATTTACTCTAATCCAAGGTCTTTATACTATTTGATAGACTATTTAGGCTCTTATTCTATTGAACAAACCACTAACCAATGATAAATAATAGCATCCTTCCACCATATAGACCTCAAATAAGGTGTTTTTTCCTTCTTACATTTGTTAGCATTGTTCCCTACCAATCATTGAAAATAGATTTCTCATAATGTAAATATTGCTTGAAACATGTATTTGTACCTACTTTGATCCCTATTTCTTTGAGAATCTCTTTTCTCAAATTCATCTATGTCAAAATCCTAACTGAAGTTGTTAATGAATGTCTATGGATTTTTAAAGATAGAATCATCAACATTCTCAAATAAACGCCTATCATTTCCAAATAATAATGCAACCAAAAATAAAGTGAAAGGTTAGATATATTTACCCATTTAATGAGTAAAATGTTAATTTTTATATGAATCGATCAAAGCTCAAATGTCATAGCTATATGAATAATATGGTAGACACTCAAAACCATGGTCATTCCTCTAAAATATTTTATTTTCTTCTTCTAAATCATAAAGTATCTCACAAAGAAACCCTATGCATAGGTAAATAATCATTATAGCTACCATTAATGGATGCTAATTCTATTGATTCATTCATTTATATATGTGAGAGAAAGCCCTAAAATATTGTATCTGCTAATGAGATCTATTTCAATGTAGTTCTCCATCTCCTTAAGCACTTCCTTATTAAACTCCAATATCAATATTTTAGCTACCTTAACTTTACCATGGGAAGTTTTCTTCCCCTGAACACTTTTTGTCTCCTTAATCTTCCACTACTTACACTTTTTGTATTAGCAAGTTTCTTTTGGAGAATAATTTCTTTTAAAATAATTTTTTACTTTCCTCCATAAATTTTGTTTTATATTTTTACTTCCTTCCACTTTATTTTTTTCTTGATTTCTTTTCTAGATAAAACATGAAACCTCCACATTAACACTCATGTTTTCATAATCTATCAAAATAATAATTTTCTTATTTAAGTTTCCCTTTGGTTGTTATTTCTCTTGCCTATAAATTGACTACCACAATGGTGAAACAACATGTCCTAAGGTACCTTTAAGATTAGATATTAAAATTAAGAAGAATTATAGATTCTATTTAATGTATGAATCAATATAGACATTTTAAATATGTCTATTTAAAACGCATTGATATTATATATCAATCTCAATGCATCTTTATTAAATATGTAACATAAGATAGATAGGTGCTTTGCGATTGATAGCTATATGCATCTCATAGATAGGTGCATTTATATATCTATATGAATATCATTCTTTAATATCTATCTAAATTATTGCATACACACATGGAAAAATAAATAGAAAAGAAAAGGTATGAACATTATTTAATACGTTAACATTTATTTAAGAATTATTGTATTTACTACATACACATATGAACACTTTAATTTTAATTTGTAATTGTGTAATAGAAAAATTGGCATACCCATGCCATTTCTCATTTATTTTTATGCATATTTTGAGGCAAGTGCTTTGATATAGACATATTAAAAATGGTGTAATTTTATAAAAAATTGGGTTCCTTGCCTTATATTTTTCACCTACCTTGATGTATATAATTATATACATGTAGTCACATGCCCTTTTCTATATTTTCTTAATTATTACTCTCATACTTGTATTTATTTATATGCACATGTTATCCACTATGATCTAGCACCTTTTTGTCCTAACACTAGTTCACAATCATGGGGTCATCCTCTTGGTCATGGAATCATCTTTCCCTAATTTATTTTTTAAATTAAAAATTTACTAACTTGCCTCCCTCACTCTTTCTCTCTATGGATGACCAAACATAATATTTCCTATATGTTGATATGGATTTGAATTTAAAGGAATTAAATAAATTCATTCTAATTACATGGAAATTAAGGTATCTTCTTTTATCTGCACATTTTAATTGGTTCTCTCAAACAAACTTATCATTTAAAAAAAAATCAAGAATAATTTTCATGAATGGATATTTTTGTTTTTTATATTGTTCAATTTAAAAAGGTTGATCAAGGAACAATGATCTCATAGATCAATTGTACAACATAATAAATGTACTTATCAATAACACAAGTGCTTACACACATCAAGAAGTATAAAATAAATCAGAAATAATCAAGTAAAGTGAAGAATAATAATCTCAAAATTATATAAATCAACTTCATGGTTACAAATTTGACTCTAACAATCAAACTCATCCCTACATACATATAAATATTTTATTTTTAATGAAATTACTAGACTAATATTTATTGTTCCATATTATAAGACACATTATATGTATATTCACATTAGCATTAAAGCCATCTTTAGTTGTTGACATAAATACACTTTATTTCTATTTATATTTATAATATTAAAGTATTATAGAGTATTAACATCCAACTTTTATTTATTTACCTATGTTGATTTATGTTTATTTGTATGTGTTTGATTAGATCATCCTAGGTCACTCTTAAGGAAAAATTATTTTCCTTTAGATTTTTGTGAACCCATTGATCCACACATTATAACCTTATTTTTAGGGTTTTATATCACCTTCAGGTTTTCATTTCTATAATTTTATAAGATTACATCTTATTTCTATATCCACCCTACCTAAAATAAATCATTGTACTTTATTAATATATCTTTTTATATTAAGGTTTATGTTTTTATTATCATATCCTTTTCACCCACCCTACTAAACCCTACCCACCCTTTATTAAATTTTTAATTTGATTGATATTTAAAATTTTGATACAAATATATTAATACATAATTTTTTATTTCCTTTCTTTACTCTTACTAAGTTTTTGAGATTTTAGTTTCTATTTTTTTTGTGAATTATACATCCTTGGCTAATCCCTTGATTCTACATCATGGAATATCATGGTCTTTTACACTTATCATTTATTCTCGCTTCCATCATTTATTTTTAAATGTTTATATAATTTATGATATGCCATCCTTTTTATCTTTGATGCACTCATGACATTTAATCACATGAAAGGGGTCATATTGTCTATGGAGGCATTGATAATTATATATGTTAATTTTCATTATTTAGGGAGTTTATCATCACCTTCCCTACCCTATTGAATATTCTTACATCACTCCTCGATCATCATATCTTACATATTTCCTATATGGAGAGTGATCTATTAGTTTTCTTGACTCTAATTGCACTCTATCTTTAAGCACATTCACTTCATATGATCCATTTCATGATACATCTATCATGAAGGGTAGATGTATGATATAGATATACCTCCCAATAATAAACTTGATACATTACATGATGAGAGTGTACACATTCTTTATATACACATTCAACATTGTTGCACCTTATGATGATATTCCTCCTACATGTCATTATGATTCTATATAGCCATGTTATATTGATCTACTACCTTCTTTTATACGTGATGATAGTCATTTATCTATAAATAATGTGTCTTATCTTTCTCCTTTGGTTTTTCTTCTCTCGAGTAAGCTCTAAAGTCCCTAAAAATCACATCTCTAGAAAATATTATTTTACAGGTTAGAGGATTCCAAATATTATAACCTTTTATATTCTCACTGTAACCAACAAAGATGCATTGTTGTGTTTTTCAATCCAATTTACATTGTTTCTCTTGAGGCACATGAACAAAATCCTTACAATCAAAGACCCTTAAGTGTGAAATAGAAGTCTTTCTACCTATGCGCAATTCATAAGGAGTTTTATCAACAACAACTAAACAAGGATATCTATTAATAGGTGGTCCCACAATACTAGTTTACAATTTCTGGGAGATCCTGATTTTTGCTAAAATCACATATTTTTAGAAAATATAATGAATTAAGCCTTGAAAAGTTCCATTTAAAGGATTTCATTTGAAGAGGGTTTGATCTAAGGTAGTTCGATCAAACCCCCTTGGATAGAACCCCACTAGTTTTAAACCATACCTATAACAGAGTCTCCTTTACACCTATCAAAATGCTATTAAAAAACTGCTTTTGATTTACCTAGAACATATCCATATCAACATAAAATAGCAAGTACAATTCACTTCAAAATTTGTTGTGGTAATTACTTTGTAAGGAAGTTTTCACTCCATGAACATTCTCTGTGCACATCAGTATGTCGGTTATTATCTCGATCTCCTTTGTGATCAAAAGAATAGTGAAGTTCATTGCATAACTCATGACCATTTTGTAGTGCTATGATCCAATGCTCTTTTACTTCTTGTAACTCACTATGTTTTGTGATAAAAAAAATAGTGAAGTTCATTGGATAACTCATGACCATTTTGCAGTGCTCTTTTACTTCTTACTCTCTATGTTCTCAATCACCATGTGCAAATGACTTAGAGGACAAATCTTTGTCACCATTTGACAGTAACTTTCATTGTTTCTGGACTATTTATTATGATTCAATCATTGTTATACAGTTTTCTTCCTTTCTTAGTCCTATAGGATAGAGGAAAAGTCATACTTTGCAACTCTCTAACAATGGTAAATAGATACAGTAAAGATATTTAAAATTTTATAAGTGGATTTTTTTTTGAATTGCTAAAGCCTATTTATCAATTTTATAACTTAAAATTGTTTAAGCTATTTGAATAGCTAAACTTCATATTATAAATCTTTAAAGTACAATATAATCAAGTACTTAAAATTATTATAGAGAAGTTGAATAAAAATTAGTAAATTACTACTGATTTATCTTTTCCTTTTGCTTGTTTATAGGGTTATTTCTTCCAGCATTTGTTAGGATTATTTTGGATTCTATGGAAAAAAACAAAGGAAGTTCCACATCCAGGTCTAAATGAGGTGATGACCCATCCGTCTATGATGAATTTTGCAGGATACACCCACTTGAGTAGATCTAAAAATATCAGATTTGATTTGATATTTGTACAACTAGACGAATCTAAAAAAAATTTGCTTGAAAATGATGTAAATGAAAATGTTATTTGTTTAGAATAATCTAAGAGTAGTATTTTTCACTTGCACAATTTTTTTTTGTCTACCTTAAGATAACCGTTAAAATTATCATTTTGTTAATCATATTATTTCATATGTTGTATATTTTTATTTTGTTAGATTGTATTGGATAGTTAATGGTTATTTAAAAAAAATAAAAAAATTCAGCATAATATACTTTCCATGTACTTCTTTTCATCACTTGTAAATCTAAATTTTTGTTACTTTTTGTTACTTTTTGTGATCATACAAAATAGAGATGATTTTAGTCTCTATGAAATATTTTCATACATGTTTGATATCTCTACAAGGTGATGAAAAAGACCCTAGGGTTTGGTAGGGTTTTGCATATCCTTATTGTTTTGATGGTAATGTTGTCACTAATTTCTCTCCTTGCCCAAATATAGTCACCTTAGAAACTGCCATGATGCTCTTGACTGTAAATTACTTTGTTCTCCCTACCTTCTCAATATAGGCCTGATTCTTCAACTCTACCAACTACCCTTCCATCTCAGTGTCTTTTCATGCTCTTGCATCTATTCTCTTATGAATTTATTCTTATGACTCTGAAAGCTATCACTAGGTCTATTATAACTGTTAGTTCTTTAAGGGTATATGATTTTCTACTACAAAATCTTAGATTGTCATACTTTTGATGAAAATTCTCCAAGGATGTTTGCTCATTGACTTAAATCTCTATATATTCTCCATTATGCATTGAAAATTGATGGTTTCTTGTTAACTATTTATAGGTGTAACCATTACCATGTTTCTTGGGACTGCCATCCCTATAGGATAGTTTCCTTATAGATCTGAATGCAATTTAAAAGGTTCCCATAAATATTGACAAGTTTCATAAGACTATTGTGTCAAGGTAGTAGATGGTCATGACAAGTTTCATAAGATTGTTGTGACAAGTTTCATAATACCGCCATACCACAAGAACCAAGAAGACACGGTGCGGTGTAGCGGTAACATCCCCCATTACCATGAAGGATGAGAAATAAATGCATGGTATGGTGGTAACTCAAATACTTATCCCACATCCTCGCAAGAGCCAATAAGACAAGGTGTGGTGTAGCGGTAACATCCCTCATTACCGTGAAGGTTGAGCAATAACGGTGTGGTGTAGTGGTAACATCCTGGATTACTGTGAAGGCCGAGCAATAACGGTGCGGTGTAGGGGTAACATACCACATTATCGAGAATGCCGAGCAATAACGGTGCGGCGTAGTGGTAACATCCCACATTACCATGAAGGTCGAGCAATTACGGTGTGGTGTAGCAATAACATCCTGCATCACCGCAAGGATCATGTCAAAGCGATGCGGTATCATGGTTAATTTATAAAAGGAAATATCACATTTATTTGAGGCATTTTTTTGAAACAGTTTGCTTGCCTTGTGTATATTGCTTCCACATTTTCATGTATGTCTAGCAGGGCACTTGTAACTACAACATCTGACAAAAAAATTTGTGTTGTTATGCTTTGATGGATGTCCCTTCATTATTACTGGAAATTTGATGTAGTACACATTATTATAGTGTAAGCCTATTTTTCAGATTGCTTCATTTAGCATCACCAATATTCTCCACGAGAACATTGTCCTTGTTTAAAATGATGGAAATGGTTCACATCTCTCAGAACAATTTCTCTTGCAACAATCTTGGAGATGAATTTAGATGCAGTGTGAAAATCAAAACATACTCAAAGGTTCTTAACAACTCTAATAGTTGTACTAGGGGCCATGTTTAACAAACCAAATTCAATCACTAACTTTTCACTATGGTGGTAGATAAATGATTCTTTTTTCTTCTATTCCATAGCATTGAGTAAAAGTCTTGAATCTGGAAATACCCTGTTGCCTTGATTTTCCAAGCCAATTTCTCCAATTTTGCATAGATCTCCCATGTTTTTGGATGTGATCTATCTCCTACACAAAAAAGCATGTACCATTTTTTGCCCTTCAATCCAACTACATGCAGGTATATTTTTAATTCCTCTATCTTTCATCAATCTCCTTACTATTTGAACCTCACCACACCTGGTCGCTTCTGCACAAATGTTTTAGAGAAGAAAATAAGTTGCAACATTTTTAGGATCCAACTAAAAAAGCAGTGTTGTTGGAATACTCAGCCTATATTCATATATGATCCATAGGAACCAAAGGCTTAACTGGAATCTTAGTAATAATGTTTAGGGTGTCCTCAAGATAGCCAGCATGGGCAGGAAGGTCAACCATGCACACCTAATGATCAACTATATATGTAATACAATAAGGGCTATTGATGTGTGAAGTATGTGCAACCCTCATCTACTAAACCTGTATGACTACATGCATCTAGAACACATGCAAAGCTTACAATGTCGGTGTTCCAGAGTGCTTCATTAATTCAAAGGTTTTGAGAGCTTCCTTGCAAAATCCATTTTGTGCACATTCTGCGATCGTATCATTTCATTCCATGGGATGACATCTCTTTGAGGCATTCTGTCAAACAATTCATTTTGTACTACATTTTGGTGTCAAATCTTTGGTAATTATGGTTAGTTTCATTACATTCAAATTATGAATTTTGGGAAATTATATACAGTAAATAGATTGATGGTTGTTTGGATAGTGAAATTAGCTCTCTTAGAAATTAACTGAAATATCTAGAAGGATTATTTTAATTAAAGAGGACTTTATGGTTATTTTTGTAACAATGATTAACAATGATTTTACAATATAGCTAGCTTGCTATTTTCATTCAAGATACAAGTCATCAAAGTCAAGCACATGGACCAAGAAGATGGTACTCTACTTCAAACCCTCAACCTCACTTACTTTAGTCTACTTTCATGGGGATATTAAGGAAGATGGTAAAAAAATTTAATATATATCATTTTTTGTTTGTGAAGGAGAATCTTGTGAGATTCAATATGGCAGTGGATCAATATCCAGTTTCTTAAGTAAAGATGATGTCACAGTTGGGAAACTTGTTGTGAAATATCAGGTTAGTAATTTTTGGATGTTAAGGCTTCCCGATTGGATATCAAAGATCTTTTATCATCAACTTAATTTGGAATTTATGTATAAATGGATTCTTCCATGGTGCAAGTCTTTACTCAGACAACACATGAACCAGGGTTGACATTTTTGTTGTCTAATTAAGTTTGATGGCATTCTTGTGCTTGGTTTCCAGGAAATCTTTGTTGATAATGTTGTTCCAATTTGGTTAGTGTTGATAGCCTTCATTCTATAATGTCAACTTCATTCAATAATATGAGCATATCACATTTCTTAAATTTTGAACAAGGTTCTGAAATCAAGGGTTCAATATGTATATTTTAGGCCTATGTTGAACACTCTGTTTAAGGCATTTGTTGACAAGGCTACAATTTTTTAATTGATTTATCTTTTTGTTGTATTTGGAATTTTGTAAACTTGCAATATATAATGCAATTTTATTCTTTCTGAATTGAGACTAATAGTAATTTTGTTAGTTGTATTGAGGCATAACTTCATTCATGGCAGAAAATGCAACACCTTGTTGCTCATATCAAATGGCATGTTGCATATAAAGGAGGAAAAATTCTAGTTGGGTTATTGTTGACTGCATTGAAGGAGAGAGCTTCATATATGAGATATGATCAACACTCTCCTTGGATTCTACACGTTACAAATTGCTCCAAGAAGATTTCCCATGTCATTGTAGAAGTTTTAAGAGATGAAAGGGGCATGTTCTCACATTGAAGGGCTTCAAGCATGCGTTTCCATCATTACAGAAGTTTAAATCTGGAGAAATTTCTTTCTTACAGTCATTTTTATGCAATATTGTAACTCAAATATTCAGTCTTGTGACTAAAAATAACAATTGTAATACTCTATTTCTAAGCTGTAATTAGAACACCTTTCTTTTATTAATAAAGTTCATCAATTTTTCCTTCTCAATGGCTATTTTATTGTGTGCAATTGATGATTGACGTGTATTTCTATGTTTTATGCTTAAATCCTCAAATATTAGTCAATTAAATTGACTAGAAATATAATACCAATTGATAGAAATCAGTGAACAGGCATGTGCAAGATCATCATGGAAAAAATAGGCCCTTAAGTGGCAAAAAACTCAGAAAAATCAGAATTAGGCAACTTGACGTACAAATTTGAATAAGTTATCTATATTATTTCAAAAATATGTAAGAATAGAATCTGTAGAAAATTGAATGTAGTTTCTAAACTACTAGGTTTATTTAAAAAAAATAAAAATCTATTTGGTGAAAATTTGAAACTTCAATGTAGTAGTACTTAAATTTCAGGGAAAAAATAAGAAGTAGGTGTTTGTCTGACCACCCTAACCACAATAAAATGATAATATTTTTTTTATAAGATTTTAGATATAAGTAGAGGACTCATCTCCAGATGTGATGCATATTTTTTTGTAATTTTTTTCTAAGTAAATAATTAATTATGAACTTTTTATTACAACTTTTAAAAAATTAAAAAACTCGTATGTTTAACCACCTTAACTTGGTAAAAATTCATGAAATTATTTTTTTTAATCCTATAGTATGTGAAGCATAGAATATGACGCATGTTTCAAATTTAGAAAATGTGACACCGTTTGAAAGCTATAGATGTTTTTCAATCAGCCTATCAATCAATACTTTAGTTGTAATTCAAATAGAAAATGAATAATAATTATTTATTACATTCAAAGTAAAACATAATTTATATTGGTGGAAAGTTGAGAATCTCCTTTAAAAACCCTTTACGTTTCATCAATTTTGGGTACAAAAAAGTCGTTAGCCACATACCTTACACATACCCATCATATCGCCACTTTTTGGCCCATCATGATCCTGCACATACCGAACACTGAATAAAAATGACTAAATAAGTGACGAGTTAACAACAATCAATGACTAAATATATCAGTGAATAAAAAATGACTAAATAAGTGACCAGATTATAACAATCAATGACTAAATTAGCGACCGGATTACAACAATCAATAACTAAATCAACGACTAAATATAACAGTGGGAAAAAAGTGACTAAATAAGTGAGCAGATCGCAACAATGCATGCCTAAATCAATGAATAAATATACTTTTAGACACAAATTTTTCCATGTCCTTACCATGACCTAGTTGAAACTTTACTAGGGACATCATAAGCCATTTTTTCCTAATCCCACTTTAATCACATTCCTAATTAATTTAATAAATCCCTTTATTTATTTAATTTCCCCCATTCACATATCTAACATAATTCAAATTAAATATTTGAATTATTCCCTCACCTCTCCCACTTTAATCACATTCCTAATTAATTAAATAAATCTATTTATTTAATTAATTTCCCCCATTCACATGTCTCACATAATTCAAATTAAATATTTGAATTATTCCTCTCACCACATTCAAACAAGTGTCACATGATACATCTTCCACTTAATCCCTTCACATGTCAAACTAATTTAAATAATCTTTTATTTAAATTAGGTCTCATTTATCCTCCATCACACACTTGTCACATGACTACAACCTCTCATGAAGTGGGAAACCCTAAATCAACCATAATTGATCTGGACCGTCCATATCATTCAACATAACTTGCAATCCTATCCATCCATTAAAATCAGGCCTTTTTATAAATCAAACCTCTCACAAGTCATTTGATTATGGAGCATTTGAGTACTATTATGCTGTAGGAATGAGCACCCTATTGGCAACACAAGGGCATACAACTGAGAGGGGTGGTGAATTGGTTCGCACAAAAATTATACAAATTAAACTTATTCTCATATCTGATATATAAAAATGAAAGAATAAACCATCACCACATCAAAAACACACATAACACCAAGATTTTTTATGTGGAAACCCTGTTAGGGGAAAAACCATGGTGGAGGTTAATCGACAAGATTATACTCTGTTAAAAGTATTAAAGTATTATAAATGGGGAATGTACATGCATTCAGGAACACTTCCTAGAGCACACTACTCAAATACAAAAGGCTTACTACCCAAAGGAAGACTCACTATCTTACAATCACATTCAGATTACATTAGGAAGATTTTGAACTGAGAAAATAACATCTTCTAATGCCTGATTATAGTTCTAGTTAAGCACATAAACACTTTCTTTTGCTCACTCTTCTTCACACTTTACTTCTACCTTTGAAAGATTAGAACATTATTGGCACACAGGACTTAGCATACATCGCACACAATACCTTCAAATGGTATAAACAATTGATCATATATATCCACAACTAAGGATAACATCAACTACATGTCGACCCAAAAAAATATAAAATGTGTGCAAACTGTCGGCCCAAATCAATAAACAATTATCAATGCCCACCAAACAATGTCAGACAAAACATAGTGTTGATGATGTTTTCTACACATCAACAACTCAGACAGAATATAATATCCTATCTCTCTTGAAAGGTAAATCTCTATCAGCAAGCCTCAAGAGATAAGCCCAAGGTCTCTAATGTTAGGTCTTGACAATGCATAAACAACTCAGTGATAAATGTGAAAATGCTGGTAATCACAATGGGACCTTACTACAAGAAAAATGTTGAATCTCAATTTATCAAATCTAACAATATGATGATACTTCAATCCTAAATTTAATCCAATAATCAAAGAAATAAAAAAAGATAAGGGTTCCAAGGAGATTTCTAAACTTAAAATTAAACCTAAGATTAACAATGTAAATGACCAATACTCAAAATTGACCAATCCCTCTTAAATAATTTCTACTCAACCCAGATAAATCTGCAATCTTATAGAAACAGTGCAATCTTCTAAGGTGTTAATATTTTCAAATCATGAACATTCATTCAAACAACCCTATTGCAATTGAAATGAATAAACCCTCACAATTGAACTAAGCACAATGAATATAAAGCTCCAGGCTAAATTTGCAAAGCAACTAACAATCAGTTGGTTGCGAAAAGTATGGACCAGGGATTGCTGCAACACTTCAAATATCAAACCATGAACATCATTAAATCAAATCTAATTCTAAACATATTTTTTCCTCAAAGAAATTCTAAAGATAGAATAACAAGAACCATGCAAGATAAGAAAAAACACAAGTATGGAACCAAATCACAATGTCATTACTTGCATCAAGTTATCCATTGTAGCAACAATTCCAGCTTTCTGTTACAATCTTTGCTTGAGATCAACTACTTGCTAACTCTTGCTCTACTAATTTCACTCTAACTTTCTTTCTATTCGCTTATGTCTATATCTTCTTCACCCTTACAAATGAGGAAAAATGCCATATTTATAGAACCCCCAAAACACGTCGGCCCAGATAGGTTTTTACAATAATAATAAGGCACAACAAGTCAACCAAGAGAAATTAAAAATGAGATAAAATATGCATTAAATTCATGAACTTCATCCAGGTCGGCCTGGGATCTCCAATGCAGCTCGGACCAATACATGGCAACATAATAGGGAAGCACAAATCTCGATGTAGCCAATCATTAACTACCTTCCCCTTTGTCTTTATTTCGATCCAGCATTCCATGAACTTTCAAAAGCACCCTATCCAAGTCGGCCACAGGTGGAAAAGGAAAAACCCTAAGTCGCCTTTCAATTGATGCAATCTCCTCCCTGGACTGTTTTACCAACTTATCCCAATCAACCCTATAGGTTAGGTATTTATCAATGACAACAATGTAGGTGGCCGCATCATCTAATTGGTGCTCAGAAATGGAATCATCACTGCCTGGAACATAAACATCATGCCACCATTTTCTCAACTCTTCCAAACTCAAATACTTAGGGGCAATCTTTCTCCTCCCTGTCATAATCTCAAAGAAAGCAATAGAACCATTGTAAACCCCAGCTAGGGTATCATCAATCTGCCTCCTCTATTTATGAATCTTCTTTAAAACCTTCTACCTAATTTGTAGTGCTTTAAGCCATTCCCAAGGTTCAACAGCTCGGGAGGAAGGAATAATTTTATCATTTACTAACTTATCCCTGGTGTACTCCATGATAGTTCTAGTTTTATGTAGCAGGAGATCTGTATCCTCTTTGTCCTCAGCTAACACCTCCTTCAACCAATCAGTTGTTCTTACAACATCTTTCCCAGTTGATAAAATATCCTTGATGGCCTCATTACCTTTGATTCGCACCCCTTGCAGCCAATTTGCAGTAGCAAGAGTGGAAGCCTTCATCTTTTCAAGCTCAGTGATGGTCTCTTGGGGTAAAGGTTTTGTAGTAGAGGCGGAGGGGTTAATGGATTGTAAGGGTTTCATCAAATCCTCCAAGAATTTCCTGAGATTCTCATTTTCTTTCTTTAGCTCCTGCTTAGTCTTTATTTCTTTCCTCAATCTACCCAAGATGACTGCACTTGAACCCTGATAATCCTCAATATCCTGCTCAACGGATGTAGGCCCTAAATTGAAAGTCTGCACATTATAGTATTTTGCAGACACATCATCTCTATTTTTATTCGGAGCAGGGGTTGCAATGTGAACAACTTTGTTGTTGGCCTCATCTGTTTCAATCCTTGAGATTACCCTAGCCTTCTTCTTACCTTTGTCTTTTCCAATCTTGGCTAGCAGCTCATCCCAATTGGGTGGAGTATCTTCCACAATTCAACTTGTTTTCTTCTTATCTCCTTGTCTAACCAACCAGGGACAGTGGATTCCAACTGCACTTCGCTTTGTTTCTCCTCCTACTGTTCCTTTGGCGCCTCTTCACTCAAATTCTATTTCTCAGGAGTCTCATCTATCTTTTGTTGGTGTAATTAACTATTTAATTACATCTTCATAAGTTTACTTAGGCTTTAATTTAAGTGCTAGGTTGTATTTTGTTATCCTTATCTAATTGAGCTATCTTTTAGCTCAAGTTAGGTTTAGGGTTGTGCATGCTTGCTTTTATAAGCAAGCCTCATCTTGTACATTTGTAATCAATTCAATCATGAATCAATCTTGCATATTGATATAGCAAGCATTCTCGCCATTCTCTCTCTTATGGAAGTATTTTGGTCTAGCAACTGATTCTTGGTTTCTAACATCTTTCCCTCCTTTTCTTTAGCGTGTTCTTCTTCATGTACAGGTGATGGAACTTGCACTGCTTCTTCTTCTACTGGAGGTGATATAACCTCTTCGGTTCCAACAGGTGACTCTGCATAAGCTACCAAAGGAGACTGCATTACCTTATCAATTTCTGCCTCTGCACTATAAAGATCTCCCTCATGAAATTCCTCCCCCTCAGTGTCTGGATGATCTTCAACCTTTTTAGATTCTCCTAGTTTATTATGAGCCTCATGGGTAGAAGGAACATCATCATGTTGCACATCATGAGAAGCGACCGGAGGAAGGTCTGTTTTAGGCACACTATCCTTGGGAGAAGGAGTCCTAGATCTCCTTGTATATACTTGTGCCTTCTCTTCTGAGCTTTCTACATTTACCACCGATGGGGTAACTTCTTCTTCTCCTACCTTGGAGCTTTCCTTTTCTAATAATTTTAGGACTCTTCTCCTTTTAGGCATAGGAGCATCAACCTTAGGATTCTGTTTTTCAATCTCCTCCTTGCCAGATTTCTTAGCCGTTGTCCTCTTCTTAGCCATTGGCTTTCTTTGCTTTTTGGTCTCTTGGACTTCCTCCATCTGAACACCCTTAATTTTAATTTTGAAAGGAGAATCCACCTTGCCTTTACCTTTAGGATCGTCCTACTTAGTTGATTCCTCAGAATTAGAGTGAGGGTCCATATCTCCCATCAGACTGTAGGTGCATTTCACTCCCTCATTCTCCAACTCCCACAGCTTGTGCCTTAGCCACATCCTGGTAAACTTGATAATTGGATCCATTAGCTGTTTTAATTCTATTTTTTCTTCTTCTATCCAATCTACATCACCAATTGGCTTATCCTTCACTGCCTCATAGGCATGACCTTGAATCAAGTCCCCATCATCTTCCAATTGATCAGGAACTTTCTTTACATTGTACAATTGAACTGACTCAACTGGGAGCTAGGAGAATTTCTTTTTCCTTACATCATATTCATCACTGGAATTGACCCAATAGTCCTCCAAATCAACCTTATGGCTATACTCTCTAGTGGACTTCTTTTGGGCTTCACCTGTGATGTCAAACCTTGATCTCTTGGAATGAAAAGACAAACCAAGGGTACTCATTTCTTCTTTTGAATCTTGGGTAGAAATAATGGAAGGACATGCCTCCCCGGTGCCAATCCTCAAAGGGAAGTCTCCACCAAATCTAGTTTTATGCTTATCCCTCTTGACAATAGCATCGAAGTCACATATTTTCCTAGTTACTTCCAACAGTATAATGTGATCGGTGGGGTACCTTGGAAGTCTGTAAGGAGCTCTCTGACAACCATCAACCCGGATGTATGAGAAGGTTGGGAATTGGATAAACCAAGCACCATATTTCTTGATGAGCTCTTTTGCTTGGTCTGAAATCCTTATGTGCTCTGCTCCTTGAAGCATTCTAGTGATGTGTATGGTGAATGCATCATTCACCCTCCTATAGCTCGAGCTTCCTAGGTGCAATTGAGGGTAAACTTCATAGATGACATCCTGTCCAAAGATTCCACTTGTACTCAATCCCTTGTAGGGGTGGAATCTTGCAAGTGCATAAAACAAATATGAAGTCATCGTGAAGGTCTTGTTCTGCAACACATTAGATAGTTGTTCATGGATCACTCTACTAATCATACCAGCCCAATGATAGTCAATCAGCTCTCGTTCCATCCTCACAATAACGTGGCACATCCAATTCTCAAATACACCTACATTTCTCAATCCAACCACCCTGTTGAGCAAGGTCATGGCATCATAGTATTCCTTCTTGAATTTTGCCCTGAATAGTTGTTTAGGCAACTTGGAATAATGAGACTTTGGCTTCTCCAGCCAGGAATTGATGAGCTGTTGTGACTTGATAGTCTGTTCTTCATAGAACCCTTTAGCTGCCTCCATGTTAAATGCCACCGCATGAGACCTATCTAGCATATCGAGAGTTTGAGCAATGGAAACAGGGTTGAGATTTGCTACAACTCTCCCTTGAGGACAATAATTATTTGTGTGTCCTAGTCATAGTGTCTTGCACACTTGAGAACAAGCTCATAGCACTGGACTGTGGAAGGAAAATTGACAACATGTGATAAACCTGATTCCTTCATTCTTCTAGCCACCAAAGGGAGATCCTTGGCTGCCATTCTTCCTTTAAATTCCTTGTAGTCCCACAGTCCGACATTAGTAGCTATCACCTCTGACCAAATTGATGTGATCTTGCTCTCTGGGATCTTACTCTTGGTGTCCATCTTAATCCTTTCTACTTCAGATATTGAGGATCCCTCCGCTGTCCTGCTAGATTCGACCTGCACTTAACACAAAAATCATAGTAAAAACCACATGAAGGAAATGTTAATCCATCAAAAACACCATTAGAATAAACCTCACACAATCAAGGTGTTATTAAATCTCATATAAAATGATCTTGATAAACTTCGGGTTTCAGGACCCTCCGCGGAATCTGAGCCAAGGAGGAATTTCGGGAAATTCGAGACCAAATGGATTCCAGTGGAATGATCACAAAAATACCTACTAACAATTAAATCCAACCATTATCAATCAATAAACCATATAGGAGATCATAATATAGCATGAATTAACCATAAAATGCATCATAAATCATTAATAAATCCAACTATTCCATATTTCCTTACAATTCATCAGGTTTCAGGAAAATTAGCCGGAGACGGATTTCCGCAAAGGCAGCAACACTTCATAAACTTTAGAAAATCTAAGCGGTAGGACTTCAGGAAAATCTAGGGTCAACGGAAATCCGCGGATAAGGAAAAGCTCTGAAAGCATGCAGATTTTGGGAAATTAAAAAAAACGGGGAAACAGAGGAGGTCAGGAAAATTCGCCAGAGACAAAAAATCTCGAATAGGGGACGAAACCCGGATTGCGACATAAAACATGATTTCACTCAGAACACCATATTGATCATGAATTTCAAAGATTTAAGCTTAGGGCAGGTTTAACATGGTCTTTCTATGGATTCTCTTTGCATTTTAAGCCAATTTGAGAGCATACTAAAGATAAATAGTGATGCCCTAAGTCAAACCCTATAGATCCACCATTAATGCACATGCAAGCTCAAAATTTAAACATTTCGACTGCTAATTCTTGACTAGGGGAGAATCTTGACTCTCAAGCAAGATACATCAAAATACAAGTAGACAAAGGACCTTAAAGCTCGCTTGGGAGATGATAAATGAAGCAATGCTGGGTAGCCCTAACCGCGAAAATGCTCAAATAATGCAGAGAATTAAAACCCAATAAGCCATATAACATCAAAGTGCTATATGCAATCATCAATTAAAAGCAAGGCAAATGAATACATACCATTGTGAAGTGGGAATCGATCTCAGAACAACAAATGCGAATTCAATGGTGTCCACAAAGAATAGGGGCAGAAACGCACCATAAATCCCTACTCAAACCAACCAATTCAAACTTAACGCCCCAAATCCAAATCTAGCACTTCTAAGAATGCACTCAACTCAATCGACGACAAATAAGAAACATAATAGTGCAAAAGACCTCAAAGAGTGGTTAAATACATCATTTGCCAAAGGTACAGACGACATTAATGCCGATCGACAAGACAACCTGGCGAATCTGGAAACCCGACAATAGGATAGAATCCAGAAAAATTTGGACCACGTGGAATTCCGCGAAGACTGAAAATCTCTGAATGACAATGCTCAGCTGGAGTCTGAGCAGGATCTAGAAAAATCCGGCCAAGGTGGAAAGTCCTGAACCTTAATGAAAACCTGAACTTGCCTCAAAATTAAAGATCTTCAATGAATAACTTAGGGGAATGACTTAGGAAATCAAAATAAACATTTAAGCACATGCCAAAGCAAGATAAAACCCCAGAATGAAAGGGCCAAGACACCAAAAACCAAAACGAAAGAGGGTCCCTACCTTCAGCAGGGCATGTGTGCGAAAAACTGCACAACAATTGGCGACTCTATTGGGAAAAATGCTTCAGAACATTTGATGCCGAACAAGAATCCAGAACCCAAAATATTTGGTTTCAGTCTCGCTATCAAACAAACAAATCAAAATGCAAAATTTAAAGAATCAAAACCAAAGGATAGACCGAATCTTCAATAAATTGAAAATCCAAGTGTGTGCATATGAGTTCATTTCCCTCCTTAAGCTACTGCAGGAACCAAGCTTAGTCAAGTCAGGCTACGTAAGGATTCCAACTTAAAAAGCAACCTGGATAGTGCCTCGCTGTCAGTCAGGCATCTATAGCCTCGACGAGGTTATTGTTGTGACTCTCCTGAACATAGCTCTATTGCCAGCTAGGCGTTTATAGCCCCGATAGAGATATTCAGATACCCCTGATAAGTTGAATTCATTCTTTTGATTTGCAATATTTCACTTTTCTTTCTTTTTATATTCTTTTGTGTCACTTTTATTTCAATCTGTGAACAATGAAGTTCACACTCAGGGCTGAGAACCACAGTGGCGCTGAAGCAGAAATGAGATTTTTCACTTGACAAAACCTTACAAAGGACCTACAGTAACATCAAGATTCTTAAAATATATGAGAGATATAAGATTTCAGAGTACTTCCAATTCAAATCAAAACCAGTGACCCATCTTCTATAAATCAAACATTGAGACCGTTGGCAATAACAAAGACGTGAACCATCCTTTCAAGATACAAGACTAGAGTCCACCAATAAAATACTTAGAATAGTCCCAGATAATGATATATTTTCCATACACGTGCAACACATCCAGGGGAAAATAGGAAAACCCTCAAAGAAAAAGCAAAGAAAAAAAAACCAAACCAGAAGCAAACCTACACTAACCAAAGCAAGGCAGAAAGGGAAACCTAATCTAAGCAAAGAAAAGCAAAGCAAACAAAATAGAAAGGAAACCTAATCTAACTATATACAAAAAGAGAGCTGAAAATAGCTCATGACTAGAAATAATGCTTTAAATACTGCCCATTGATAGGCAGTTGGATATCCTCTCCAGTGAGAGCTTTCAAATGGAAAGCATTATCTCCCTGAATTTCTGAAATTAGGTAAGGACCAAGCCAAAGTTTATCAAATTTTCCATGCTCCCCCTTACGGTCATGGGATTTATCCCATTAAAGAACCAAGTCAGAAATCCTAAAATATTTTACTTTGGCTCTTTTATCAAACCATCTCTTGACAACTCCTTGATGTTTAGCAAAGTTTTCCAGGGATTCGTCCCTTTTTTCCTCAAGGTGTAGCAATTCAGCAAGTCTGGCCTCACGTTTATCTTCCTCATCATAATAGTCATTAATGAAATGCAAGGTGGGGATCTTTAACTGAATAGGAAACACAGGCTCTAATCTATAAACCAGGTGGTAAGGTGATATTCCTATGGAAGTCTTATGCCTTGTATGATCTGCCCAAAGAGAAAATTTGAGTTGGGTATGCCAATCCTTCAGATTTCTTTCTAATAGTTTGCGAATAACAGTCAGGAGATTTTTGTTGGATGACTCAGCCAAACCATTACCCTAAGGATAATAGTTGGATGCAAACTTAATGATAATCCCATGATCAAAATCCCAATTAGAAAACTTTAACGATGAAAATACAGGACCATTATCACAAATTAAAGACATAGGATAGCCAAAACGGTTAATGATACCTAATTCAACGAAAGTAATTACCACCTCTGAAGTACATTTCTTGCAAGCAAGGGCCTCAGTCCATCTTGTAAAATAATCAGTGACAGTAAGGATATACCTATGTCCTATAGAGGAAGGTAGATTGATCAGACCTATGAAGTCCATTCCCCACTGTGCAAAGGGTTTTACCTCAAAGACCGGCTGGAGTGGGAGTGCTGCATACTTCTCCTTGGTGGTTGTAGTCTGACACACATGACAAGTTCTAATGTGGTTGTGTGTGTCCTTGAACAGTGTAGGCCAATAGTAACCAACTCTCAGAATTTGGTTGGCTGTAGAAGGTGCTGATCCATGGCCTATACCATATTTGTCATGAAATTATGACATCACTCTTTCAGATTTTTCCTTTCCAAGACACCTCAAATAAACACCCTCATGATTCCTCTTATATAAAACAACTCCTTTCAACATGAAACTGTTGCTCTTTAAGCACAATTCCCTTCTTTGTACTGCATTAAGATGATCAGGGCATCTCCGAGTCAGAAGATAATGGACAATGTCATCATACCACTCGCCAGGAGAAACATCCTCTAAATTGTAACTTTGAGTTGTAAGATCAGGGCCTGTCTCTACCGTTGTCTTTGTAAGCCTTTTCCCTCTGACTAGCCTCATGGGTTGAATCTCAATGTCATACTCCTATAACATAGTCACCCACTTGGCCCTACACTCTCCTGACTCATTCTACATTAATAACAACTTAACTATAGGATTAAGAACTATAGCAAAGATCTTTTTTCTAAGGATATAATGTCTAAATTTCTTTATAGCCCTGACTAAAGCATAAGCCTACTTTTCCACATTTGGGTATCTCAGCTCTGCATCCTTGAATGGTGCACTCATGAATGCTATAGGATGCTCATTGCCTTGATCAGATTTCTGAGTTAACATAGTAGCACAGGAGTGGTCAAAAGCAAATGCATATATAGAGAATGGTTTAGCATAGTCTGGACTCACCAAAATCGGACCTTCAGCAATAGCCCTCTTCATCTTGGCAAATGATTTTGTTGCTTCTTCATTCCATTCAACCTTAGCCTCCTACTTCAACATTGCATTCAATGGTTTAACTATTTCTGCAAACCCAGTGATGAATTTCCTCACAAAATTAATCTTACTAAAGAATGATTTCATTTCTTTCTTACTAGCAAGTGGTGGAATCTTGAGAATGGCCTCTATGTGTTTTGGATCAATTGCAATTCCTTTCTTAGAGAGAACATGCCCTAACAATTTACCTTTTGTAAGTCCAAAGATGCATTTCTTTGGATTGAGTGATATACCAAACTCTACATTTCTAAAAAACTTTGCACAAATTTGAGATATGATCACCTCTCTTCTTTGAAAAGACTGTCAGATCATCCATATAGATGATTATGCACTTACCAATTATGTCTTTAAAGGCAATGTCCATGGCTCTTTGGAATGTGGCTCCAGCATTAATCAAGCCAAAAGGCATCCTTCTGTAGGAAAAAGTGCCCCACTTGGTGGTGAAAGTAGTCTTGTGTCTGTCCTCATATTGTACTATGACCTGGTTGTATCTTGAATAACAATCCAGGAAGGACATCATCTGAGATCCATTGATTGGAGCACTTCATCCAGTGAGGGTACTGGATAATTATCCTTGTCTGATGCTCTATTTAGGTTCCTGAAATCTACACATAACCTAATTTCACCATTTTTCTTTCGCATTGGAACCAGGTTTGCAACCCAAGTTGAGTGTCTGACCGGAAATATGATTCTTGCAGACATGAGTTTCTACACTTCCTTCTGTATTATGGGTTCTAATAAGGCATTGATGGGGCTTTGCCTTTGTCTGAAAGGTTTTACTCCTAGGTTGAGAGGAATAGTGTGGGTTATGATCGATGTGTCATAAGTCTTTAAGTCTTCATAACTCTAGGCTATCACATATGGATATCTATGTAATGCATCAATGATTCCTTTTCTTTCTTCTAGAGTGCATACCTTACAAATAAAAATATTTTTGACATCATCCTGAGTTCCCATATTATATTTGTCACATTGTCCACCAATGGACTCCTTCCTGGCATCCTGCTCTTGATCCTTGACCTTGTCCAGATCGAAGATTCTCTCTAATTGTACCATTCCTCCAGGGATAGTATTGGTCTTTAAATTAATTACCCCTTCCAAATCCATCTCTGCTTCTTGGAGTTCTGTTTCGTCAATAATTTGAGAAGCAAATACATCTGTATTTTAGATAAAATATAAAATATGCTTGTCATCTTCAAAAACTTGGAAGTTAGTGACATTGTCAGGAACTAAAGGTACTGGGGTCAGTTCCACTGTAAACTTCTTTAATCCTGAAAGAGACAAAGGTTGCAAGGTACTAGCTGCCTGAGCAAGAGATTCAGGTGTTTGGTTCTTACTTCGTAGAATCAATTGAATGTTGAAGGCATCAAATCCTTCAATAAGATCCCATACTCTATGTGTATAGTTGGTCATTCTTTTGTCATGACAAGAGTATTGTCTCCTAACTTGCTTGACTACTAGCTGAAAATCTCCAAAGACTTGTAAGATCTTAACCTTCTTCTTTAACGCCATTAACAGTCCATGAACTAAAGCCTCATATTTTGCTACATTATTTGTACAATGAAATTGAAGTCTATGAGAAGCAAAGAATGTCTTACCTCTTGGACTAATTAGCTCAAATCCAGCCCCAACTCCTTGCTTTGATTTGGACCCATCGAATCTTAAAGTCCAACAGCCAGTAACTACAGACTTCCTTGCAGTATCTTTCTCATTATTGTTGTTGGATGGTTCTTCATAAAACATCACCTTTTTCCCTTTGGGATCTTCTTGGACATTCTGGATATCAATTTTGACTGCTAGAGTGGGATTGATACACTTCTATATTTGTTCCACTATAGCCTGGCACAAGCAACAGTCAAGTTTTGAATGGGAAGCATTATGCACCCTGCACCAATTGGGCAAAAGTAACTCTCCAAAGTTCATTTCTCTTCCCAACTGAACCTGATCTTCAATGCATTTCTGAATGAACTCTTGAAAATTATCTAGCAAACCCAACTGGCTATCTTCCAGATCATTGTCATTTTCAATTGGTTCCACTAAAGCTTCAGTACCACTGGATTTTGCTGTGAGATCAACATACATTGTATGCAACATGAGGACTTCCTCTACATCTGACTCTTCAAAAGGGGTCGCAAGCATATAATTCCCCATACTTCTGATATCAAAATTTTGTTTGAGGTATTCTGATATTCTGTGATCATGTACTTCATTCTGGGCTCTCTTTCAATTCTAATCTGATTTGGCACTCCCTTTCAGGGAAGCCACATATGAGAGTGATCAGTTGAAACATATCCATTCAAGGCTCTGGTGAAGTCTCTTCCCAGAATTAAGCCATAAGCATTGGGTATGTCAGCCACCTGTATATTAATAACTTGTTGAATTCTAGGATCAGAAGCAACTTGCATATGAATCATATTTAACTCCCCTACAACATTTACTTCAGTCCTATCCAATTGTGTAACTTTCTTTTGTGAGTCAGCAGGAGTAATACCCATAGCTCTACAGACACCGAAGGGAATAACATTGGTTGAAGCACTAGAATCCAGTAAACAATTATGCAAATTCTTACCAAATATGCGAACGGAAATGAGGAATGGAGGAGTATCCGTCTTTCCCTGAAACAGGGTTAAGGGAGTATCCACTTGAGCGACTTGAGTCTTGTCTTTCTCTTTTCCCTTATCTCTAGGAGGCATATGGACCTGATTATGACTGTGATTTTTCCTTCCTACTAATTGAGAACTAGATACTCTATTGACACTTTCACTAACTGATTTATCTTGTGACATGAAATTTGCATTATAAGCTCCTAGAACTGCATTCCTAATGGTTGGAACTCTTAGTAACTCAAATGCAAACAGGATTACCTTTAATTTTATGAGTTCCTCAACAACATACAGGGCTAATTGTTCCTCACTCAAATCAGTAGGGGTCTCCCTTGGGTATTCCATCACCCTATCCTTGTTTGCATCAACACTTCTCCCTTTTGGCACATCGGCATGCCCTGGATCTTGAGATAAATATTGCCTGGACACCTAAGGCAGTGATGGATTATTCCTAGCATTAGGATCTGGAGGCGTGTTGAAATTATTTAGTGGAATGGAAGTAGTGAAGGGACCTCCAGCCTGTGGACATCTGTGTGGAAATTCCCTCAAGTCATACTTCTTGACAAGTCTCTGGAAGGTCTGTACTTCTTCAACATATGCCTCTTCCTCATCTCTGGGACCATTATCATTCACTGGATTCTCATCAAATAACTATGTCATTTTATCCCCGTTTCATACCTGGTCCACCTCTTCCTCCAACTGATCAGATTCTTCTTCAAGTACATTCTCCTTACTTTCAGGAAAAGGAGCATGATTTAGCACCAACACCGGTGAATCATAAGGATTGGATGGTACTATTTCCTAACTACCTGCATTGTTCTCCACTTCGTACTAAAAGATTGAGGCTATTGTTTGGAACTCTTGACAATCTAATTTAGAATGTTGACTCATTTATGGAGCCTACACCATCCTGATAAAGCAGCCTCAGCTAGATATACAATGCTAGGAGGCTTCTCTTGATTAACTGGCTGATTGACAGACTAATTGATAGGTTGATCTAGTGGGGTGGGGAATCCTCCATTGTTGGGCCCTTTGTTCCAAGTTTTGTTCTGCCCTGGTGACTACCTCCTATCGAACCCTTGTCCACCACCTTGCCCTCGATCAAAGTTCTGGCCTGAAGACTGTCCTTTATCATAGTTTTGTCTTGTATCATTATTATACCCTCTGTCATTATTGTATCCTCGATCATTGTTATACCCTCTTTCATTGTTGTAACCTCTATCCTAGTTATATCCTTTGTCATTGTTGTATCCTCTGTCATTGCGTTGCCCTCTGTCAAAGTGTTGTCCTTGTGGATTTTCTCTGTTTTGATTAGACTGCATATTTCTTTGAGCAGCTTGCAACTGAATGTTCTGGTTCCTCAAGTAAGTCACTTCCATATTCAACTTCTTTACTTGTTCAGACAATTCATCCAGTCTCTCCTTGTCAGGATTACTGTATGGCGGCTGATTTGCGTTATTCTTGGAATACCCTACTGCAGCATTGGCATTGAGTGATTGGTTCAAAACTTTAAAATTCTGCAAGTATGTGGGAAAACTGGCTCGAGGCTATGCATGAAGAGGTTGATTCACATTTTGCTGGGGGTAACTAATTGTAGGTGGAACTTGTCTCACAGGAGGTCCTAGGTGAGGAACCATAGGCAACTGAGGTACTGGATTCATGATAGGAGTACCGCTGGCGAGAGCCTGGTCAACAGCAGGGACTTGTCTAGGGTGAGCGATAGGTCCTAAGGATGGTAAAGGTCTAGACACATGTTGTCTTAAGGCAGTGCTCACTTTCATAGCTTCAGTGTAGGCATCAAGTAGGGTATTGGGAGGGTTGTTTTTCCATTTAATGAAGGTAGATGTCAAACTATCAATACCTTCATAATAAAACTCTAGAGCAGTAGCTTGATCAACAACATAAGGGGCTTGTAATCTAGTATAGGCACGATGAAACCTATTGTTAAAGGACCCAATAGGCTCATTAACCTCTCTCTTAACATTAGTGAATTGATGGTAAAGCTCATTGGAACTAATGGGAACTCTGAAATTTTGCAAGAATGCATTCTCTAACTCAGTCCAATGCTGGATAGACCCAGCAGGTAAGTGAGTGTACCAATAAAATGCATCTTCTCCTAATGAACAAGGGAAAAGTCTGCATGCTACATCCTCATGGTTTATCCCTCTATCCTTAAGGCCAGTCTAAAAGATCCTAATGTGTTCTTCAGTAGTTTTATTGGGATCATTCACATGGAACTTTGAACAAAAGTGTTTAGGGTTCTTGGGCATGACATTATAAATGGTGAAACTCAGTGGAGATGGGTTATTAGCCATGAAAGCCATTGGTGGAGGTGGGGGTGGTAATGGCTGATTTATGACTGGCTGAGGTTGTGGAATGGGAATGTCCTTAGACTTGGATGAAGATGAACTTGATGAAGATGGGAATGATGGAGATGATGGAGGTGGATGGGAAGATGATGATTCTCCCCTTCTGTTGGTCCTTCTAGACCTCATAGGGTCTAGTAATTCCTGAAATTCCTCCTCTCCTAGAGCATATTTGGTTCTTCTAAATCTTTAACGAGAGATGGCATTCAAAAAATGATCCAGCTTGCTTATTCAGGCCCTCCTTCTAGCGCCAATCTATTGTTGTTGTGCAGAAAACATCATCAACACATAGTAAGGACCCAAAACAACATGTCTTGAATATGGATCACCTTAAACAATTATGCCTCAAAGATCTGCAACACGCTACAATCACCCTGTCGGCCATGATCATGAAAAACATTAACTCACAAAAGAAAATTACCAATCGCGAGCATAACGATCAATCCAGAACAACAACACAGATAAAGCATGATCTAGAAACATCCATAAGCATCATGAATCACCACATAAGCATCCACAACAAATCAAATTACTAGAATCACATCATCTTATTTTAGGAACACCAACTAAAGCAACAAAACAACTGTCAGAACATAAATACTCATAACTCAATCAAATCTTCATGCAAACCTCTGAAACTTTATGTGGATAAAATAGATATACTTTTCATCAAACCCTTTAATCCACAACCTCTTATCATCAATATACTGAGCTAGCCACCATACTAAACTTCACTTCATCACCGACAACTTCCAACTTATTTAATTACAATTTTCTCAATATCCTCGACATATACAGTCTTAAAGACATTAATGCCAATAGTGTTGACATCAATGAAAACCATATATTAGAAACATCCAACACACCCAACATTCCTCCATTATCAACCCTTTGAAAGCTTGCATTTTCATGCAAGGTTGAGAAGAGCCATGGAGGTCAATCAAGTCTAGTTTTAGAATCAGATTGCATTTCCTTTGTTTATTTGCATTTTCATTCTAGTTTGTGCTTCATGGTGCTTGATAGGGTTTAGCTAGTTTATTTTTTTCAACACTAATTCTGATTGGTTTTTCCCTAAGCTACATTGGTGAACTCGATGCCAAAATTGCGCTTTTTGTAGAATTTTGTACGACATTTTTTGTTTTTGCTGGTACAAGTATGGTGCGATGGATTGTTGTTTCTTGAGCCACATTCACAGTACCGTGATGCATTTTCCTTGCAAAATGATGCATTTTCTCAGATGTGACACATCCACCTTGTAGAACGACACATTTTGTCTGTCGTGACACATTTTTCTTGCAATTCAACTCATATATTTGTAGATTCCAACTTTCAGCCTTGAGACGCATTTGTTGTGCAAAACAACACTGTTTCCTATCAATTTCCAACTTTCTGCTTGCGACGCATTTGAATTCTAGAACAACACATTTTCCTTGTAAAAAAATTACTTTCAAGTTTTTGCAAAAATTCTTCAGATTTCTTTTTTTGTTAGTAGGTTAGAGGTTTTTTGGGTTACTAATATTCTATTGGCAGCATGTGGCGAGGAGTCTAACTTGGTGTTTTATTTATTTTCATATCATCTTTTCAATTCCTTAATCAAACAACAACAAACAATCTTGCATTCACATTTCATTGGTTAAAATGAACATGCATATTCACTCATGGGCTTAAAATGAACACAATCTTGCATTGAAACTCATGGTTAGAATGAACATGCATTTTCATGTCATGGTTTTAAAATGAAATTTGTTTGTTTCACATCAAGTTAAAAGTTTAAAAGGAACAAAGTGTTTTAGGTGTTTTCCTCACATTACAATTTTGATAACTAAAATGAACAAGCGTCTCTAATTTGTGTAACCTTGATTCAATAATAGAAGTATCATCTCCACTTGCACACTTGTGCAATCTTGGGTGCAAGAGAAACTATTATTGAATCTAAGAATT
>VDFB02000008.1:70170385-70246212 GCA_007258455.2 Sequoia sempervirens
TGTGAATGATACAAAGGCTTCAAGTGGAAAAGGAAAGAAGCACAATAAGGAAACCAAGTCAAATGAGCAAGGTAAAGATTCTCCTTCACATGGCACTCCTGGGTCCTCATCCTCTTCAAAAGAGGAATCATCAAAAAATAAGTCCAAATGTGCATATTGCAAAAGGTTAGGACATGATGAGCATAGATGTTATAATAAGAAGATTGATGAACTCACACACCTTCTTCAAAAGAATAACATTCAGCTGCCCTCATCAGTGTCTTCTACTTCTTCTTCACCTTCACAATCAGCAGCTCCGTCATCATCATAGTTAGAGAACACAACATCCACTTCTGGGCTACATAATATGAAAGGGCATGCAATCTTGGCCTCTACAAGTCCTAATTCTCAAGGATGGCTTCTTGATTCAGGGGCATCTCATCATATGGCATCTTCACAGGAAATGTTCTCTTCTTTTGAGCATTGTAATTCACCTCACATTCTGATGGGTAACAATACATTCATGAAGGTAAGTGGGAAGGGTTCTATTGGTATTGGGGAAGGCACTTTCAATGATGTTCTTTGTGTTCGTTCTTTGACCACTAATCTCCTTTCTATTTATCAAATTACTCATGGGGGTCAAGGTAAAACAATTGAGTTCACTCTTGATAGGGTGTATATAAGGGACTTGGAGACTAGGGATATTGTTGCAATCGGGATGGTTGATCATTCATCTCGAGTATATTCTTTTTCACATTTTGCTTCAGAACTTGATAATGTTCCTTTGACTACATCACACAATCCATTGAGTGTGACCCATATTAGTGAGGAGAAGTTTGGTCATCTACACCTTGGTATTTTAGAGACCTGTGCTGAGCTTCCTACACCTCCACCTCCTGCTTCTTCAGCCATTGTTGCTTCTGTTCAGCAAGATAATCATAGTTTTTCAGATCTTGCTTTGTGGGATGATTATTTGACAGGGATTTTTACCTTGTTCCTAGAGTCTCATACTACAGATTTGGAGGACACACTTGAGGGGATTTCTCTCCTCTTTGATGACAGTTTTAGCACAACTGTTACACCATCTTCTTTGTCTTTGGAGATTGATATTCACGAGTCTCCTCCATCACTTGATTTGTCATGTTTCTTGGTTGAGTTTGACCATGATTATGTTGTGGCTCATTCAAGCTTGGAGGCTCCTACTCAGTTTTCAGAGGCATACATGTTGAGCGTTCATTCTTCCTCTTTTCAGTTGGATATGGAGTGGCTTCTTCATTAGCTTATGGATTTTTTTCTTCCTAAGGGGAGATGTGTTGCTTGCAGACATTGGGTCATCTTTTGTTTTCAGGCATTCTTCATTGGCTTTGGAGCTTCTTCAGCATGCAGGGGATATATTATCTCATTACTTCCCTCTTATGGGGGGGTAATTTATTGTATATTCATGATGGATGTAGTCCTTGGGGGGTATCATTGAGTCCTTCATACATCATGTTTACATTCATCATGCTTGTTTTTTGTTTTCTCTCTTTTGGAGGGGTTTTCTTCCCACTGGGTTTTCCCCTTTTCTCTGCTTTATGAGAGACTGCATTTCATTTGCATCTGTAAATGGGTACCTAACATGGCCTAGTTGCCGGAACCCATAGTAGTTTGCATTATACTCTTCTCCCTAAGTTGCACTTATGGGGGGGTGTTGGTGTAATTAACTATTTAATTACATCTTCATAAGTTTACTTAGGCTTTAATTTAAGTGCTAGGTTGTATTTTGTTATCCTTATCTAATTGAGCTATCTTTTAGCTCAAGTTAGGTTTAGGGTTGTGCATGCTTGCTTTTATAAGCAAGCCTCATCTTGTACATTTGTAATCAATTCAATCATGAATCAATCTTGCATATTGATATAGCAAGCATTCTCGCCATTCTCTCTCTTATGGAAGTATTTTGGTCTAGCAACTGATTCTTGGTTTCTAACATCTTTCCCTCCTTTTCTTTAGCGTGTTCTTCTTCATGTACAGGTGATGGAACTTGCACTGCTTCTTCTTCTACTGGAGGTGATATAACCTCTTCGGTTCCAACAGGTGACTCTGCATAAGCTACCAAAGGAGACTGCATTACCTTATCAATTTCTGCCTCTGCACTATAAAGATCTCCCTCATGAAATTCCTCCCCCTCAGTGTCTGGATGATCTTCAACCTTTTTAGATTCTCCTAGTTTATTATGAGCCTCATGGGTAGAAGGAACATCATCATGTTGCACATCATGAGAAGCGACCGGAGGAAGGTCTGTTTTAGGCACACTATCCTTGGGAGAAGGAGTCCTAGATCTCCTTGTATATACTTGTGCCTTCTCTTCTGAGCTTTCTACATTTACCACCGATGGGGTAACTTCTTCTTCTCCTACCTTGGAGCTTTCCTTTTCTAATAATTTTAGGACTCTTCTCCTTTTAGGCATAGGAGCATCAACCTTAGGATTCTGTTTTTCAATCTCCTCCTTGCCAGATTTCTTAGCCGTTGTCCTCTTCTTAGCCATTGGCTTTCTTTGCTTTTTGGTCTCTTGGACTTCCTCCATCTGAACACCCTTAATTTTAATTTTGAAAGGAGAATCCACCTTGCCTTTACCTTTAGGATCGTCCTACTTAGTTGATTCCTCAGAATTAGAGTGAGGGTCCATATCTCCCATCAGACTGTAGGTGCATTTCACTCCCTCATTCTCCAACTCCCACAGCTTGTGCCTTAGCCACATCCTGGTAAACTTGATAATTGGATCCATTAGCTGTTTTAATTCTATTTTTTCTTCTTCTATCCAATCTACATCACCAATTGGCTTATCCTTCACTGCCTCATAGGCATGACCTTGAATCAAGTCCCCATCATCTTCCAATTGATCAGGAACTTTCTTTACATTGTACAATTGAACTGACTCAACTGGGAGCTAGGAGAATTTCTTTTTCCTTACATCATATTCATCACTGGAATTGACCCAATAGTCCTCCAAATCAACCTTATGGCTATACTCTCTAGTGGACTTCTTTTGGGCTTCACCTGTGATGTCAAACCTTGATCTCTTGGAATGAAAAGACAAACCAAGGGTACTCATTTCTTCTTTTGAATCTTGGGTAGAAATAATGGAAGGACATGCCTCCCCGGTGCCAATCCTCAAAGGGAAGTCTCCACCAAATCTAGTTTTATGCTTATCCCTCTTGACAATAGCATCGAAGTCACATATTTTCCTAGTTACTTCCAACAGTATAATGTGATCGGTGGGGTACCTTGGAAGTCTGTAAGGAGCTCTCTGACAACCATCAACCCGGATGTATGAGAAGGTTGGGAATTGGATAAACCAAGCACCATATTTCTTGATGAGCTCTTTTGCTTGGTCTGAAATCCTTATGTGCTCTGCTCCTTGAAGCATTCTAGTGATGTGTATGGTGAATGCATCATTCACCCTCCTATAGCTCGAGCTTCCTAGGTGCAATTGAGGGTAAACTTCATAGATGACATCCTGTCCAAAGATTCCACTTGTACTCAATCCCTTGTAGGGGTGGAATCTTGCAAGTGCATAAAACAAATATGAAGTCATCGTGAAGGTCTTGTTCTGCAACACATTAGATAGTTGTTCATGGATCACTCTACTAATCATACCAGCCCAATGATAGTCAATCAGCTCTCGTTCCATCCTCACAATAACGTGGCACATCCAATTCTCAAATACACCTACATTTCTCAATCCAACCACCCTGTTGAGCAAGGTCATGGCATCATAGTATTCCTTCTTGAATTTTGCCCTGAATAGTTGTTTAGGCAACTTGGAATAATGAGACTTTGGCTTCTCCAGCCAGGAATTGATGAGCTGTTGTGACTTGATAGTCTGTTCTTCATAGAACCCTTTAGCTGCCTCCATGTTAAATGCCACCGCATGAGACCTATCTAGCATATCGAGAGTTTGAGCAATGGAAACAGGGTTGAGATTTGCTACAACTCTCCCTTGAGGACAATAATTATTTGTGTGTCCTAGTCATAGTGTCTTGCACACTTGAGAACAAGCTCATAGCACTGGACTGTGGAAGGAAAATTGACAACATGTGATAAACCTGATTCCTTCATTCTTCTAGCCACCAAAGGGAGATCCTTGGCTGCCATTCTTCCTTTAAATTCCTTGTAGTCCCACAGTCCGACATTAGTAGCTATCACCTCTGACCAAATTGATGTGATCTTGCTCTCTGGGATCTTACTCTTGGTGTCCATCTTAATCCTTTCTACTTCAGATATTGAGGATCCCTCCGCTGTCCTGCTAGATTCGACCTGCACTTAACACAAAAATCATAGTAAAAACCACATGAAGGAAATGTTAATCCATCAAAAACACCATTAGAATAAACCTCACACAATCAAGGTGTTATTAAATCTCATATAAAATGATCTTGATAAACTTCGGGTTTCAGGACCCTCCGCGGAATCTGAGCCAAGGAGGAATTTCGGGAAATTCGAGACCAAATGGATTCCAGTGGAATGATCACAAAAATACCTACTAACAATTAAATCCAACCATTATCAATCAATAAACCATATAGGAGATCATAATATAGCATGAATTAACCATAAAATGCATCATAAATCATTAATAAATCCAACTATTCCATATTTCCTTACAATTCATCAGGTTTCAGGAAAATTAGCCGGAGACGGATTTCCGCAAAGGCAGCAACACTTCATAAACTTTAGAAAATCTAAGCGGTAGGACTTCAGGAAAATCTAGGGTCAACGGAAATCCGCGGATAAGGAAAAGCTCTGAAAGCATGCAGATTTTGGGAAATTAAAAAAAACGGGGAAACAGAGGAGGTCAGGAAAATTCGCCAGAGACAAAAAATCTCGAATAGGGGACGAAACCCGGATTGCGACATAAAACATGATTTCACTCAGAACACCATATTGATCATGAATTTCAAAGATTTAAGCTTAGGGCAGGTTTAACATGGTCTTTCTATGGATTCTCTTTGCATTTTAAGCCAATTTGAGAGCATACTAAAGATAAATAGTGATGCCCTAAGTCAAACCCTATAGATCCACCATTAATGCACATGCAAGCTCAAAATTTAAACATTTCGACTGCTAATTCTTGACTAGGGGAGAATCTTGACTCTCAAGCAAGATACATCAAAATACAAGTAGACAAAGGACCTTAAAGCTCGCTTGGGAGATGATAAATGAAGCAATGCTGGGTAGCCCTAACCGCGAAAATGCTCAAATAATGCAGAGAATTAAAACCCAATAAGCCATATAACATCAAAGTGCTATATGCAATCATCAATTAAAAGCAAGGCAAATGAATACATACCATTGTGAAGTGGGAATCGATCTCAGAACAACAAATGCGAATTCAATGGTGTCCACAAAGAATAGGGGCAGAAACGCACCATAAATCCCTACTCAAACCAACCAATTCAAACTTAACGCCCCAAATCCAAATCTAGCACTTCTAAGAATGCACTCAACTCAATCGACGACAAATAAGAAACATAATAGTGCAAAAGACCTCAAAGAGTGGTTAAATACATCATTTGCCAAAGGTACAGACGACATTAATGCCGATCGACAAGACAACCTGGCGAATCTGGAAACCCGACAATAGGATAGAATCCAGAAAAATTTGGACCACGTGGAATTCCGCGAAGACTGAAAATCTCTGAATGACAATGCTCAGCTGGAGTCTGAGCAGGATCTAGAAAAATCCGGCCAAGGTGGAAAGTCCTGAACCTTAATGAAAACCTGAACTTGCCTCAAAATTAAAGATCTTCAATGAATAACTTAGGGGAATGACTTAGGAAATCAAAATAAACATTTAAGCACATGCCAAAGCAAGATAAAACCCCAGAATGAAAGGGCCAAGACACCAAAAACCAAAACGAAAGAGGGTCCCTACCTTCAGCAGGGCATGTGTGCGAAAAACTGCACAACAATTGGCGACTCTATTGGGAAAAATGCTTCAGAACATTTGATGCCGAACAAGAATCCAGAACCCAAAATATTTGGTTTCAGTCTCGCTATCAAACAAACAAATCAAAATGCAAAATTTAAAGAATCAAAACCAAAGGATAGACCGAATCTTCAATAAATTGAAAATCCAAGTGTGTGCATATGAGTTCATTTCCCTCCTTAAGCTACTGCAGGAACCAAGCTTAGTCAAGTCAGGCTACGTAAGGATTCCAACTTAAAAAGCAACCTGGATAGTGCCTCGCTGTCAGTCAGGCATCTATAGCCTCGACGAGGTTATTGTTGTGACTCTCCTGAACATAGCTCTATTGCCAGCTAGGCGTTTATAGCCCCGATAGAGATATTCAGATACCCCTGATAAGTTGAATTCATTCTTTTGATTTGCAATATTTCACTTTTCTTTCTTTTTATATTCTTTTGTGTCACTTTTATTTCAATCTGTGAACAATGAAGTTCACACTCAGGGCTGAGAACCACAGTGGCGCTGAAGCAGAAATGAGATTTTTCACTTGACAAAACCTTACAAAGGACCTACAGTAACATCAAGATTCTTAAAATATATGAGAGATATAAGATTTCAGAGTACTTCCAATTCAAATCAAAACCAGTGACCCATCTTCTATAAATCAAACATTGAGACCGTTGGCAATAACAAAGACGTGAACCATCCTTTCAAGATACAAGACTAGAGTCCACCAATAAAATACTTAGAATAGTCCCAGATAATGATATATTTTCCATACACGTGCAACACATCCAGGGGAAAATAGGAAAACCCTCAAAGAAAAAGCAAAGAAAAAAAAACCAAACCAGAAGCAAACCTACACTAACCAAAGCAAGGCAGAAAGGGAAACCTAATCTAAGCAAAGAAAAGCAAAGCAAACAAAATAGAAAGGAAACCTAATCTAACTATATACAAAAAGAGAGCTGAAAATAGCTCATGACTAGAAATAATGCTTTAAATACTGCCCATTGATAGGCAGTTGGATATCCTCTCCAGTGAGAGCTTTCAAATGGAAAGCATTATCTCCCTGAATTTCTGAAATTAGGTAAGGACCAAGCCAAAGTTTATCAAATTTTCCATGCTCCCCCTTACGGTCATGGGATTTATCCCATTAAAGAACCAAGTCAGAAATCCTAAAATATTTTACTTTGGCTCTTTTATCAAACCATCTCTTGACAACTCCTTGATGTTTAGCAAAGTTTTCCAGGGATTCGTCCCTTTTTTCCTCAAGGTGTAGCAATTCAGCAAGTCTGGCCTCACGTTTATCTTCCTCATCATAATAGTCATTAATGAAATGCAAGGTGGGGATCTTTAACTGAATAGGAAACACAGGCTCTAATCTATAAACCAGGTGGTAAGGTGATATTCCTATGGAAGTCTTATGCCTTGTATGATCTGCCCAAAGAGAAAATTTGAGTTGGGTATGCCAATCCTTCAGATTTCTTTCTAATAGTTTGCGAATAACAGTCAGGAGATTTTTGTTGGATGACTCAGCCAAACCATTACCCTAAGGATAATAGTTGGATGCAAACTTAATGATAATCCCATGATCAAAATCCCAATTAGAAAACTTTAACGATGAAAATACAGGACCATTATCACAAATTAAAGACATAGGATAGCCAAAACGGTTAATGATACCTAATTCAACGAAAGTAATTACCACCTCTGAAGTACATTTCTTGCAAGCAAGGGCCTCAGTCCATCTTGTAAAATAATCAGTGACAGTAAGGATATACCTATGTCCTATAGAGGAAGGTAGATTGATCAGACCTATGAAGTCCATTCCCCACTGTGCAAAGGGTTTTACCTCAAAGACCGGCTGGAGTGGGAGTGCTGCATACTTCTCCTTGGTGGTTGTAGTCTGACACACATGACAAGTTCTAATGTGGTTGTGTGTGTCCTTGAACAGTGTAGGCCAATAGTAACCAACTCTCAGAATTTGGTTGGCTGTAGAAGGTGCTGATCCATGGCCTATACCATATTTGTCATGAAATTATGACATCACTCTTTCAGATTTTTCCTTTCCAAGACACCTCAAATAAACACCCTCATGATTCCTCTTATATAAAACAACTCCTTTCAACATGAAACTGTTGCTCTTTAAGCACAATTCCCTTCTTTGTACTGCATTAAGATGATCAGGGCATCTCCGAGTCAGAAGATAATGGACAATGTCATCATACCACTCGCCAGGAGAAACATCCTCTAAATTGTAACTTTGAGTTGTAAGATCAGGGCCTGTCTCTACCGTTGTCTTTGTAAGCCTTTTCCCTCTGACTAGCCTCATGGGTTGAATCTCAATGTCATACTCCTATAACATAGTCACCCACTTGGCCCTACACTCTCCTGACTCATTCTACATTAATAACAACTTAACTATAGGATTAAGAACTATAGCAAAGATCTTTTTTCTAAGGATATAATGTCTAAATTTCTTTATAGCCCTGACTAAAGCATAAGCCTACTTTTCCACATTTGGGTATCTCAGCTCTGCATCCTTGAATGGTGCACTCATGAATGCTATAGGATGCTCATTGCCTTGATCAGATTTCTGAGTTAACATAGTAGCACAGGAGTGGTCAAAAGCAAATGCATATATAGAGAATGGTTTAGCATAGTCTGGACTCACCAAAATCGGACCTTCAGCAATAGCCCTCTTCATCTTGGCAAATGATTTTGTTGCTTCTTCATTCCATTCAACCTTAGCCTCCTACTTCAACATTGCATTCAATGGTTTAACTATTTCTGCAAACCCAGTGATGAATTTCCTCACAAAATTAATCTTACTAAAGAATGATTTCATTTCTTTCTTACTAGCAAGTGGTGGAATCTTGAGAATGGCCTCTATGTGTTTTGGATCAATTGCAATTCCTTTCTTAGAGAGAACATGCCCTAACAATTTACCTTTTGTAAGTCCAAAGATGCATTTCTTTGGATTGAGTGATATACCAAACTCTACATTTCTAAAAAACTTTGCACAAATTTGAGATATGATCACCTCTCTTCTTTGAAAAGACTGTCAGATCATCCATATAGATGATTATGCACTTACCAATTATGTCTTTAAAGGCAATGTCCATGGCTCTTTGGAATGTGGCTCCAGCATTAATCAAGCCAAAAGGCATCCTTCTGTAGGAAAAAGTGCCCCACTTGGTGGTGAAAGTAGTCTTGTGTCTGTCCTCATATTGTACTATGACCTGGTTGTATCTTGAATAACAATCCAGGAAGGACATCATCTGAGATCCATTGATTGGAGCACTTCATCCAGTGAGGGTACTGGATAATTATCCTTGTCTGATGCTCTATTTAGGTTCCTGAAATCTACACATAACCTAATTTCACCATTTTTCTTTCGCATTGGAACCAGGTTTGCAACCCAAGTTGAGTGTCTGACCGGAAATATGATTCTTGCAGACATGAGTTTCTACACTTCCTTCTGTATTATGGGTTCTAATAAGGCATTGATGGGGCTTTGCCTTTGTCTGAAAGGTTTTACTCCTAGGTTGAGAGGAATAGTGTGGGTTATGATCGATGTGTCATAAGTCTTTAAGTCTTCATAACTCTAGGCTATCACATATGGATATCTATGTAATGCATCAATGATTCCTTTTCTTTCTTCTAGAGTGCATACCTTACAAATAAAAATATTTTTGACATCATCCTGAGTTCCCATATTATATTTGTCACATTGTCCACCAATGGACTCCTTCCTGGCATCCTGCTCTTGATCCTTGACCTTGTCCAGATCGAAGATTCTCTCTAATTGTACCATTCCTCCAGGGATAGTATTGGTCTTTAAATTAATTACCCCTTCCAAATCCATCTCTGCTTCTTGGAGTTCTGTTTCGTCAATAATTTGAGAAGCAAATACATCTGTATTTTAGATAAAATATAAAATATGCTTGTCATCTTCAAAAACTTGGAAGTTAGTGACATTGTCAGGAACTAAAGGTACTGGGGTCAGTTCCACTGTAAACTTCTTTAATCCTGAAAGAGACAAAGGTTGCAAGGTACTAGCTGCCTGAGCAAGAGATTCAGGTGTTTGGTTCTTACTTCGTAGAATCAATTGAATGTTGAAGGCATCAAATCCTTCAATAAGATCCCATACTCTATGTGTATAGTTGGTCATTCTTTTGTCATGACAAGAGTATTGTCTCCTAACTTGCTTGACTACTAGCTGAAAATCTCCAAAGACTTGTAAGATCTTAACCTTCTTCTTTAACGCCATTAACAGTCCATGAACTAAAGCCTCATATTTTGCTACATTATTTGTACAATGAAATTGAAGTCTATGAGAAGCAAAGAATGTCTTACCTCTTGGACTAATTAGCTCAAATCCAGCCCCAACTCCTTGCTTTGATTTGGACCCATCGAATCTTAAAGTCCAACAGCCAGTAACTACAGACTTCCTTGCAGTATCTTTCTCATTATTGTTGTTGGATGGTTCTTCATAAAACATCACCTTTTTCCCTTTGGGATCTTCTTGGACATTCTGGATATCAATTTTGACTGCTAGAGTGGGATTGATACACTTCTATATTTGTTCCACTATAGCCTGGCACAAGCAACAGTCAAGTTTTGAATGGGAAGCATTATGCACCCTGCACCAATTGGGCAAAAGTAACTCTCCAAAGTTCATTTCTCTTCCCAACTGAACCTGATCTTCAATGCATTTCTGAATGAACTCTTGAAAATTATCTAGCAAACCCAACTGGCTATCTTCCAGATCATTGTCATTTTCAATTGGTTCCACTAAAGCTTCAGTACCACTGGATTTTGCTGTGAGATCAACATACATTGTATGCAACATGAGGACTTCCTCTACATCTGACTCTTCAAAAGGGGTCGCAAGCATATAATTCCCCATACTTCTGATATCAAAATTTTGTTTGAGGTATTCTGATATTCTGTGATCATGTACTTCATTCTGGGCTCTCTTTCAATTCTAATCTGATTTGGCACTCCCTTTCAGGGAAGCCACATATGAGAGTGATCAGTTGAAACATATCCATTCAAGGCTCTGGTGAAGTCTCTTCCCAGAATTAAGCCATAAGCATTGGGTATGTCAGCCACCTGTATATTAATAACTTGTTGAATTCTAGGATCAGAAGCAACTTGCATATGAATCATATTTAACTCCCCTACAACATTTACTTCAGTCCTATCCAATTGTGTAACTTTCTTTTGTGAGTCAGCAGGAGTAATACCCATAGCTCTACAGACACCGAAGGGAATAACATTGGTTGAAGCACTAGAATCCAGTAAACAATTATGCAAATTCTTACCAAATATGCGAACGGAAATGAGGAATGGAGGAGTATCCGTCTTTCCCTGAAACAGGGTTAAGGGAGTATCCACTTGAGCGACTTGAGTCTTGTCTTTCTCTTTTCCCTTATCTCTAGGAGGCATATGGACCTGATTATGACTGTGATTTTTCCTTCCTACTAATTGAGAACTAGATACTCTATTGACACTTTCACTAACTGATTTATCTTGTGACATGAAATTTGCATTATAAGCTCCTAGAACTGCATTCCTAATGGTTGGAACTCTTAGTAACTCAAATGCAAACAGGATTACCTTTAATTTTATGAGTTCCTCAACAACATACAGGGCTAATTGTTCCTCACTCAAATCAGTAGGGGTCTCCCTTGGGTATTCCATCACCCTATCCTTGTTTGCATCAACACTTCTCCCTTTTGGCACATCGGCATGCCCTGGATCTTGAGATAAATATTGCCTGGACACCTAAGGCAGTGATGGATTATTCCTAGCATTAGGATCTGGAGGCGTGTTGAAATTATTTAGTGGAATGGAAGTAGTGAAGGGACCTCCAGCCTGTGGACATCTGTGTGGAAATTCCCTCAAGTCATACTTCTTGACAAGTCTCTGGAAGGTCTGTACTTCTTCAACATATGCCTCTTCCTCATCTCTGGGACCATTATCATTCACTGGATTCTCATCAAATAACTATGTCATTTTATCCCCGTTTCATACCTGGTCCACCTCTTCCTCCAACTGATCAGATTCTTCTTCAAGTACATTCTCCTTACTTTCAGGAAAAGGAGCATGATTTAGCACCAACACCGGTGAATCATAAGGATTGGATGGTACTATTTCCTAACTACCTGCATTGTTCTCCACTTCGTACTAAAAGATTGAGGCTATTGTTTGGAACTCTTGACAATCTAATTTAGAATGTTGACTCATTTATGGAGCCTACACCATCCTGATAAAGCAGCCTCAGCTAGATATACAATGCTAGGAGGCTTCTCTTGATTAACTGGCTGATTGACAGACTAATTGATAGGTTGATCTAGTGGGGTGGGGAATCCTCCATTGTTGGGCCCTTTGTTCCAAGTTTTGTTCTGCCCTGGTGACTACCTCCTATCGAACCCTTGTCCACCACCTTGCCCTCGATCAAAGTTCTGGCCTGAAGACTGTCCTTTATCATAGTTTTGTCTTGTATCATTATTATACCCTCTGTCATTATTGTATCCTCGATCATTGTTATACCCTCTTTCATTGTTGTAACCTCTATCCTAGTTATATCCTTTGTCATTGTTGTATCCTCTGTCATTGCGTTGCCCTCTGTCAAAGTGTTGTCCTTGTGGATTTTCTCTGTTTTGATTAGACTGCATATTTCTTTGAGCAGCTTGCAACTGAATGTTCTGGTTCCTCAAGTAAGTCACTTCCATATTCAACTTCTTTACTTGTTCAGACAATTCATCCAGTCTCTCCTTGTCAGGATTACTGTATGGCGGCTGATTTGCGTTATTCTTGGAATACCCTACTGCAGCATTGGCATTGAGTGATTGGTTCAAAACTTTAAAATTCTGCAAGTATGTGGGAAAACTGGCTCGAGGCTATGCATGAAGAGGTTGATTCACATTTTGCTGGGGGTAACTAATTGTAGGTGGAACTTGTCTCACAGGAGGTCCTAGGTGAGGAACCATAGGCAACTGAGGTACTGGATTCATGATAGGAGTACCGCTGGCGAGAGCCTGGTCAACAGCAGGGACTTGTCTAGGGTGAGCGATAGGTCCTAAGGATGGTAAAGGTCTAGACACATGTTGTCTTAAGGCAGTGCTCACTTTCATAGCTTCAGTGTAGGCATCAAGTAGGGTATTGGGAGGGTTGTTTTTCCATTTAATGAAGGTAGATGTCAAACTATCAATACCTTCATAATAAAACTCTAGAGCAGTAGCTTGATCAACAACATAAGGGGCTTGTAATCTAGTATAGGCACGATGAAACCTATTGTTAAAGGACCCAATAGGCTCATTAACCTCTCTCTTAACATTAGTGAATTGATGGTAAAGCTCATTGGAACTAATGGGAACTCTGAAATTTTGCAAGAATGCATTCTCTAACTCAGTCCAATGCTGGATAGACCCAGCAGGTAAGTGAGTGTACCAATAAAATGCATCTTCTCCTAATGAACAAGGGAAAAGTCTGCATGCTACATCCTCATGGTTTATCCCTCTATCCTTAAGGCCAGTCTAAAAGATCCTAATGTGTTCTTCAGTAGTTTTATTGGGATCATTCACATGGAACTTTGAACAAAAGTGTTTAGGGTTCTTGGGCATGACATTATAAATGGTGAAACTCAGTGGAGATGGGTTATTAGCCATGAAAGCCATTGGTGGAGGTGGGGGTGGTAATGGCTGATTTATGACTGGCTGAGGTTGTGGAATGGGAATGTCCTTAGACTTGGATGAAGATGAACTTGATGAAGATGGGAATGATGGAGATGATGGAGGTGGATGGGAAGATGATGATTCTCCCCTTCTGTTGGTCCTTCTAGACCTCATAGGGTCTAGTAATTCCTGAAATTCCTCCTCTCCTAGAGCATATTTGGTTCTTCTAAATCTTTAACGAGAGATGGCATTCAAAAAATGATCCAGCTTGCTTATTCAGGCCCTCCTTCTAGCGCCAATCTATTGTTGTTGTGCAGAAAACATCATCAACACATAGTAAGGACCCAAAACAACATGTCTTGAATATGGATCACCTTAAACAATTATGCCTCAAAGATCTGCAACACGCTACAATCACCCTGTCGGCCATGATCATGAAAAACATTAACTCACAAAAGAAAATTACCAATCGCGAGCATAACGATCAATCCAGAACAACAACACAGATAAAGCATGATCTAGAAACATCCATAAGCATCATGAATCACCACATAAGCATCCACAACAAATCAAATTACTAGAATCACATCATCTTATTTTAGGAACACCAACTAAAGCAACAAAACAACTGTCAGAACATAAATACTCATAACTCAATCAAATCTTCATGCAAACCTCTGAAACTTTATGTGGATAAAATAGATATACTTTTCATCAAACCCTTTAATCCACAACCTCTTATCATCAATATACTGAGCTAGCCACCATACTAAACTTCACTTCATCACCGACAACTTCCAACTTATTTAATTACAATTTTCTCAATATCCTCGACATATACAGTCTTAAAGACATTAATGCCAATAGTGTTGACATCAATGAAAACCATATATTAGAAACATCCAACACACCCAACATTCCTCCATTATCAACCCTTTGAAAGCTTGCATTTTCATGCAAGGTTGAGAAGAGCCATGGAGGTCAATCAAGTCTAGTTTTAGAATCAGATTGCATTTCCTTTGTTTATTTGCATTTTCATTCTAGTTTGTGCTTCATGGTGCTTGATAGGGTTTAGCTAGTTTATTTTTTTCAACACTAATTCTGATTGGTTTTTCCCTAAGCTACATTGGTGAACTCGATGCCAAAATTGCGCTTTTTGTAGAATTTTGTACGACATTTTTTGTTTTTGCTGGTACAAGTATGGTGCGATGGATTGTTGTTTCTTGAGCCACATTCACAGTACCGTGATGCATTTTCCTTGCAAAATGATGCATTTTCTCAGATGTGACACATCCACCTTGTAGAACGACACATTTTGTCTGTCGTGACACATTTTTCTTGCAATTCAACTCATATATTTGTAGATTCCAACTTTCAGCCTTGAGACGCATTTGTTGTGCAAAACAACACTGTTTCCTATCAATTTCCAACTTTCTGCTTGCGACGCATTTGAATTCTAGAACAACACATTTTCCTTGTAAAAAAATTACTTTCAAGTTTTTGCAAAAATTCTTCAGATTTCTTTTTTTGTTAGTAGGTTAGAGGTTTTTTGGGTTACTAATATTCTATTGGCAGCATGTGGCGAGGAGTCTAACTTGGTGTTTTATTTATTTTCATATCATCTTTTCAATTCCTTAATCAAACAACAACAAACAATCTTGCATTCACATTTCATTGGTTAAAATGAACATGCATATTCACTCATGGGCTTAAAATGAACACAATCTTGCATTGAAACTCATGGTTAGAATGAACATGCATTTTCATGTCATGGTTTTAAAATGAAATTTGTTTGTTTCACATCAAGTTAAAAGTTTAAAAGGAACAAAGTGTTTTAGGTGTTTTCCTCACATTACAATTTTGATAACTAAAATGAACAAGCGTCTCTAATTTGTGTAACCTTGATTCAATAATAGAAGTATCATCTCCACTTGCACACTTGTGCAATCTTGGGTGCAAGAGAAACTATTATTGAATCTAAGAATTGGGCCTTGGTGGGAAAAAGTACTCACCCCAAGGTAACTCAAACTGACAACGAAGCTCTTTAGCCAAGGTACTCCTGACCGGTATACAAATGTGAATCCTAATGGAAAACTTAGGATTACGAGTGCAGATGTGTCACACGGACAAGTGAATTCCCAAAAACCCTATTGAGCATAACCTCTTTAGGCTAGAATTCATCCTTATCAGAGCTAATCTTTCCCCATGTGTGGCCACTTGAACGGGAGTCCTGAACTAAAAACCTTTGTGTATTTTCCAAAAACCCATCTATTCGCTAGTGCAACAACGATCATTGCCAAGGAATCAACATTCTCGTAGTTCTTATCAGAGGTGAAAAGCCTGCCATGGGAGATTTATGGGGGCTTGAAGCTTGGTTGACCCAAGAAGTGAGTGCAATGGGGAGCCTATGTGGCGAAGCTTCTAGATCACCCGCTAAGAATAAGTGCCGCTGGGGAAACCCACGTGGAATCTAGCGAATATAGTCCTTTCCTAACCTAGGATTGTGCTTGTCTTCATTGTGCATGTTTTCATCATTTAAAGATAAAGTATTGTGTTTTCCAAGTTTTTTTTGAGACATTGAACAAATAATCACCTTGCATTGATCTAGAAACAATCATTCAAACTCAAACAATTATGAAATTTTTCCAAAATTGCAAACAAACTAGACTTCCATTCATCCTACAATGCATTTACTATTCTACATAACGTATTTGCTATTTTGAACTGCATTTGAAACTTTCTATGCTGCAATCACTTTGCTAAAATGCATTTGCTACCTGTTGCAATACATTCAACTAGTTTAAACCGCATTTGGTTTACAAAATGACATTATTGCTTTACTGTACAACATCTGTGACTTGTAATGACACATTTGTTGAACCTGAGATGCATTTGACATCCTGCAACGCATCTGTGACCTGAAATGATAAAATTACTTGTCATTGACAAAAACATTGTTACAGTCCAAAACCCGAGTCCAAACATTTTCAAATTGCTGTCAAACATCTTTTTCCAGCAACCTCTATTAAAAACTAGACAAGGAATTACTCAAGTCCTTCATTCTTTGCATCCTTTAGCTTGCATTCTCCCATAGGCCCATCCTTGTAAATTTTTAGTTGCACTCTTAGAAGTCCATCATCATTTTTCAGTAATAAATCAGTCTTTAGGTCGTCATCTTGTTGCAAACTTTGGAATAGGAAAAACTTACATACTTTGCAAAATCCTTGCCTTCAAGAGTAGGTTATGATTGGACTTTGTCAAAATCATTTCCTTTAGTCATTTTCCTTTTGTGAGACCTTTCCAACTCAAGAGTCTAGTTAGGAAACCTCACTTTGTCATCTTGTCACTTAGTCACACCAACAAGTCCTTTGATGATCCAAATTGAGACATAGATCAAGCTTTGAGTGGTTGAGTAAACCTTTTCTAAAGTTCATCAAAATTGATTTGACCTTTTCATTTGCATACCTTAAAACATTCAAGGCATTTTAGTCCTCATTTTGCATACCTTATTGCTAAAAATCCAAAAAATAGTCTTCATTGTCCTTTTGCATTTGTCATTTTCTTTAGACAACATTGTCATATTGCACTCCTTATTGCCAAAAACCCCCAAAAATATACTTGCATTTGCATCCCTCATTCAAAAAAATCCAAAAATATACTATCATATCATTCTCGTTCATAGACCTAGTTGTCACTTTCATCTTCTTCATTTGAGCAAAACCTTATATGGTTGAGACTAGGCTCCAAAGAAAAAGAAGACAAACGGACCTTTTTGGAAAAGACACTGGAACATCAATAACTTTTCTAATGACATGAACCAAAACACAAACATGGGGGCATATTTTGTCAACCCTTTCAATGAAATGAACATGCCATCTTCCTCACGCAATCCCTTTGAACCATTCATACGTAGAGACAAAAATGGACATGTATTTGTAGAAGACTTAGAAGTTGCCACTAAAAACCCCAAAATAGCTTCCTTTATGGAAGATCTTATCTTGCAAGATTTAGATAGATACCTAGCCATGTTGTTAGAACAAGAGGCCAAATTACCATGTGGGTTTGATATTAACACCCTAAGAGCAGCCTCTCCCAATCATGATGCAAACTACAATGCAAACAATACCGCCAATACTAGCCAACCACAACATGATGCAAACAATATCTTCATTGGTTCTACCACACAAATTTCCACAAAAACCATCAATGCTACCTCTAACAACACCTCCAATAAAAATACTTCCAACACGATCAATGCAACATCCATTGGAGGAACATCAATCATGTCAAAATCAATGCCTCAAATGTCAACAACGTCCTCACAATCAATTGGAGCTACCTTTAGATCCTCAACAATGGGGGAAATTTCTTCAAACATTTTATTGGGAGCCTCATCTAGTGCCATGGAACATCTTCAAATCCTTTATTTGGGTCTTCAAATAATGCCATGGGAACAAATTCATTCAACCCCTTTGGGAGAAATAAACGACGGATTTCCATTCCATGACCCCAACCTAATGTCAACACTTCATCACAACTCAATACCAACACCAATATACCCCAAAGGAAAAATACCAACATTCCCCATGGACACATATACCAATTTGGGCAAGGCAATTAGATCACACAAGACATGACTTCATTTGGACACTAAAACACTCAAGGTCAACACATTCCATAAATATCGACTAATACTACTAGAGGGAACATTCCCACATACGAGTCACACATCCATACCCATCAACGCATCCGTAATCAAAACATGAAATACCAACAAACTCCAAACTAAAAAATGTCATACATTTCACAACAACACATTTTACAACAAAACCTGAATACTTCTTCACAACAAATGGGGACTCATGGAATACCTATCACTAGCATGTGTGATGCTACAAACAACCCCATAATTGATGCACTCACAACTCAAATTGCGACCTTGCAAAAACAAATGGAGAACATGCAAATGCAACAAAAAAGACTCATACACCATATGACCTATGTCCATACCCTTTTGACACAAGTCTACACATGCCGCAGTTCCCTCCTGGATACGTGGTGCCAAACTTTACCAAATATAAAGGCAAGACAAACCCCCTTGAACACATTCAAGAATTTACAACCAATTGTGTGGACACCGCCTATGAACATACTTATTTGATGAGGCTCTTCCCTAGGAGTCTTGCAGCTCCTGCACTTGAATGGTTTTCCACCTTTCCTGAGGGAATAAAATCATGGGAGGAACTTGTAGACAACTTTGTATGAAACTATGCCTATAACATCGACACCGATGTCTCTATTACCAATTTATGCATGCTTACTCAAGAAGAAATCGGTGAGATCTTTATTCCATTCTTCCAAAGATGGAGAAGTTTAGCAAGTCATTACCATGTCGAGATACTAGAGAAAGAAAAGGTAGACATGTTTGTCCAAAACCTTCTAGGCCCATTGAAATATGGTTTACAAGTATATTCCTACACCACTTTCACATACCTCATTGAAAAGGGAGTCAAACTCGAAAAGGTCCTTATTGCTAAAGGTGAACACAAATATGGCACTAAGAACATGAACACAAACCCACCAACAGACAAAAATAAATATTGGGTCAAGAATAAACACATAACATATGATGGCATTGTTGATGCTAAGGTGGTAAACACAATGGGTCCTATACTCACTCTCAAAGGAGATCAACCAAAAAATGCATCGTTAATCACATCGACACCTACAACAAATGCCATGCAAAATAATCAAAAAAATCAGAACAATAAAAAAAATCAAGGCCAAGGGAAGCCACATCAAACTAGGCAATTTCCAAAGAAACGTACATATATTGCCTTGGGTAAACCAATTGAAGATGTCCTTAAGAAACTTCTCCAAAATGATGTCATCACATTACAAGACCTTAAGCCATATGACCCGAGACAATTCAAGCCATCTTGGTGGGATGACAATGAATTATGTGATTATCACCGTGCAAAAGGGCATAAAACCTCCTCTTGTTGACAATTAAGAAATCTTGTACAAGACCTCATTGAAAATCACCTTGAATTAGGCAGACAACCATTTTCTTCAAACACAGACCATACTATTCATAAAAACCCACTATAGGACCATGGTTCAAATAATCCCTCTACGTCAGGCCCAAAGACTAATAATAATCGAGCCAATTACACTCACACCGCCTTCGACTTCTCTAGAAGACCCATTATTAATTATCTCTGAGTTGCTGACGAATATGTCAATACAATTACTTTCAAGAAAACACCTGAGTGTAATGTCACCACCTGTGGTGGAAAAATCACCATAGCTGGTCCTTCTCACCCTAGATAGCCAAATATCATGATACCTGGTCCATTCACCAAATAGTCACAACCTAAGGGATAGTTCAACCTCATTGACCAATTAGGAAAAACACCTGCCCAAATCTCTATACTTGAGATGCTACACATCTCTCCTATGCAAAAGGCCATACTTGACAAAAATTTATAGGAGTCTTCCATCCCTCATGACATTGATGTCAACCAATTTGAAGCCATGGTGGGATACCTAACCACTTCCCATCATATCGCATTTTGAGACCAAGACTATTCATCACCGAAACCCTCTCACAATGACGTATTACACATTGAAGTCTTTATCCATAAACATAAGGTCAGACGAATTTTAGTAGATGGTGGAGAAGGATTGAACATATGCTCCCTAAAACTAGTTAAAGCTCTAGGCTTCTCTGATGCTTGTGTAGAAGCTACCAAGAGCATTGTTATAAAGGCGTATGATGATGAAGAATGCCCCTCTCAAGGAATTATCACACTTCCTATCCGAGTTGGGCTAGTCATTGTAGATACGACATGTCAATTCTTGGATCTGGAGCTACCATATAACATCTTGCTTGGTTGACCTTGGATCCATGCCTTAAAATATTTTCCATCCACTTACCATCAATGCTTGAAGTTTCCTTTTGACGACAATGAAATTACCATACATGGAGACCCCGATCCTTTCCAATATTGCACCAATCTAAGGGGTATTTTAGAACATCAAGTGCTAATCAACCGTGAAGCTTCAACATCCTCTTCTTCCAAATACATCGATCCATCCACACTCACCAAATCATCTACATCCACTCCTTTTTCTTCTGCCATACCATCTCCCTCTGTCCCGAAGGCTAAACCTAATGTCAAGATCTAGGAGCAAGGTTGTAGAGAATATAAATTGAACATGGCCTACTGTATCAATAAAATGCCAAGTCTCCAAAGGCTTAAGGTCGACCTTGTTTTAGAATGGAGCCTAAAGATATTTTCAAAGTTCCTCTGACACAAGTTTTTATAAAATGGGGTGACATGAACAAGGAAGACATTGAAGACCTATCAACTTGGATTTACAAAGACCTAGAAGATCCATCTCCATTGCCAGTCCAGATGTATGGAAAAGGCTATCACATAATGAAGGAAAAATGCTATGATGGAACTAGTGGCCTTGGTAAGAATAAAATTGGAATGAGAGAACCTATAATGCCTTCTCGAAGACCAAAGTATCTTAGGTTATGGTTTGGGCCACCTGAAACTGACAATCAACATACCAATGTACCTTTAGGTAAGAGTGTGAATGCTTCCGAAAGTGTCAAGACTATTGAAGATTCCCTTACCGAAACTAACTCACATGAATGGGAATTTGGTTCCCAAATATCCTTGAGTAACTATTGCCTTGATGAAATGTTTCTTGAACCTGGTGAACTTTCCTTTGATGAACGATTTAGATAGATGCTCAAGTTTACCTTCCTAAAGACACTCCCAAAGTCCCATTGAAGAGAGAAGAATGGGTCAGACTCTTTTGGCCTCGCGACAATGATAAACCTACACTATCATCTGATCCTACTGACCATCATTATAGCACACCTATTCGGTCATCTGACCCTAATGACCATTAGTCGGTTTCATCTAACTCACCACAAGACACTACCGACCACAATTCCAATCCATTTGTCCCCTATTTTGATAATGAGCCCAAATCAAGTGAAGGAAAATACTAGATAGAATTCAAATGGGAGTTGGAAGATGATAATTTCATCTTTACCCTTTCTGAATTCGTCTGCATGCTTTCCACATCCTCCCCACCATTTTCTAATACTGATGATGGTATCTCCCTTTTCTACCCACAACTAATTGATTGGGATCAACAAGGCCCACTGGTTATGGACATATTTCAAAATGATGAAGCCATTGCAGAATTCATGGGACTCCGCGAGGGCATACCAATTGGGGACCACAAGGTTGGATTCACCATAGACCTATATTGTGTAGCATACTTTGGGGATATTGTGCAATCCTCTAGTTGCAAAAATAAAAATAAAAATAAAACAAAAAAATACACGTCTTTAGGTGAAAACCGAAAGGAACCTTCTGACGATACAAGGGTAAAAATAAAGGACGTATCCAAGGGTGAAAACCTCTTTGAGGCACCCAAGGATGGAGTATTGGACTTTCTCCCCATTTAATAAGAAAAATTGACAATGCTCATTGAGGACACCTTGGAAGTTAACATATCCACAAAAGAATATCCTAAAATTGTTCTCTTTGTAGTATCTTTGAAAGAGGAAGAAAAACTTGAGTTCCAAAAGTTCTTCCTAGAACATAAGATTAACTTTGCATAGTCCTATGCTGATATGCCTAGGTTGGATCCAAAATTAGTCTTGCACCATTTTCCCTTACTTCTAGATGCCAAGCCAGTGAAACAAAAGTTTCCAAAGATGCACCCATAGATCGCCTTGTTAGTCAAAGTAGAGCTCAAGAAGTTGTTAGATGTGGGATTTATAAGGTCAATAGACTATGCAGATTGGATATCCAACCTTGTACCTGTCACTAAGCCAAATGGTAAAATTTGCATTTGCACAGACTTCCGTGATTTGAACAAGGCATGCCCGAAGGACGAGTCTCCATTACCAAACATAGACATCATAGTTGACCTTACGACATGATGCAATATGTTGTCCTCATGGATGGTTTCTTGGGTTATAATCAAAATTCAGATTGCCCTTGAAGATCAACATAAAACAACATTCACCTGTCCTTGGGGTACATACTGCTAGAACGCCATGCCTTTTGGTCTCAAGAATGCAAACACCACATATCAATGAGCCATGACAACAATATTTCATGACATGATGCATACTCTAATGGAAGATTATGTGGACAACCTTTTGGAAAAGTCTTTGATGTGCAACAATCACCTTAATGTGATAGATAAAATTTTCAAAATATTGGAAGAGTACAAGGTCCGCTTGAATCCTAAGAAGTGTGTCTTTGGTGTGACATCAGGAATTTTTTTTGGATATATAGTTTCTCACAGAGGCATTGAGGTTGATCCCGCCAAAGCGAAAGCCATATTAGACATGCCTCTGCCAAAAGGAATATGTGAACTATGGACATTGCAAGGAAGATTACAATCTATTTGATGCTTCATTGCACAACTGGCAGACAAGTGTCACCCATTTCAATATATCATATGCAAAGGAATCCCCTTTGTGTGGAATGATAGATGTCAAGAGGCCTTCCAACAAATAAAATACTATCTATTGTCACCACCTGTCTTAATGCCACCTATCGAAGGAAAACCTTTGATCCTATATATTTCTACAACAACTTCAACATTGGGGGAATTGTTTGCACAAAATGATTATGATGAAAAGGAAAGGGAATTATACTACATCAGTCGCACATTGGTTGGATATGAACTCAACTATACACCTATTGAATGAGTTTGTCTTGCAGTTGTCTTTGATACACAAAAGCTAAGACATTACATGTTAAATCACAAGACACAACTTGTAGCAAAAATTGATCCTTTAAAATATCTCCTAAGTCACGCAACATTGATAGGTCACTTGGAAAAGTGGGTTATGATATTGAGTGAGTATGACATATAGTATGTGGAACGAAAGGCCATAAAAGGAGAAGTAATAGCAGATAAACTTGCAGATGCACCTATACAAGGCAATCACCCACTGGTAGTAGACTTCCCTGATGAGTCCATATTTCATACAAAGCCTAAATCACCTTGGAAACTTTATTTTTATGGGTCTCATACTAGTCATGGCTCAGGAGCAAGTGTAATATTTATCACACCACATAGAGACTCCATCCCTAAGTCATTCTGCATTGCTTTTCCATGTATAAATAATATTTTAGAATATGAGGCACTTGTCACAGGACTCTGAATGGCCATCAAATGGAAAATCAAAATAGTTATGGTCTTTGGAGATTCTCAGTTGGGCATAAATCATGTCAACGACGAATATGACACAAAGGATGAAAAATTAATGCCCTACAAATGAATGGTGGATAGTTTCCAGACATATTTCCACATGCTTTTTTTTGAACAAGTTCCTAGGGAACAAAACAAGGTTGTAGATGCAATGGCTACAATTAAATCTCTCCTAGACATCCCAAGTAATTTGTTGCAATTTGAGTTCTTGGTGGAACAACTTCTAGTTCTTGCATATAACATTCTAGAGTCAGAAATGGTTTGCGAGCTTGTTGGTCCCAACTCACCATGGTATCAAGACATCTATGACTCTCCAATCCTAGACCCTTCCCTTGAACCTATCAATAACCAATGAAAAATCATTTATCCGCAAAGCCGCTTGATACACCATCATCAGTAAAACCTTATACCACTGTAGCTTTGACAATACCCTTCTTCGATGTATCGACATTGACGAAGCACAAACAACCTTACGTGAGGTACATGAGGGTATATGCAGATCTCATTCAAGTGGCCCTACCTTAGCTAAGAAGATCACGAGACTTGGGTATTACTGGCTGACAATGGAAAAAGATGCACTTGAGTTTGTTAGAACATGTCACCAATGTCAAATACATAGTGATTTGATTCATGCACCAGCACAAGAACTTCAATCGATTACTTCTTTGTGGCCCTTCACAAAATGGGGACTTGACCTCGTGAGAAAAATCCATCCTACCTCTTCCAATGGCAACAAATTCATTATCACCACCACTGAGTACTTCACTAAGTGGATCGAAGCCATCCCCCTCACATACATAACCAAAAAGAAAATCAAGACAACGGTTGTCCCTTCAAAAATCAAGACGTCTGTATGGTGTTCTGTAACCCATCATCACAGACAACGGTTGTCCCTTCAAAAATCAAGACGTCTGTGAGTTGTGTGAACATTTCCACATCCAACATAATTTCTCCACACCATATTACCTGTAAGGAAATAGTCAAGTTGAGGCATCCAATAAAACAATTATCAAAATTCTTAAGAAGACAGTCAATGACACTGGGCGTGACTGACTATATACAACTTAACCCTGCTTTGTGGGCTTACCGCACGCCTACAGTAGCTACCCCATTCACCTTGGTCTTTGGAGTTGAAGCCATCTTGCCCATTGAGGCTGAAATTCCATCTTTACGAGTCTCCCTGAAGGGTTTGATTGATGATGAAGAGTATAGATAGTCACGGCTACATGAACTAGATATGCTAGAGGAACATAGAAAAATGCCTTAAATCACTTACATGCATATTAGAATTTCCTTTGCCACAATTATAACAAGAGAGTCATGGTCAGAAAGTTTGACATTGGCGACTTGGTCCTAATGCAAAATCCTAAGAATCAGTCTGATAGAGAAAAACCTAACAAGTTCGAGCCCAATTGGCTGGGTCCTCACATAATCACGACCTCATTTGGTTCTAGAGCATACTAGTTGGCCACTCTAGATGGTGAACAATTGACAAAGCCCATTAATAGTTTGCATCTTTGAAAATTCTACGCATAACATTAGAGAGTTGGGCTGAAAACCATCAAAAATACAAAAAAATAAAATAAAATTGAAAATATAAAAAAAAATCATCATCTTGATGAAAACTTTGCAAATAGGCATCTTGGTGACACCAAAAAAATAAAAAAATATGAAAAAATGACAAAAATAGTAAAAATAACTAATTCGTCCAATAGTGAAAACCTGGTAAACAGGTGCTTTGGATAAGTACCATGGTGAAAACCTAGTAAATAGGTGCCATCTGTAGTCGGTCTTTGCTTCGCCATCTACTGTCACTTTATCTTCCTTAATCCATAATAAACACACATTTTTCTAACACCATCATGACACCTGCCACAAAAACTCTGCCATTTCTTTCCATGGCTGACAATGGTGTACATCAGATCTTGGCATCTCGTCCCTCTATTGTCCCAAGCACGCCCTTTTCACATTCTTCAAACCTGGCTAGTCCTAGACCTGATTAGGGGGCAATCCTTGCTCACTTGGCTGCAGTGGGTATCACACATGGTCTTGTCAATCATAAAATATCCTGAAAAAAGACAAAAAAAATCATAAAATATCCTAAAAAAGACAAAAAAAAATCATAAAAAAGTCCTTAAAAAAAAGACCTAAAAATCGCAAAATGTCCTGAAGAAAACAAAAATCTAAATATTTGAAAAAAAAAAAAAATCCAAATAACACTTGAAAATCCAAAAATAGAGTCATAACTTGTTAATTCATTCATGTTAGTCAGTCTTTGTCATTGTTGAACTACATTGTCTTTGCACATTTTCTACGTAGGCAATACTCCCCTTTGGGCCCCCGAGACATTAGGTCAGTCCTTTTAGGTTTGTCCAAATAAAATCATGACTCAATCTTTGATCACTCAAGACAAAGTCTTTAGTCGTGTTGAACTATGAGGTCTCTAAGTGTATGACGTAGGCAAGACCATCAATCGATGAGCCCTCAAGGCCACACTAGGTTAGTCCATTAGGGTTCATGACACTGCACTGACACACATGTCAAATGGTTTCAAGACAAAAAAATTATTCTATAACAAAAAAACTCCTAAAACAAACTTTGGCAATCATTTAATCAACATGACAATTACATTAGCATGTCAATGCCAACATGTAGTTAATTCCGTCATCTAGTCAACTTTGGTCAAACTCAGTCAAAACCAGTCAAACTGTCAATTCTTGGTTATATTCTCCAGATATGTCCTTTTGAAGATTAACCCCTGTCATTTATTTATGCCTTAGGATGTGTTCTTCCTAGGCATCATCACTATCATTTGGCATTTTGAGGGATTCTCTTGGCATCTAAGGATCAATCCTCTCAACATCAACATCATTCAGGAGGTGTCCTTCCTAAATTTGGCATTACCTGGCATTCATCACCTCGACACCGTCAAACCTGACATCTTGGCATTAAATCACTTGACATTTAGACACACTCAACAAACACTTGGCAAACACTGTCTTGTCATTTTGTCCTTTGCTTTTTCATCATGCTACTAGTTCCTCAAGGATGTCCTGACAATAGGATTTAGAGGAGTAGTGACGTATTATGACGATTGTCTTGTCTTTTCTTTTTCAAATAGTCATGCTACTAGTTCCTCGAGGATGTCCTGGCAGTAGGATTTAGAGGAGCAACGACGGATCATGATGATTGGCTTGTCTTGTCTTTTTCAAAACAGTCATGTTGCTAGTTCCTTGAGGATTTCTTGGCAATAGGATTTAGAGGAGCAACGGCGTTTCATGGCTTGTCTTTCTTGTTTTTCTTGTTTACGGTTGGTTGTGACAAAATGACTAGGGAAAAAATTCTCTCAGTATGAGTTATGATCATCCTTGTCTGTGACTGCTTGTCTCATGTGATGGTACAACCTTGCACACCATTGATCTATGTCATATCATGGTGTTTGTTGGTCATTACAATAATCCACCCAATGATGATTTAGAGCAACAATTGTTAGTTCTTTGGTAATATGTGAAGGATTTTTTCTCCATTTTAACATCCATCTCCTTTTGTCTTGTCGTTTCTCCCTTTTCGTCTCCTAATGATATCCTATGACATACAAAAATACAATTGCATAAATGATCATATAGACATGGCATTAGTTCATCACACATTTACATATATCCATTCACTCAGTTGCATTATGCATTAAACATTCATTAAGGCATACATTAGTCAAACATACATTCACATATTTGCATCCACATCATTAGCATACATACATCTTTTACACTCATCAATTTACATTTACATAACATATAAGTGCATTTAACATTTCTATACATTGTCCATATCACTAATGCATATACATCATAACATAAGGCATCACATGCCACATTATCCATACATATAGAGTCATACATTAGTGCATCTATAATCATAAACATGACATTCATTAGAGTCAAAACATTATGCATCCATATAGAACATCATCATCATATAACCATCATAACATAATATCATCATGGAATATAATCATAAATAATCATCATAATTGCATACATCACATGACATATAAAATGCATCATCATAATCATCATCATAAATGCATTTATCATAGACATAATCAAATCATAATGCATCATGACATAACATAAAGCATATAATCCGCACCAAAACTGCATCATATATATAAAATCAAAAATGATATCACAAGATAGAGTCATGAGATATCCCAAAAATAGAGCCCGCAAGCTCGATGGCCAAAATATAAATGTCTCAAACATAGCAATAAGATAATAGTATCAATGCCCTAGGTTGTGATCTCTTCATCCCCTCGCAAAGAAGAGCGGGGTGACTAGTGACCTGTAATAGGAACTGATGGCATCATGGACATGGCTAGCTATGCTTGTCAGGTCGATGGATTTGTCATTGGTGGTTGGGTGTGCTCTGACATGTGCCCTAAAGAAGATGAACCATGACTATGGTTGGATCTATGGTTGAAGGAATGCCTGTGGCTATGATGGGACCCGTGACCTGATGAATGCCCTGAGGAGGTAGAACCATCCACACTACTTTGACTGTGGCTGTTGTGTTTCTGACTGCTACTCCTTGAACCACTCCCTGTCCTACTATGAGATCTAGATAATCCAGGCTCCCGCTACTCGGATGAAATTACTCTCTCATACAACATTTGGTACTAGCCTTGGCTAGCACTGACCTTGGCTAACTCCCTGGAAATGTTCCCAACTAGCCTTGAACATAAATCTGCAAACTCTGAGCACCAACTTTGTGCCTCCTGCCATCGGATCTTAGCCTAATCCTACTCTACTCGTGTGACCTCTAGCTTGGCCCATAGGGATCTAATATGTGATGTGGCCTCATCTAGTCGTTGCTGCATATCTGCCGATCTCTAATCAATAGTAGCATCATGTGGCAAAGGTGGTCCTCTGGGTATATCTTCCTCCCCCTCCACCATTTTCTCTAGCAGCTGCCTCTCTTCCTCGTCCATATCATCCTCACCACCAATGTCCAACACCTCATCATCACCTCTTATCTCATCATCACCCAAAACTGCCTCTTTTCCTCCGCCGACATCCAAGGCCTCCTCTGTCTCTGGCCTCTCCTCCTCCTACCTAACCTTGACCTTCAACTGCTCCTCGTGTCTCACTCCCTCATCCCTCTCCTCCTTCTCTTCTACCTCAGGGATCACATCTAGAGGAACCCTCTCAACACGCTGGTGGAATCTCCTACCCTACCTCCCACCATCTCCTCCTCTCCTCCTCCTCCCTCCACCTCCACCATCTCCTCTGTCACCTCTGTCATCACCTCTACCATATCCTCCACCTCTCCCCCCGTCCCCTCTCCCCTCATTTCCTTGGCCTCCATCCCTCCCCCTCTCCCTGCCAACATCTTTGCCTCCTCGGCCGCCTTGCCACACCCGCGGTATCATTGATCGCCAGTCCACTAGTGCTGACCCATCTGGGTCTGTCAATGGTTGTGGCTTCTGAGCCTGCCACCATGTATCAAATCTACCATCGTGCCAAGATTTGTTGGGCCTCCACTCCATGCCCATTTCTATGCCACCAACCCACCAATATGTCGCTCTGCCAAGGGCACAGATATAGACGGTCCCCATATGGTCTCCCGGGACAATCTAGCATACTCCGCTATCCCCATTGACACATCCTACTACTCCTTGAACTGTCGTAACACCCGCTGGGGCAGGTACATCTCAATAATAAGATGTGATTGCACCATGCAACCAATAAGATATCGAAACTATCTACAAAATGCTAAATGATCCCCTTATCTGGCCCACTATGCATAATCTCTATATGACCTCCAGAAAAATGCCATCAAAGTGTCAATGTGATGCTGCTATTATCTTGTCTCTCCAACTCTGGTCTACTAAAGGGAACCAACACATAGATAAACATATGAAATCCCCTCAGTTAGTTGTGGTCTTTGAATAGGAGGATGGAAGATAGGGATATGCCCCCAAGCCTAGATTATAAGTAGTGTCATCTCGTAGCTGATACTATGCACACCTCTGTACACCACGTCATGCAACTAATGATAAAGCGTGCCAAGTAGACATGGCCCCTAGGTGAAAATAGTCTTGTCCCGCCTCATCCTCATGAGCACATCTCCCCATACAATCGAGAACCCGTGTTTGCGGTGATCTAGAATGATAACACTGACAATATCAATGTGCATAACATCGCATCCCATCAAGGATAATGCTCTACCATGAAATCCCAGTGAATCTCATGTCCCTCGATGCCTAGTCTCGCATCATCTGGCTCATAATACTCTATAATAGCCTATTGTCCCTAGTGTGGATCATTAACAACATGCTCTCCTCAGATTGAAAGGTGCAAAATCCTATACACATCCTCGAGAGTCACAATGACCTCTCTTGTCGATAAATAGAATGAGCACATCTCTAAGTGCCATCTCTCAGCCAGTGCTATCAATAGTCCCTTATTTTCCTAGACAATGGGCATATCGGTCACATAATATAGTCCAAGTGGCATCAATCGTCTCTTCTCCTTGTCTCACAGCTGATCTTTGAATCCATATGTCGATGAATCGAACTCGCGTGTGTAAATAGGTGGTAATCATTTATGCACATGCATAAATGAGAGTTAGCATATCATTACAACATCATTGTTACCATCTATCTAATAAAAAATAATTAGAAACTGAGTCTAAGACTAAGTCAACTCTGGTCAAAGTCAAATGTGTCGCGTCAACGACAATTGCATCATGCTAAGTCACTTGCATCATTTGGCACTTCACTTGCGTCGTGACATAGCGATTGTGTCACACAAGCTCACAAATGTGTGATCTTATAGCACATGCATCACTACATCTTTCATATGCATCATTGTAAAATCAAATGCATCAAATGGCCTCGCGTTTGCATTGTGACAGAGCAATTGTGTCACTATGTCTTTCATTTGTGTTGCGAAACATCGATTGTGTCTCACAGATCTGAAAATGTGTCACTTTAGAACTAAACCTACCTGAGTCCTTGCGTTTGCATCACAACACATCAAATGCGTGCAACATGAACATGAATGCAGCTTTTGTGAATGCATATGCATCGTACCACATTCGTCGACCTAAATTTAAACCCTAAAAAGCATGAAATATGATGAAATGATGAAGTGGGTAAGGGGTACTTACCGGTGGCACTACGCCCTCTAGCCATTTGAAAGTCCAAACAATGTACCCATGGTGCTTGGTCGTTAGAATCACCATCTTCATGCAGAGTCTCCCCTCTCTAAGCTCTCAAATTTACCAAGGTAAAATTTAAAATGAATTGACTTTTTACCCATTTTGAACCTATTTATAGGGTAAAAGTGGAATTTTCTTGAAAAATTTATTATTGGAGGCTCTTTTGACCAACTATGACTAGCTCGTTTGACTGCTTTAAACACGTCGAAATCCAAAACCGCTTGTATCGTTGATTTTGTGGACACCAAACTGACTTGTCAGGACGTTTTCCAATTTTTTTTGTCACTGGGCCAAAATTTGAAAATTTTCCCGAGGGGGCATAAATACTCCATACCTTCACTGGGGCATTTTTTTTACTGAATTTTCTTTGTCACAATGCGACAGGTTGCATTATGACAAAGAGGGGCAAAATGTAGACACATAAAATTGACGTAGGCCTGCAAGCTTTATTTTTTGCCATATTTCTTCTCAACATAATTAAAATATTTAATTATGTCCTATAGTCCAAATTCAACTATTAATTAAATAATTTGTAATTATTTAATTAATTCATGTCTTTTATTCCTCTTGATTATTTAAATAAATAAATTTAAATATGTTGCTAATTCTCTAATGTCTCTCTATGATTAAATAAATTCCTAAATTTATTTAATTATCTTTTGTCTAGTATTTCCTCATGATTATTTAAATAAGTAAATTTTATTTATTTGTTTAAATACATCATTAATTTCTAAGTGTCTTCTCATAATTAAATAAATGCTTTAATTTATTTAATTATTGTCCACCTTGGCATTCTCCTAATTTTAAATAAAATTATTTAAATTTGTCCCACTTTCTAATTTTCATTCTCTTAGAAAGTAATTTCAAATTACTTATTTATTGTCACATGGCGCCACCTTCTGAATAATGACAAATTTCCTCCATAAATCAAATAATTTCTAATATTATTTGATTTTCCAACTCTTTCTTTTTCTGTACCATTCTAATCTTCTTCTCACATGCAATCTTGTTCCTTGATTTGATTTTCTAAAATCAAATCTTAACCATTCATTTCAAATTTAACCTAATGTTTCCCTAACCCTAATTATGGGTTGTCACATTCAATCTCAACCATTGATCTTAAGGCATTTTCCAATCTTCAATCTTGGCCATTCATCCAAAATTGACTTTTCTATAAAATGGCAATTTTGGTCTCATTTTGACATCTTATGCATATCTACACATTTTGGCATTGTGATCTACATCTCTTGGCATTTTGACATCTTGGCATTTCTTGAATTCATGCTTTAGACATTTGTATACATTAGGCTTGCTTCATAGTTGCTTAGTTGCATTGTGTAGCATTTTATATAGAATCCTTCAACATTTTCTTAAGACATTGACATCATCATAGGTTGCTCATCACAAATCTGAGGGCAATTATCTACTTGTAGCAAATAGAGAAGGTGCAATGGAGGTTAATCATGAAGGTTTAAGGCATTTGATGAGATCTTTCTTTGCTTTCATGTTTTGTACTCCTTTTTTCTTAATTGCTTTGCTTTGGGTTATCTTATTTAAGCTCTAATCTACTAACCTACATTTTTCCCTAAGCTATATTTGGTTGAGTAAACATTTCAAAAGTAAACCTATGGCATTACCCAACCACCCATCCACCTCCAAAGGATGTCACCCAAGGGCTACAAGCAAGGAATCAATTGTCACCATGTCATTCAACACATATACTTGAACATACAAAATAGTCCTCAGACATCATGCCAAGTCCTTCAAGCCAACCATGTCATCCACAACCCCTTGAGCCAATTCAAGAGTCTCCCCTTGTAAGTCCAAGTCACCCTCTGTCATGCTCCTATGTTGTTGACCATCGAGAACATGCCAAGTCTCTCCATGAGAAATCCCCTTCCACCTCCATTCAAATAAGTCATGAGGTATGTCAAGAGCACAATCCTAAACATGAGGAAACATTACCCCCTCATCCACATAAAGATCAACACCCTCCTAATGGTTTCGTTCATAACAAACCTAATCCTATTCATGATCAAGCTCCCATCTTTGATCAAGATCTCTTTTATGATCAATAAGACCATGATGATCCTCTTAGCAAAATTTATGCATTCTATGGTCAAGATCCTATCACTTCACCTATCCATGAGCAAGAAACCTCCATTACTCCTATCCACTCTCCACCTAGCCCTATCCATGATCCATCAACATCCAATTCCATTGATGAGACATATGCCTCTCAAGCACACATAGAAGATCAAAAAAATACCTTGGATCTAAGTGAACACAATGCTAATCAAGATCATAGTGATCCTGCATCACCCACTATCGATCCCATTGCAAGTCCTCCATCATTTCGTATTGGTCTTTCCACCCTCATTCATGAATGTTCCTCCTTAGAACAACAACAACCATTATCTTCCCTTGCTTCATTTTCTCCATCCAATAAGGAGCTCATGTCTAGTGTTCCACCTACACCTAGTCCCATTGTCCATTGCATACTCCAAAACATGAACCACCAAGGTAAAGGTCTAGAACTTAATGAACAAGGTATTTTGGAGTCCATCCATGTCAAAGTGCCTTCATGCTCTTATGGCCTTGGATATACCCCCCAAGGACACCAATCTCATAATGTCAATATCTCCTCCATGCCTCCTAAGTCCACTTTCCATCATAAATCCTATCATACACCTAAAAAATATGTTACCATCCCTCCTCCATCATCCTACAAATGTCAAAATCATGTGATCATACACCTTCCACCATCCACTTTCCCACCATTTCTTCCAACTCCTAATATCCCTCCATCCACTTTACCACCATTACTCCCAACACTTAATATCCCTACCATCCAATCCTCTTATCCATTTATCCATAAATACCCTAGCATTCCTAATCATAACCAAGTAATGCACACATTGTCTAAACAAGAAGCTTCCACTCATTCCACCATACCCATGGAATTCAAAAGAAAAATTTTCATTGTCTCTACCTCTAAAGTAAAAAAACTAAGGGTCCTCATGCCTTAGGGCACAAAAGCAAAGAATCAAAGAAAAATTCATCCAAAAAGTTATATAAGCCCATACCTCCAAAAGTAAACTTGTCAAAACTAAAATGGTTTGGGTCCTTAAGAAAAAGGAAAGCAAGTCAAATGAGGCATCCACTTACACCTCACATTACCACTCTATTCAAGCATATCATATTCCATCCCACAAGAAAAATAAAATTCATAAAAAATACTAAGTATATGTGGGTACCTAAAACACTTCATCACCCATCTCCTAAGTACACATCTCCATTGCTTCCTACACCCTGTCCGCCTCAAAAGATTCAATGCTTATCATAGTGTGTGCAACCATTGGTCATGGTTCTCTTCCATTTCACAACAATTCCACATACCTCCATCTTTCCACCTCCCATCCACTATCCTACATATCTTCCCCATCATATCCCTATGGTCCATGTTTTTGCATAAGCCTTTCATCTATCCCTTTCCATAAATCCTATATAATCCCTTTCATAATCCACCATCTTCCCTACATAATCCACTATTTTTCTCCATAATCCACATCATAATCCATTATCTACCTAATCCATCTCCCTCTCATGTGCATCCCCCTACCAACATCTATGAGCATATTTGACATGGTCCATGCAATGACATCCATCTCTAGTGGGACTATCACCTTTCATGGAACTAGACACTTGAGTCCCTCCTATCCATATTCCCCTTCTCCTATCCAAAAAGTCAAAAAAAAAAATAAAAATAAAAATAAAAAAATAAAAAAAATAAAAAAAGAAATTCCTTTTACGTGAAAACCTGGTAAATAGGCGCCCTAGATAAGTACCAAGATGAAAACCTTGGAAAACAGGCGTCATGTGTAGATTGATCTTCTATGCAACTTACACTTGGGGGCACAATGTCTCATCTATCCAACCTATCATTTTCATGTCATATCATTTCCATCCTACCTACCATCTTTAGCCATCATACATACCTATCATATTGAGTCCACTTATCCACCCTTCTCCTTTTGATCTTGATGAAGATATAGGGGGAAAATGCTGAAACATGTTTTGGGTGGGTATGTGTAGGATCACGATGGGCCAAAAAGTGGCGATATGATGGGTATGTGTAGGGTATGTGGCTGATGAACTTTTTTTTTACCCAAAATTGATGAAACAAAAAGGTTTTTAAAAGAGATTCTTAGCTTTCCACCAATATAAATTATGATTTACTTTGAATTTGATAAATAATTATTATTAATTTTCTATTTGAATTATGACTAAAGTCCTAATTGATAGGCTGATTGAAAAACATCTATAGCTTTCAACAGTATCACATTTTTTGAATCAAAACATGTGTCACATTCTATGCTTCACATACTATGGGATTAAAAAAAAAAATTGAATTTCATAAAGTTTTGACAAAGTTAAGGTGGTCGACATATGATTTTTATATTTTTAAAAGTTGTAATAAAAATTCATAATTAATTATTTACTTGGAAAAAATTACAAAAAATATGCATCACATTGGGACATGAGTCCTCTACTTGTATCCTAAAATTTTATAAAAATATTATCATTTTATTGTGGTTAGAATTGGTCAAACAAACACCTACTTCTTATTTTTCCAAAGAAATTTAGGTACTCATCGTGATTGAAATTTCAAATTTTCAATGAAATAGATTTAAAAAAAAAAACCTAGTAGTTTAGAAACTGCATTCAATTTTCTACAGATTATATTCTTACATATTTTTGAAATAATATAGATAACTTATTCAAATTTTTACGTCAAGTTGCCTAACTCTGATTTTTTAGAATTTTTTGCCACTTAAGGGCCTATTTTTTCCATGATGATCCTGCACATACCCGGGTATCTCTTGAAATACCTCATCCTTTCCAACTAATCATATCATTATACTATTGTCATAAGCTTTGTCATGAAAAATATTAAGTATTGTACCTATAATAGGGCATGTTATTCCTATGCAAAATAATCTTTGGAGATCGCATCCTTTCTCTCTTATGATGCATACATCCATTCCATTCACTATGACCTATCCTTTTTATCCATCCATCTATCATGAGCCTTTTATCCCTTATCCTATCACCGACCCTTCCATCCATCAATCCCATCTATCTTCTTGCACCTAGACTTGGTTTTCCCTTGTCATTGGTATCTAGCACAAAGGCTACCCAAATTTTCATCTATTAACATCTCAAAAAAATTCTCAAAAATCTAAAAAAAAAATCTAAATATTTCAAAAATTCAAAAAAATCAAAACATTCTCAAAATCCAAAAATCATAAATGTCAAAAATCCAAAAAATTCAAAATATCCCCAAAAATACAAAAAAAATGGAAAAAGGTCCTAGAAAAAGACAAAAAAATTAAATATCCATAAAAAAAATCCAAGCAATAAAATCAAACCAAATAATTTCTTCCAATAAATTCTTCAAAACAATTCAACACATCAATTCAACTCCTGCAAATCAATCTTCAAATTATCAATCAATCAATCGCTCCAACCTAAATCATTCCAATCACATCAATCCTTCTATTCAATTCATCACATACTGTCATCCAATCAAATCATCATATCATTCCAAACCACTTCTTCAAATCACATCAATCGAATCATTTCAATCCAAATGCAAGTCAATCCTTAATCCATACTAATCAAGTTGATCAATCTTGCCAAATTGTCCAATTACATCCTTTGGTCTTGATCCTAATCTTGTTGTAAAACCAATCAGTCAATTAATCAATCATCCTTATGTTGATCTAGGGATATGTCATCCCCCGCAATGACAACACTATCATCATCCTTGTGCTGATCTAGGGATATGTTGTTCCCTACATTGACAACACTATCATCATCAATCAATCAATCAATTACTCATCGGTTTACAACTTGACAGGGGCAATACCTTGTTTGTTTTTGTATCATTTGTGCATGCTTGCTTGCTTGCTTGTGTTTGTTATCATTTTTATCTTGCATTTGAATCAGATCCAAATTACTCCCAGCTAATATTCATATCTTATATCTAGACAAGGTTGTATTACACTAGGGCACACAACACATCGTCACCCTGGTCCTTATACCTTGGTGCATAACGTCTAGTGCTAAATCAAACATCATGGTTGCTCACTTTCACTGCAACATAATGCATCCTTCACTTCTTCTATCCATTCCTTTATCTTTAGTTCTTGACCCATCCCTTTCATTTCGAGAGCCTTCCCGTGTTTGTCCAACCCGCCTATCCTCTCGAGGGGGAATCATCACCATATCCTTTTCTTCTATCATTTTCCTTAGCTTCTTTAAAATGATGTTGCTTGATCGCAACATCATCTCAAAGAGGGGCAAAATGTAGACATAAATTTTTCCATGTCCTTACCATGACCTAGTTGAAACTTTACTAGGGACATCATAAGCCATTTTGTCCTAATCCCACTCATAATCCCACTTTAATCACATTCCTAATTAATTAAATAAATCCCTTTATTTAATTAATTTCCCCCATTCACATATTTGACCTAATTCAAATTAAATATTTGAATTATTCCCTTGCATCTCCCACTTTAATCACATTCCTAATTACTTAAATAAATTCATTTATTTAATTAATTTCCTCCATTCACATGTCTCACATAATTCAAATTAAATATTTGAATTATTCCCTCAAATTTAATCCCTGTATTTAATTAATTTCCCCCATTCACATGTCTCATTAAATATTTGAATTATTCCCTCACATTTAAATATTTGAATTATTCCTCTCACCACATTCAAACAAGTGTCACATGATACATCTTCCACTTAATCCCTTCACATGTCAAACTAATTTAAATAATATTTTATTTAAATTAGGTCTCATTTATCCTCCATCGCACAATTGTCACATGACTACAACCTCTCATAAAGTGGGAAACCCTAAATCAACGATAAGCGATCTAGACCATCCATATCATTCAACATAACTTGCAATCCTATCCATCCATTAAAATCAGGCCTTTTCTATAAATCAAACCTCTCACAAATCATTTGATTATGGAGCATTTGAGTACTGTTATGCTGCAGGAATGAGCACCCAACATTCCTCCATTATCAACCCTTCGAAAGCTTGCATTCTCATGCAAGGCTGAGAAGAGCCATGGAGGTCAATCAAGTCTAGTTTTAGAACCAGCTTGCATTTCCTTTGTTTATTTTCATTTTCATTCTAGTTTGTGCTTCATGGTGTTTGATAGGGTTTAGCTAGTTTACTGCTTTCAACACTAAATCTGATTGATTTTTCCCTATCTACAATACTACCAAATCGATCAATCAAAACAACCAATAAATGACTAAAAATGGTTTAGTCATCAATCTAGTCATGTTATATATGATTGGCAATAAACTACTAGTTGTCACATGACCAACTATAGTCATTTATAAGAAATTTTTAGTAGTTTTTTCAGTAGTTTATTGTTGTTTCTGTACTAGTGAATGGTTCCTTGTGTTTTCTTGTCTAAATTTTCCATTTTTTATCGGATATTGCAGCTATTTTACTTTCTTATGAAACTGACAACCATTGATCTCTCTCTTCAAGGTGATCTTCCATCTTTAATTTCTACATCCCATAGCTCGTTCCATTGAAATTCTCAATGTATTGGTGAGAGGTAAAATCCATGGTATATGATCCTCTTCATAAATTTTCAATATACCACAAAAAACAAAAGCTCCCACTACAACCAAAAAAATTGTAAAACTTAAGAGAAAGGTGTCCCCTTCTAAATAGAACTATTAACTCTAATACCAAATATTGAAAACAAGGTGAAGTAAAGCTACAATATTAACTTATGCAAGTGAATTTAGATATGAAAATCATATATTAGCAAATCAAATTTAAACATGTGATTTCAACATTCATCACAACATAAAAATTAGTAAACAAAATGTGACAAAATTGACATGAAGAAACCCTTTTAGAAAAACACTCCACACAAGAAAAGAGGTAAATTATATTATTAATCTTTGAATGATAGTACACAATAATACACTTTACTACTCATCTCTAAGCAACCTGGCAACACCTTCTCACTTGTAAGAACTCAACATAAAACTACCATCCAATGGTTCCAATTTATAGAAGTTGTGGGGAGCTAAAACCACAAATTGTAAAGCAAAATAAGAGGTACAAAACCACCTACAAAAACACATGCTCCCTTCTTGGACAACCAAAATCTATGATAAAATATTAAATGAATATTACATGACTCCAACATGGGGGCTTACCCTATAGCCTGTCCAACTCATAATTTTCTGGATGCTCTAATGAGATTACCACTCCCCAATGTAACCTCCACCAAAATTAAATCCTCTCTTTAAAAATATAATTACAACATGTTAGTATTTAATTAATTTCTCTCATGTCCCCTATTTCATAGAAAAATATGACTCACCAAAAGGAGTCACCAAAATGACGAGCCACTAATATTTCTAGGGTATGAAACATTCAATTATTTGTGTGATAAGATGACAATAACAATCAAAAACTAACCCTAATTGTTATAGAAATTATGAGGGAATTTTTTAGAGCTTAAAATGATGTGTACCTTGCTGCAAGAAGCCCGTTTTTAGGGCACAAAGGAATCATTCACCTTTAATGGAGAATGGGTCCTTGTTAGGGTTTCTAAAATTGAGATCTGGGTTATTTCCCTTGATGTCTGCACTCTCAGATCCTTAGTTTTCAGCTCCTGAAAACTTGTAATAAATTTTGTAGCTTCCTTTCTTCGTTCTTGCACTATAAAGGTCAATATTGCAACTTGACAACTTTTGTAACTTTGCTCTAAACTTCTTCTCCACTTGATTTCAACCTGTAAATTTACAAACACACACTAAAGAGGAGAAAAACTTGTTGATTGTTAGTGAATATGGATTTTCCTAAGTCAAACCCATTGTAAGTAATCAAACCAAATGATGAAATAATGTAATTAAAGCATGAACATGAAATATGTAATTGATGATACCTTGGAAGTTGTTTTGGAGGGTAAATCTGCAATCTAACATGTAGTGGCCATGAAGAATGTAGATCTTGATCTCAAATAATATGTGTAACAATGCTTGCAAGTATATCTTCAATGCTACATCAACTATCTTAGCTCAGTTCAACATGCATGAATGCATTAAACCCTTGACATAATGAAATGATCTTGAATTGCTACAATAAACTCTTAATAATCTACCTTGAAATGCTCTTGTAATGCTCTAATGCTTGAAAACTTGAATGCTTAGGCCTCTTGTAAACTTGCTAGGAGAAACAATGTGAGTTAACCCCTTACTTATACTAAATCTAGAGATTAACCCGAAAATTCAAACAATTCAAGCTAACACCAAATCTAGAAATGAATGTTATTAAAATCCCTCTAGAATCAAATTCAAAAAGTGGTTCCTTATTATGGGAGGACCCATTCATCACCTAGGGCGAATGGGTCATGGCCCAAGTTTCCAAGACCATGCCTTTGGGAGGTGAAAGAACATCAGAAACCCATGTCAAATGTGCAAAGAAAGGGGGTCCTATAGAGGGAGGACCCATTCGCCACCTAGGGCGAATGGATCCTAGCACCAATTTCTAGGACCTTGATTTTTCCCAATTAAATGTTTTACAATTTAAATTATGGGCGTCGGGATGGATCCTCAGAAGGTGTCACAAATAAGGCTTAAATTTGAATTAAATGGGCTAATTAATTATAATTAACCACAATTAATTAATGAGACCATAGATAAGTGTGAAAGTGTGTTACAACACTTTAAAACACCTTAAATAAGGTACATATTAGGTACATTTTATTAAAAAGGGGCCCAAGATCAATGTGAATGTGTTACAACACATTACAACACTAAACCTAGGCAACGCTAGGTTAACTCAATGACAATTATTCCCAAATTAAGGAAAAGGGATACTTTTTCCATTACTACATTTTTCCCCCACTTTAGTGAGAGGATGACCTCATGTCAAACTCACACTAAAGTAGACATTCAAGACACTTAAGTATGCAACAATAACAAAGATACATTATCATACCCTGCCAAAGGCCAATAAAAATAAAGAAAAACAAAAGGATGAAGCACAATTGTTTCAATTCAATGTGGAACAGAGCTATTTTTCTGTAATGTACGTTGCTCACTCTTGGGTAGTGGAACCTTATTCTGTCCACTAGGTGAGTTGTCCCAAATATGTATGCTCACTCTAGGGTAGTAGAACCTTGGTCTATCCACTAGGTGAGTTATCCCAATGAGGTGAAAAATGAGAATCATATTAGCCTCCCATATATACCATACCAAAGTTATCCTCCTGATAACTTCGATAAGGCACCACAATGTAATGCTTTTTGTAGAAGCTTTTGAATGTATGTAAAATTTTGTTAAAGGGGATTTTTCTTTATTCGTGTAAGGTCTTCTTCTTAGGGAGCATCGTGCCTAATGTATCCAAGAGAGGACAAGTGAAGAATATCATATTTCCACTTATGGGATGCCTCATTTGCATCATGTCAGTAAGGGAAAGTCATATGCTTAAAAATATCACACTCTTGGAGGACATCAAACCCAATGACACCACCAAGAAAAGGACGTGTCACAGGAAAGAAAATTGCACCATGAAAATGTCGAAAGATTTCATTGATGTATGCCCCCACTTTAAATTAGTTTCTAACACCATTGCTGTGAGAAACTACTTTAAAGTATCCAATGTTTACTCCTAAGAAATGAGAGATTTCCTCAAAAAACCCTATGCCAAGTCATATGTTTCTGAAATAAAGTTGCATCATGAAATAAGAAGGAAGGGTTTCCCCCAAAAGTACAATGATAAACCTAGAAAGAAAAGTATGTCACATGCAAGCCACCTTAAGGCATGTCGTCTACATCCCAAGCTTGCTCTTATATATACATGGAAGGCAGTCAACTAGCCCAAAAGAGACAATCGACAAATGACATGTATGAGGAAAAAACTACCTAACTCCTTACCCCCACTAAATGCAGGACAAGGGTGAGCTGAAGATGGATAATGGTATGCTTCTCCTTGCAAAAAGGAAATGATTTGTAATTAATGTAAAATGTGCAATAGTGAGTATCCTATGATCCTACAACTATTACATGGCAAGGAGCAACAACTATTGTTATTGTGTATAATGAGTAGGAAAAGTATCAACTTGATGCCTATCTAATGAGATATTTCCACATGTACAGTATCTATCATTTCAGGATGCACCAAAGTTAAGTTCTTGTCTTGGAAGAATTTTTGTAATAGTGTTGCTATTAAGTGAACACATTTTTGATGCTTGTATTTCTACTAGAGGACAATAACCAAGACCATGAGTTGTTTCTTGCATGTTAGGCTCTATAGGGACACAAATAATTTGTTCTTTAGCACCAAATCATTTTCCACTATAACCAAGTTGTCTCATAAGTTTATAGCCTCTTCCATAAAGCTTTTGCATTTCTTTTGGATTCAGTGGTTGCTCATGATCAACTTCATCAAAGTTTTTTGTGTAGTTTTCTTCTTGTAAAGTGATTGAGGTGGATGTTTTGAATTTTGTGTTGACATTACCACTTTTTATTTTCCCTTGTTAGACTCGTTATTTATATTTTGTATTCACCCATGAATGTAGGTGTGAAATCTAAGGAACCCTAATCGTCTTCCAATATCTTAGTGACTTGATCAATGTTCTGCTTGTGTTCTTCCTTTGTGACTTCTACTTTTGTAGTTTATTCCAATACTTTCAAAGGATCTCATCCTTCTCTCTCAGTAATTAAACAACTTTCAGGTTCAGGATCAGCCTTAACTGTGTAAACTTTGTTGTTATAGACATACTTTATTACACAATGGAGGGTAGAAGGCACCCAATTCATTGCATGAATTCATGGTCTTCCTAGGAGGAGGTTCTAAGAAAGATCATCATACATAACATGGACAATAGTTTGTAATGTTACTTTCCCAACTCTAATAGGTACTGTGATGACTTCAAGTGGTTATTTTCCTATATTATCAAATCCAAAGATAGATAAAGAATCGAGTTTAATGTCACTTCTACTCATTTTGATCTTTTCCAAAAGGGTCACACTACACACATTAAGGGTTGAACCATTGTCAACAAGGGTTCATTTTATCGCGATTTGATTAACCTGGACTATTATATTGAAGGCTTCATGTTTTTTTTGAATTTCTATGGGAGGTAACTCATCTTGATGGAAATGAATGTCTAGGTTGTCTAGAATTATAGCTTGAATTTGGGCTGCAACATCATTTGATTGCACATTAGGAATGGTAGGGACTTTGTGTAAAGCACTTCGAAGAATTTTATGTTAAATAGGTGAAGCTCAAAAAATGTCCCATAAGGATATATTAGAAAGAGTACCCTTTATTTGTTCAACAAGATCATACTCCTTTCCACTTTGTGAAGGAAAATGAGGGGGGCCAGGCAAGATAGGGTTAGGTAATGGGAGGGATGTTGAAGTTTCTTGTCTTGGTTGCAGATTGTTCCTTGTGTTATATGTATGTGAAATAGTGTTATAATTCGATTGCTGTGAAATATTATTCTTAGGTGGTTCAAGGATGAGGACAGGTTTATTTTGAGTTTGTGGTCATTGTGATGGTGGGTAAATAATTAGAGGATTCTTAGGATGTCCCACATGGTATTTAGGAGGTCCAATAATCAAGGGGAATCTAACAGACACTTGTGCATTCATTACCTCAACAGTTTTAGTTTGATGTCTTTCTAATGAAGGGGGGTCCAATGTCACTTCATCATCTTCACCTAAGGAATTACTATTGTCAATGTTATCATTTTCTTCCACCATGATATTGTCCCTAGTAGGAGAGTTTTTAGGAGAACTACAAACTAAATGTTCATGACATTTAAAAGTTGGTTCTTCTAAAATGACTTCATCGCCAGTAACAAAGTTATCAATGGTTGGATTATCTTGCTTAAATCGATGATGGAACTCTCTTGTTCAATAATGTTTTCCCTATGGGAAGAGAGAAAAATGGGATTTTCATGACTCTCATTGATCAAAATATCTTCTTTACCAATAGTAGAGATATTAGAAGAAGGCCCAATTTGATCGCTATGATTGTCTATGATTTCATCCTTTTTCTCTAAGGTTTCCATTCTCTTGTGCCCTAATATCTACCCTAGTAGGGGAGCTTTCAAGAAAGTGAGAAACAAGAGGTTCATCATATTTCATTTTTAGATTTTCTAAAGTAACTTCATCACAAATAGGGGAGGAATCAAGAGAAGGACAACTATGATTTTCATGCCTACCAAATAGATATTTCCAAAAGATAGGAGCATTAGGGAAGGGAGGAACAAGATTCTCATGACTCTTAATAAGTGTATCTTCTAACACCATACTATCTTCTTCGCATCGAGGAGGGGTATTAGGAGAAGGAAAAATTTGATTGTCATGGTTATCTATGATTTCATCCTCTTTCACTAAAAAATTCTCACAAGCAAGGGATGAATGCAAACTAGGTAAAGTGATGTTTATAAATGTGTCTATGATCTCATCTTCTTGTGTCATAATATCTTCCCAAGAGGTCTGAGGAGGAGAGAGATAATCAAGACTTTCATGATTCTCAATGATTGTATCTTCTTTCACCAAGATACCTTCATCAGAAGAACAATTATGGTTTTCATGATTTTCTATGCTTGTATCTTCTTGTATCATATCATCCTCACCAATGGGAGAGATTTAATAGTGTTTGAGATAGGCAATGCAATATTAAGGATTATATCAATGGTTTGATCCTCTTGCTCTAAGATGTTCTCATAACTAAGGACATATAGTGGAAGGATGGCTAACATGTTTGTTAATGAGCTCATTTTTGTACTCTAAATTGAATTCATAAGGGGGGATGTTTTACTTATGCAATCCATTCTTAACCATATCAAAACCACATCTCTTAAAAGGAAACATGCTAACATGAAAAAGTGAACTATGCAATTTTCATATTCTAAACACATAAATTTACTGATTACACTATGCTTCACACTAAAAATGAAATGTTGTAAATGCAATTTTGAATTTTGACAATGCACTAAATGAAGCAAATCAAGCTAGATTAAATTAATTTAATGAAACAAAAAATTAAAAAACTAAAATAGAAATGTAACAGTAGCAAACAAAAGCATAAAACAAAGATTTCAAATCTAAGAAAATGCAGTTTTAGATCTGATTAGGGACTCATTTTCCAGTAAGGGTGAATGGGTCCTAGATGGGGATTTTTGCAATACTTTAATTGATTTCTGAGTGATATTCAATGAGTTTTAGATTCTAGGAAGTTTAGGTCAAGCCTGATCAAGGACTCATTCACCAATAAGGGTGAATGGGTCCCAAATTAGGGTTTTAAAAAGGTGAAAAGTATAATTTTTAATTTGTTTTATGTGGTTTTTGTGCCCAATTTCAAACTGTAACTCTTGTGATAGAAATTTCCAAAATTTGATGACTTAATGCAAGTGAAATGAAGGGTGAATAACACCTTTTGAAATGCAATTTTGTTTTTGATTTTTAAATGCAAATGTATATAGATCTAAATGATATGCAAAGTGATTGATTTTATTTTGAATTTTTCAGATTTAAAGAATGCAAATGCAATTCTAAAACCCTATCTATGAGATGCAATTTTAAATGCAAAGTAAGAAATCCTAAATGAGATCTAATTCAATGCAAATTAGATGCAAATGAATGCAAGATCTAACCTAGGATGAATGAAAGATACCAAGATCATAAAATTACAATGTTCAATGGGTTGGGTTCACCATTATGTTTCATAGAAAAATAGGACTCACCAAAAGGAGTCACCAAAATGATGAGTCGCTAATCTTTCTAGGGCATGAAACATTCAATTTTGTGTGTGATAAAATTCCAATAATAATAAGAAACTAACCCTAACTATTATAGCAACTATGAGGTAAGTTTTTAGGGATTAAAATGATGTGTACCGTGCTACAAGAAGCCTATTTTTTAGGGCACAAAGAACTCATTCGCCTCTAATGGAAAATAGGTCCCTGTTAAGGTTTCTAAAACTAAGATCTAGGTTATTTTCCTTGATGTCTACACTCTCAAATCCTTAGTTGTCAGCTCCCAAAAACCTGAAATAAATTTTGTAGCTTCCTTTCTTTGTTCTTGGAATATAAAAGTCAATCTTGCAACTTGACAACTTTTGTAACTTTGCTCTAAACTTATTTTCCACTTGATCTTCAACTTGTAAATATACAAACACACACTCAAGAGGGGAAAAGCTTGTTTATTTTTAGTGAATAGGGGTTTTCCTAAGTCAAACCCCTTGTAGGTAATAAAAAAATATGATGAAATAATGTAATTGAAGCATGAACATTAAATATGCAATTGATGATACCTTGGAAGTTGTCTTGGAGGATAAATCTGCAATCTAACATGTAGTTTCCATGAAGAATGTAGATCTTGATATCAAATAATATGTGTAAGAATTCTTGCAAGTAGATCTTCAATGCTACATCAAATATCTTAGCTCAACAACATGCATGAATGCATTAAACCCTTGACATGATGAAATGATCTTCAATTGTTGCAATAAACTTTGATAATATTCCTTGAAATGCTCTTGTAATTCTCTAATTCTTGAAAACTTGAATGCTTAGGCCTCTTGTAAACAATTCAAGCCGACACTAGATGTGGAAATGGATGTTATTAAAATCATACCAGAATCAAATTCAAAAAGGGGTGCTTATTAAGGGAGGAACCATTCGCCTCATATGGTGAATGGCTCCTGGCATAGGTTTCTAGGACCGTGCCTTCGAGAGGTGAGAGAACATTAAAAACGCATGTCAAATGTGCAAAGAAAGGGAGGTCCTATAGAGGGAGGACCCATTCACCACCTAGGGTGAATGGGTCCTAGCACCAATTTCTAGGACCTTGATTTTTCCCAATTAAATGTTTTACAATTTGAATTATGGGTGTCAGGATGGATCCTCAAAAGGTATCACAAATAAGGCTTAAATTTGAATTAAAGGGGCTAATTAACTCTAATTAACCACAATTAATTAATGAGACCCTAGATAAGTGTGAAAGTGTATTACAACACTTTACAACACCCTAAATAAGGTACATATTAGGTATATTTTATTAAAAAGGATCCCAAGATCAATGTGAATGCATTACAACACATTACAACACTAAACCTAGGAAACATTAGGTTAATTCAATGACAATTATTCCCAAATTAAGTAAGGAAAAGGGATACTTTTTCCACTACTACATCCAATAAAACACATTTCAATGAACATGGAGACTTATGAATGACATAGGATTACAATGTTAATGCCACCTATCCTAACAAAAGACAACTACCTAAACAAGATTATCCTATCCTATTTGCATAATATGCAATAGAGTAAAACATTAAACATAAAAATAAAATAGTTCCCAAAGAAAACATATCATGATATGAATTATAAATCAATCTAATTATTTACAATTCCACCCATTGTTAATATTAGAGGTCAAGAATGCTAGAAAAAGAAGAAAAAGAAAGTGAATATTTTGAACTAGGTTGTTTCACTATTGATTTAACATTTCATTTGTAAAATTCTAAAACCTATTTTTATTTGATAAGTTAATGCTTAAACTATATAGGGTTCAAGGGATAGGACTTAGTGTGTCTAGTGTGAATCATACTAAAATAATTTTTTATTTATGAATTTATAAGCTAGCATTCCAATAAGTCCTATAAACAACATTTTTATTGAGAAGACAAAATTCATATAGTGTAAATATAACCCTTTGCACCTAAAGGGTGACATTCATATCAATTATTTTGAATGTGATTTTCAATCTTGAGTGGATACAAATAAGAAAAGGAAAAATATATAAATTTATTGATGTAATCCATAATGACCATTAGAGCACCAAATAGAGTCTAAAAATGAAATGGTTAAAGCTATCTCAAACTAACATGAAGAATAAAGACTAAACCATGAATACGTGTTGAGTGGGAGATTTTTTGAAAAGATAGGCATAAGCCAATGTGATATTACTTTTAAATGATAAGTATGTTTATAATGTTAATATAATCATACTTTGTTAAAGTAATTTAGGTTAACTGAATTCTATTAAACACTTCTATCCTATTTTTTAAATAATATACGTTGATGCAAATCTTAAATTGATCTAGTTATTACAATTCTACTAATTTGTTAAAGAATAGAAGATAAGGATGATAGAGAAAGGAAACAATTTTTTTTTCAAAAATTTGAATAAATTTGTTTCACCCTTTATTTAACATTTATTTTGTACAATCTTAAGATTTATTTTTTAATTTTGTGATTATGCAACTAGTGTATAAGTTGGAAGTTGGGCCTTTATGCCTATTCTAAATGACACTAAAATCAAATTTTAGTTAAGTGAATTTATCATTTGGGATTCTTATGAATCTTGTGAGAAACGTTCTTTATTGAGAATGCTCATACCATAGTACATGAAAATAGTTCCATGTGTTCCTAGAAGGTTGAATTTGTATCAATTCCTTTGAATGTGATTGTCAATCTTGACTAAAGTATATATAAAACAAAAAATACAAGAACTAAATACATGTAGTTTATGAGATTAATTTTGAAACACCAAATAAAATCTTAAAATTTTAACTTGTTACCTATATGGAACTAGGTTGGATACTATACATTAAACCATGAATGGACATGTTAGTGTAAAATTATTTTAGGAGATAGGAATGTACTAATGTGATTAATTTTGAATGATAATTCAATTCATTGTGTATTAAGAATTCTTTATAAAAGTAATTTAACAACTAGCCTATGCTAAGCTAAGCTAATTGTATTTGTGATTTTGTGATCCAGCCGGTATTAGGTCGATTTAAAGCTTTCAGGATTTGATATTGTTCTTAGCTTCTAATGATTGGACGGCATTATTATTGTTTACACCTTTCTTTTTTAAAGACTATTATTACATACATATTTCATGGTGGAGGACTACCCAATTAAAGAGCTCATTCTCGAGTACAATAATGCTATTTTACGGCATTTTTCATCATCAAAGTTTGTAAGTGAAAGGTAAAGGTAAACCTATATAATTATTGGAAGGGATTAAGATGCCTTATACATAAATGTATGTTAATTAAATTAATGTAAGTAATTGAATATAATTGATTTAAATTTAATTACAATATTTGAGATTTGATAATTAATTTAAAAATTAAATAAAGAGAAATGAGTTTATTTAGTTTTTGAAATTATGATTCAAAATTAAATATTGAGTTTATAATGTTTTGAAAATAATATTTTCAATGTATTTATTATTTGGGAATTGTAACAATCATAAATTTCTATGAAGATTATATTCACATTATGTGTAACATGCTACATGAAATGTCTTGATACATGGAAATATTCTATAACACATGAAAATAATCCAACATATCATATATCTTTGTGACTTAATTTGTCCCACTCTTTGTTATATATTGATGTGTATGGACTAACAATATTGAAAAATACCTAGGAGAGATCATTGGATTGCAAGGGTCATGTTCTCCTAGATCAAACCCTTGATTGGATCGGTTTTATAGTCATGAATGAATATTGAAGCATATAGTTGTTGTAGAGGATGATTTAATGTAAACGTTGATACTACTAATACTCTAAATTGAAGGGTTCCAATGAACATGTACCTTGTAATGAGGATATTCCTTACTATTTTCAAATAATCTTTGAATACACAAATAATTGTATTTAAATATCAATACTTAACAAATACTCACACAAATGTGTACCAAGTTGACTCGCAACAATTAGTAGTAAACAATGTAAATCAATAATTTAAAATTTAAAAATATGAACCAAAACAAAAAATGTAAAATCTTGAGGTACGATTTAGGTAGCTAGAAATGTGGCCTGATGATAAAGATATGAGTTTCATGTAGAGTAATAAACATCTATTTCACCATTACAATCCGTCCCCACTTTCAAGTGCATGTGAATCCTAAAATGAATATGTATTTCAACCTAGTATATGAGAACTCACAATCATGCATAAAATATAAATATTTAGACATAAAAAGATATGGAGTTCATGTAAAGTAATGGACCCATCTTGATGTCTTTGTGCGGTCTTCCTCCTCAACATGCACACACCATAGGAACCTACAAGACTAAGAAAAATAAGAAATGTAAAGTTCCCATTATACAAGGTAAACTAAGCACAACTACAAGTTGATTTAACTACCTACACAAATGTGAGATATAGGGTAAGAGTATTCTACCTATGTATAGAGTTGTATTGTAATTTTGTGGGCAATATAGCACTAATAGAGTGGTATGATACTTCAAGAATTATCATGTAATGTGGTTAAGATCCATCTATACATGGTAATCATGAGTCTTTAGGTAATATATTTCAAGGTGAAAGTTCAAAAATGTGTCATAATTTTATAAATGAAATGACCAACATTGATCTAACTTCTTAACTTCAATCACTAGAAAGTAACATATATACTTTAAATTTTAAAATGATGTTAGCGAATTAAATGCATAGTTTTTTATTTTTTTAATGTTTGTACTTTTTCAGAAAATAGAGTTATTTGAATGTATTTTTTTATAAAACTGACACAATAATTTAGTTGTTGATTAAATTTTGAAGAATGAAGTTAAGTAGGGCATTACTCTTAGTAAAAAAAATGGGCTTCAATTTTTTTGTTTCTATTTATAATTTGAAACTTTAGCACATGAATTATTTTTTATATCATAATACATAAAAAATAATACATAATCATAACTAATTATGTGAACACATAGAAAATGGCTTTAACAAGTAATACTTATCAAATGATAAGCATAAAATTCATATGCACTAGAGATAACTATGAAGGCATATGAGGTTACCACTAGTATGGGAAAATGAGAAGAGCAAGGTAGTCTTAAAGGAAAAATATATAGTAGTTTAAGTTACTTGGGGGTTTAGTTAAGCACTACTAGCATTTTTTTCAAAAAATATATAGTGATACAAATTTTGAATTAATTTAAAATCCTTAGATATTTGAGGATAATTTTTGGTTTAATAAATAAAATAATTATATGTTTTTTATTATAGGTAAAACAGGTTTTGATGGGGCCCCAAAATCCATTACAAATGGTTTTGAAGGGCTCCATAACCCTTTCCAAGAAAAGAAAGCTACAAATAAGATAATTCACATACAATCAACAACCAAACAATAGTAGCAATTAACAAGAAGATCTTCTTGACTACACAAGCTACATCAAGTAAGAAAGAGAGGGACAAGATCCCCTAACAACTAGATATTAACTAGGACTTGGAACCCTTAGGTAAACATTGAAACCGCTTGCATCAACTAAGCATCACCAAACTAGCTACTCAGGAAGACATCACTAAGCTGAGAAAAAAGGAAACTTAATGGTGAAGAACACCATCAAACCCATACCCATAATCAAAAGCACCAACAACTCCAAATTCCCCACCTCAATAAGGGAGTTAGAGAGCACACTAAAACACTAAAGCACATCAACCTTCTTGCAGCAACACCCCACCAGAGCCATTCCCACCTCCACCTTAATAGGAGAGAGCTCCCCTCTATAGGAGAAGAGGAGATGATAGAACCAACCTCCAAATCCTTCACTCTTCTTCCCACACAAGCTCCACCTCGATAGGAACAAGTTGACCGGAATTCCCACCAAATCTACAACAACCATCTCCACCTCAATAGAAGAGGGCTCCACCTCAATGGGAGTAGTCTCCACCTCTATAGAAGACCCCAACTGAAGATCTAGAGCTTGAGAGCAAAGACATTGGAAATAAGGACAGCCATAACCTCCTTAGGCAATGTGAGGTATATGTACAAGAAAGAAAGATGCACTTCAACCATAAGGAATAAACACAGAAGCACCTGAGCCTTAAGAATAAAAATTTGAAATTTCTCAACCCAAGAAAGACCCTCAAACACTGGAACTCCAAGGCCAAAACTCCTCCAAGCAACACGAGGGAGGTAGAAAGAAGAAAAAAACCCTTCGAAAGAGAGAAACTTAGTAACCACCAAGGGAGAAAAAATAACTCTGAGAAAGAACCCAAGAACCATCCAAGAGCACACCAAAATGATGACCATAAAACTTCAGCTCGCATGCCACAGAGTTCATAGCAATAGAAACAATAATCAAGACGGAAGCCTCCACAAAAACCACAACAACACCAGCCCTGCAAGGCATAAGAAGTCCCCAAACAAGAGTGCCCACAATACTTAGCAAAGGTTACAAACCACAGGGGCACCCAAAGAGTAGAGCAAGGCAAGGGAGACTAGAAAACAAAGAGAAAGGAAGGAGGGAAAAACCATGAATAACTCCATCTGACCCTACATGCCAGTAAGGGTATAAAAGATTGCACACTCCTACCACAAACCATCCACAAACTGAACCCCGCACTAGAGAAATCACTAGGAAGCCCAACACCAGAGCCAAAAGAAAAAGAACTAGCAACGTTAAAAATGGAAGTCTCCACATAAGCCCCAACAACACTAGCCCAACATGAAGTAAGAAACCCCCAAACAAGAGAGCCCATGAAACCAAGCAAAGGCTACAAACCATAGGGGCACCCAAAGAGCAGAGCAAGGCAAGGGAGACTAGAAAATGGAGAGAAAGGAAGGAGGGAAAAACCATGAAAACTCCATCCGACCCAACATGCCAGTCTAGGTCTAAAAGAATGAAAACTCCTACCACAGACATCCTTGTCACAGTCCACCCAAAAACTACACCCAGAACCAAGGAAACCACCAAGAACCCAAAGCCAGAGCCAAAGAAAAATAAATCCCCAAAAGAGGAGCACCAACAAAGGAAGGCCCAAGCAAAAGAGGGCACCACAAGAAAAAATGCTCACAATAGCACAACACCGCACCCACAACCTCAACAGTAGAGACTGGAAATGAAGGCATCGTTGCCGCCCATACAAACCCATCATAGTCATCGCCATTGCCATCACCATCCTCATCTTATCCCTCTATATATTTCAAACTATAACCCTGGCTCCCATTCCCGCGATTCAGCTCCTTCTGCTCCATCACCATCCTTAAAATAATTATATGTTAAGATCTCAAGGATATGGAATTTTAGTGTGATTAATACTTGTAACAGTAAAATCAATAATGACTATAGTAGAAAGGGAAAATACAAATACTTATTGATATTGGGAGAATGTACTAAACATATTTTGGAGATAGAACCAATTTTAGCTTGATTAAGGAATAGTGTTATAATAGAATAAATCTTTTTCTTTAAATGATTTTTTTTATGGAGATGGAGTTAGTAAATTTAATTGCCTCAACCTATGGGTAAAACTAACAAATATGATGTATGATTGGTATTTTTAGTATGAGAATATTAAGTAAATTGGCTTAGATTGCATATGTTTAGTGGGTAAGGCTATGGAAATAATGAGAATTTATTGATTTTCAATTATTATTTATCATTTTAAAATGTACAATGGGTAACATTTCAAATATACCATGACTCCTCTCACAATCATGTGTCATTTCTATTTACATAACTCACTACCTCATATCTCAAGAAACACAAGTATAGTGGATAACCCTATGCACCTTAATTTAAAATATATAATGGTAAAGGTGATCAGACAAAATATTTGAGGTCCTTTACCGCTACATGTTTAGAATTTGTATATTAAGATAAATTATTGGCCAAATTATTTCCACACAAATCAAAATCTTTGCTATTGAATGCCCATTTTCTCTTCAAAATGATTTTATTCATACTTTATGAATTGACAAAAAAAACATGTGCATCTCTTTTGAGTGAATATGGAGTTGAAAACAATAGTTTTAGATATGTTTTAGATTTTGAATAATTTTTTTATCCCAATGTTCTAGCATAAGAACAATAATTTTCTATAATGATATGTGCTAAGAGATTGTTGTCTCCTACTTTAAAAAATGTGCATCTTAATAGCTAAATGCTTTTATATATGTTTTTTAATAGATTAGTTAAAATAATGAGATAATTAAATTTGTATCTTACAAAATTTTATGTGAAATATATCATTCAAACATAGATTGAATGGATTAAATGATGAAATTATTTTGAATTTTCTTTTGAAAATAGATTTAAAGTTGTGAGTCTCACTAAATTTACTAATGAAACTCAATATACATTATAATTATATTTATATTTATATTTTGAAAATTTTAGATATTTTTAACTTTCTTTTCAAAATTGATTCAGTTCTTACTAATTTTACTAATAAAACTTGTATACATTATAAATTAAATTTATATTTAAAATATAAAAAAATTATTTACTTTTTCATATATAATTATAATCATCTTTGTAAAACCATGAAACCAAGTATATTCTTACAAAACTAAAATAAGAAACAAGTGTAATTATGTGTCTATTTCAAACAAGCAAAAATAGAGAAAAGGTAGGTCCTTCAAAAAGGGGCTCCAAATTGATATTTTCTTCCACCTTTGATTAACCACTGGATAGAATTCATTTAAACAAATGATATAGTTAGGGATTTGGAGAATTGTAATTAAAGAGTAGTAGTTGTTTGAAGGTTGTAATCAATTTCCCTGAGCAATAAGAATACCGATACGTTACCCCGTAGATGTTTCCTCTACATATTGTCAAGGTTTTAACACATAAATATGTGTCTTGTCTATTATTATGTTATTCCATTTTTTTATCTTTTGTATTTATTTGCAACTAATTTGTGCTGCAATTATTTAAGTTTGTGGGTTTTATACTTCCATTTCCACAACAAGTGGTTTCAGAGAAATTATTTTGTAGCATCTACGTTAGGATTTGGTTTTTTTTGTAGCATCAGATGGAAAAGGTTTCAAACACAAGGTTCGAGGTGGTGAAATTAAGCGGGAAGAATAATTTTAAGCTATGGAAGCTCAAGATGTGTGATTTATTGGTGCAACAAGGATTGCACAAAGTGTTGGTTGGAAAGTCAAAGAAATCTAAAAATATGACTGATGAAGATTGGGAGGATATTGATACAAGAGCTCTTAGGACAATTTATTTTTGTTTAGTAGATGATGTTCTTTTCAATATTATTGGAGATGAAACAATTGTAGGCTTATAGAGTAAAATGGAGAGTCGTATATGATAAGATCCTTGAAAAATTGGATCTACTTAAAGAAATAGTTGTATAGTTTGCGAATGAAGGAAGGTATAAAAATTGTTGATCATTTACATATTTTCAATACTCTTATATGTTAGTTAGCTAGTATGGGTGTAAAATTTGAAGATGAAGACAAGGTAGTTACATTATTGTGTTCATTGCTTGAATCCTGGAATCACTTAGTAACTTCTATTAGATTTAACACAACTGAAACCCTTGAATTTGATTTTGTTGTGGGAGCTTTGTTGTTTGAAGAGTTGTGGAGGAAATCTAACATAGAAACCTCCACATCAAAAGAAATGGTGGTTAGAGGTTGATCCACAAAAAAAGGGGAAGATTTGAGAGGTACATCTATATCTAAGTCAAAAGGAAAAAATGGTAAGGGAAAATTTTGGTACTTCAATAAACCAGGGAATCTCAAGAAAGATTTTTGGGAGGGAAAGAAGACAATGATGACTCAAAAATGGAAGAAAATCTGGTTGAGACAAGTTCAGGTATGGTTGATGAAGTTTTATCTATTTGTAATTCCTTATAGTATCATGAGGAATGTTTATTAGATTTTGGTGCTTCTAATCACATGTGTCCACATAAGAATTGGTTTTCTTCTTACCAAGCTATTGATGGCATTGTTGTTCTTATGGGAAATAATGTTTCTTGTAAAACTGTTGGGATGGGGAGCATTAAGATTAAAATGTTTGATGGTATTGTGAGGACATTAACAAAGGTAAGACATGTACTAGAACTCAAAAATAATTTAATTTCCTTGAGAGTTTTATATATTGGAGGTTATAATTTACAAGTAAAGGTGGATCAATGAAAGTGTCCAAAGGAATTTTGGTGGTCATGAAGGCTACAAATATTAGAAACCTTTACAAGCTAGAAGGGAGTACTGTAGTAAATGAAGCGGTAGTGGTATTTGAGGAAGAAAATGAATCTACTTGTTTATGGAATCAATAACTTGGTCATATGAGCGAATGAGTGAGAAAGGATTGAAGGTCCTACTGAACTATATGTTCCAAATTTAAAATCTTTGAATTTGAATTTATGCAAGAATTATGTTTATGGGAAGCAATATAGATAGAAGTTTAAAGCAAGGTGTCATACAAGTAAGGGTACTCTAGATTATATTCATTCTGATGGTTTTGGGTATTTTAAATTGGACCCCAAATCCAAGAAATATATCTTTATTGGTTATGGTGATGGAATTAAGGGATATAGATTGTGGGATCCTACTACCAACAAAGTCATCATTAGCAGAGATGTAGTTGATGCATCTCCTCTCATAAAATCAAACATAGTAGAAGTTGAAAACCTATAGGAGTTAGATGTTAAAAAAATGTTTTTGCATGGAGATTTGGATGAAGAGATATATGGAACAACCAGAAGGGTTTGTTCAAGATCGCTACAAGAAATTTGTTTGCAAACTCAAAAAGTCATTGTATGGCCTGAAGCAGTCTCCTAGGCAATGGTACAAGAATTTTGATTCTTTCAAGGTGAGCCAAAATTTTACAAGGAATGAGTATGACTGTGTTTACTTTAAAAGTTTGAAAAATGGTTTATTCATTATCTTGGTATTATATGTTGATGATATGCTTGTAGCAAGAAAAATAATAGTTAAGATCAATGGGTTAAAGGCTCAGATGGTTAGGAATCTTGATATGAAGGATCTAGGAGCAACAAAATAAATTTTAGGCATGTAAATACACAGAGATAAGGAATGTGATAAGCTTTGGTTATCACAATGGAAGTATGTGGAGAAGATCCTCATAAGATTTGATATGAAGAATGTGAAACTAGTAAATATCCCTTTAGGTCCTCATTTTAAGCTTTCTTCAAGTTTATGTCCTAGTAGTAATAAAGAAGAAAAGGATTATATGTCTCGTGTTCTTATTCTAATGCAATAGGAAGTTTAATGTATGCAATGATATGTACAAGACCATATATTTCACATGCAATTGGTGTTGTCAGTAGATACATGGGAAATCTAGGAAAAGAGCATTGGGAAGAAATGAAATGAGTGCTTCGGTATATTAGAGGCATAAGTGATTATTGTATAATCACCTTTGATGGTTGTAGTGGTTTAGTTTGTGGTTATGTTGATTCAGATTTTGTAGGTGATTTGGACAAAAGGAGATCCACATCAGGTTATGTCTTTACTCTTGCATGATGACCTATTTTTTGGATGTAAAAGCTTCAAGAAACAATTTCTTTATCCACTACTGAGGTAGAGTATATGGCTTTCTCACATGCTTGCAAAGAGGTAATTTGGCTGAAGGGTCTTTTGGATGAGTTTGGAAAAGTGGAGGACAAGGTGATTGTATTTTGTGATAATCAAAGTTTTATCCATCTAACTAAAAATATAGCTTATCACAATAGGACTAAGCATATTGTGGCTAAATTCTATTTTTTAATACATGTTATTAATGGAGGTGGAGTGGCTCTTGAGAAAGTTCATACACTAGAAAATTGTGCAGACATGTCTACAAAACCAATACAGTTAGAGAAGTTGAAGTGGTGTTTGAATTCTCTTGGTTTGCAGAAAAGGTGATGAATGGGCATGGACAAGTATTAGGTAAATTGTTGTCAAGGTGGAGATTGTTGGATAATGACAAAAATTTAGAAATAAATAAAAGTTTTATCTAAATGGAAAAAATAAAGGAAATTCTTATCTTTGAAAAAGATAAAGATTTAAAAATATAAAAAATAAAATAATAAAACAAAGTTAGTTTTTTCTATGTTTGGTACAAGTTGAAGTTATATATATATATATATATCTTAATGCCTTGAAGCCTAAATATATTGTAATGAACTATAATTGAAGAGAAATAGTTGTGTGAAGGTTGTAATCAATTTCTCTAAGAAATAAGAATACCGATACATTGCTTCGTGGATGTTTCCTTGTCATATTATAAAGGATTTACCATGTAAATATAGGTCTTGTCTATTATTTTGTTATTCTATTTTATTATCTTTAGTACTTCTTTGCAACTAATTTGTGCCAAAAATATTTAAGTTTATGGGTTTTACACTTCTATTTCCACAACAACACCCACATGAACATTGTAAGGAAGATAAGGTAGAAAAAAAACTTCCTACACTAATTTTGAGAGGAGAATAATGCAAAATTTTTATAGGTCTTTAATAGCTATAGAAACATAAAAAAAAAAATATAAATATCATGCATACCATGACACAATGATTTACGTGTGGAAAACCCTTTCGAGAGAAAAACCCCACACTCCGAAAGCCACTCAATATACTATTTAGTAAATCACAAAAATTACAATATACTTGCAGAGCAAGCTTCTCATAGGAGTATCACCACTCAGAGATCAAGAGACAACATGACCACTATAAGACTCTCATAAATCATCACAATCTCTACCACAGTCATAATACAACACCCTCATAAAATGGAGTTACATTTTAGGGCAATACATGCCAACAAAATATATGCCATTAGATCTAAAACCTAATAATGAACAGTCCAGATTTACAATATATATTTTATTTAATGTATGTCAGCCATTCTAAAAGTTTCTTGAAAAAGTTAACACGCTCACATTTCACTCTGTGCTACCATTGTATACACATATTGGTGTAACTAGGAAACATATATATAAATATATGTACATCCTATCAACAATAAATTGCATATAATTGCAAGGTTGAGACACATTTTTCCAACAAATATCCCACTTGTCAAACACCTTGTAAGAGCAATGTGAGGGTGTAAACATCGTCTCTCTAATTCCTAGGGGCCGAAAGGCCCATAGTCTCTGAACACCATTTGAACTTCTCTGTGCTCATAGGCTTAGTTAAAGAATCAACAACATTCACAAAAGTCTCTACTTTAACTAGCTTCACCCTTCCATCTTTGACCATATCTCTAAAAAAATGATATTGTACGTCAATGTGTTTGGTCCTAGCATGAAATGTAGGGTTCTTGGCTAGAGATATCACACTCTAACTATCACAATAAATTGTCATTGCACCTTGTTTTATTCTAATATCTGAACATACTCTCTTAATCCAAATGGATTCTTTACAAGCATGAGTAGCTTCTATATACTTTGCTTCAGTGGTGGAAAAAGAAACTATAGCCTATCGCTTAATCATCGAACTAATTGCACCACCAAATAAAGTAAACACGTAAGCACTGGTGGATTTTCTACTATCAACATCATTTTCCTAATATGAATCCACATTAACCATGAATATCAAGGGAAATATCATCTTCAGTCATATTACTATGATAACATGAGGAATAATCTAAGGTACCCCACCAATATCTAAAGACTCTTTTAACTACATTCCAATGAACTCTACCAGAATTAGACATATATCTATAAAGAACTCCCACTACTTGTGCAATGTCTAGTATTGTACAAACCATAGCATAAATCAAACTTCCAACTACACTCTGGTAAGGCACTCTGCTCATGTATTCCATCTCCAATGGGGATGTTGGACAATTTGAAATAGATAACTTTGTTCCAACTAATACAGGAATACACAATGGTCTACAATCCTGCATATCAAACCGAGCTATAAAATTGAGTTGACATACTTACTTTGGCCAAGCCATAGCTTTTTGTTCACTCTATCTCTTTCAATTTCCATCCCATGAATGTGTTTAGCTGCACCAAGATCTTTCATTTCAAATTTAGCAGCAAGTTGATATTTTAGTTTTGAAATCATACCTTTCCCTCTACTAATAAATAACATATCATCAACATATAATGCAATAAACAGGAAACAATCACCATCAATTTTATAATAAACACAATGATCTAATTTAGAATGCTCAAATCCCAAACTCAACACATATGTATCAAATTTTTGGTACCACATCCTAGGACTCTTTTTTAAGCCATACAAAGATTTCTTCAATTTGCAAACCAATTTACTTTTACCTTTCACCACGTAGTGCTCTGGCTGTGTCATATAAATATCCTTCTCCAAATCACCATGAAGGAAAGCAGTTTTCACATCCATTTTCTAAACCTCTAAATCATAAGTAGTAGCAATAGAAAGCAAAAAGCTAATGGATGTCATTTTTGCAATAGGAGAAAATATCTCACCATAATCAACACCCTCAACTTGAGAGTAACCCTTTGCTACCAACCTTGCTTTTCTCTTCTCAATACCTCCATTTGAACCAAACTTTCTCTTGAACACCCATTTACAACCAACAAGTTTTCATCCTTTAGGAAATGGTATAAGATCCCATGTATCATTCTTTTCCAAAGATGCAGTTTCTTCATCCATAGTAATCTTCTAGGATTCTACATCATTCATACCTAGTGCCTCATCTACAGATCTGGGTTCATCCATGTTAGGATTCAAAGAAAAAATACATCTCCAATCATCAGGTGAATATTGGATGCTCTGATGAGCTTACATCTCCCCAATGGAACACCAATAGACACCTTTTATTCTCCAATATTGGGCACCCCATCCATGACCTTTCATATTCCCAAAGTAGATTCCTATGAAATATGTCTTGTCCATTTTGATGTGTAACATCTACCAATATTAAATCCTCTCTTTAAAAATATAATTACAACATTCCAATACTTAATGAGTTTCTCTCATGTCCCCTAGAACGCATATTACAAGGAATATGGAGACTTATGAATGTCATAGAATTGCAAGGTGTAATAATGGAAAAGTATCATTTTTCCTTGATTTGGAAATAATTGTCATTGAATTAACCTAATTTTGTTTAGGTTTAATGTTATAATGTGTTGTAACACATTCACATTGATCTTGGGCCCCCTTTTAATAAAATGAACTTAATTTGTACCTTATTTAAGTGTTGTAACACACTTTCACACTTGTCTAGGGTCCTCTTAATTAATTATGGTTAATTAGAGTCAATTATCCCCTTTAATTCAAATTTAATCATTATTTGTGACCTCCTGAAGATCTATCCTGACACCCATAATTCAAATTAAATAATTTATTTAATTGGGAAAAATCAAGGTCCTAGAAATTGGTGCTAGGACCCATTTTCCCTAAGTGGCGAATGGGTCCTCCCTCTATAGGACCCCCCTTTACCAACATATTTCATAAGGGTTTTTAATGATAGATTTCATCCCCCGAAGGAAAGATCCTGGAAAACAGTGCCAGGACCCATTCGCCCTAGGTGATGAATGGGTCTTCCCTTAATGAGGACCCCATTTTTGAATTTCATTCTGGTTGGAATTTAATAATGTTCATTTCTAGATCTGGTGTCAAAGATTGAATTTTTTGAATTTCAGGGTTAATCTCTTGATTTAGTATAAATAAGGGGTTAATTCACATTGTTTCACCTAGCAACTTTACAAGAACATTATAGAGCACTTCAAGAGAATTTTCAAAGGATTTTTGAGGTATATTATCAAGAGTTTATTGTAGCAATTCAAGATCATTTCATCATGTCAAAGGTTTAGTGCATTCATGCATGTTGTTGAGCTAAGAAAGTTGATGTAGCATTAAGGATCTACTTGCAAGCATTGTTCACATCTTATACAAGGATCAAGATCTACATTCTTCATGGCCACTACATGTTAGATTGCATCTATTTGCATTACAAGACAACATCCAAGGTATCAACATTGCATCATTTCATGTTCATACTTCAATTACATCATTTCATCATTTGGTTTAATTACCTACAAGGGGTTTGACTTAGGCAAACCCCTATTTGCTAATAATAAACAATTTTTTCTTCCTTTAAATGTGTGTTTGCAAATTTATAGGTTGAAGATCAAGTGGAGAAGAATTTTAGAGAAAAGTTGTCAAAGTTGTCATTCAAAGTGCAAGAACAAATAATTGAAGCTATAGAATTAAGTACACGTTTTTAGGAGTTGACAACTAGGAATATGAGAGTGCAGACATCAAGGAAAATAACCCAGATCTCAGTTTCATAAACCCTAACAAGGACCCCTTTGCCACTAAAGGTGAATGAGTCCGTTGTGCCCTAAAAATAGGCTTCTTGTAGCAAGGTACATACCTCTTTGAGCTCTAAAATCTCCCCTCATAGTTGCTATAATAGTTAGGGTCAATTTATGATTTTATTTATATCTTTTAGTCCTCATAATTGCATAAATTATAACTTGATTAGTGTTGTAGTGTAGAAAAAAGTATCCCTTGCTTAATTCAGGAATAATTAATGATAAATTGGACTTGATATCATCTTGATCTAGTTTTTTGAGGTGTTTTACACATCCACATTAGGTTTTGGGCCCTTTTAAGCTAAATAAACTTAACTCTGCCTTAATTTAATGTCGTAAAATATATTTATTTACACTTTCACATTAAATTTAGGATGCTTGAAAACTAAGGTGGACCTAATATAGTGTTGTAATGTGTTTTACACATTCACATGGGATTTAGGGCCCTTCTAAGCTAAATAGACCCAATTTTTCCTTAATTTAGTGTTGTAAAGTGTATTTATTTACACTTTCACATTGGATTTTGAGCTCCCTTTCATTTACGACCTTGATATCATCATTAATAGGCCCCTATGACTCTATATTGTGCATCCCAATGCATATTTTAATAAAAAAACCCAACAATATCAACATATAAGCTTAATTTTTCGACTCCTCGACACTTTAGGACTAAAAATAGCCTCGATGGGACCCATTCACTACCTTGGGCGAATGAGTCCCATCCAGGTGGGACTCATTCACCTAGGATGGTGAATGAGTCTCATTTGGCCTATTTTTAAGGTTCTGAGTGGGAAAAGTGGGTTTTTAATTCAAATTTCTTCCATATCAGCCTTTGGGATCAAATTAACGATCATTTGAGTGCATTGCCTATATAAACAAGCTTTCAAATCATTATTTCATCATAAATTCATGTCATCAAGTCAAGCATTCAAGAGTTAAGCATTCCAAGTCTTCACAAGGCCATCAAGATAGCTTTCAAGATCATTCAAGGGTAGATTCTTCATCAATTGTTGCAACAATTCAAGATCCATCATCATGGAAAGGTTCTAATTGCATTATTTCATGTTCATGCTTCATTATCTTATTTTATCATTTGGTTTAATTACCTAAAACGGGTTTGAGTGAGGAAAACCCCTATTCCCTGACAATCAACACACACACTCTCTCTCTTTGTGTGATTGTAGATTTAGGTGCTTTAAAGACTTGAAGATCATTACATTAGGTTACAAGCTTGTTGGAGTTGTCTCCCCATTTGAAAGGTCATGTACAGTCCCAAAATCAGAGTTTCAAATCTAGGAACCTAGAGGAACAAATTGAGCAAATTGAGAGGTACAAATCATAACTTTGAAGTTCTAGAAAATAAAAACTGGAATCATTCGCCACAAGTGGTGAATAAGTCCCACTGTAGGTATTTTTCAAATATCTTTGCAGATTTGGATACCCATTTGCCTGAAACCCACTTCTATGCAAAAATATAGAATTGGGACTGATTCACCCAGAATGGTGAATGATTCCCACTAGGTCAAAAAGTTAGAATTTCTAGCATTTCAGAGCTCCTTCCAACTTTCTTCAAATTTCCAGGTACACACATTTTTTTCTATAGCTTTTTGTTTTGTTCTTGCATTTCTAGGTCATTTAAATCAAGCTTGCATCATATTAGGGTTTTGCATTTCATTATCTTTTCCAAGTTTCAACTTGGTGGTGAACCCCTTATTAGATCATTTTTAGTCCCTAGAACAACCCTCTTGCAAAATTTCTTTCTCCTTTGCAAACGTATCTCAAGGGTTTGTTCTTGAGTGAAAGTTGGTGAAATTTGCCCCTTTCTAGGCCCTAAATCAAATCACTGGTGGAGAAAGGTGAAGCTAGTTTAACACTTTTCATTTTGGTGAACCTACATTTAGAACATCATAATTCTGATTTGGAGTGCATTTTCATCCTATATTTACCTTGCATTAACATTACATTAGGATTTGCATTGGTTAATTTGCATTCTAGGGTTTCAAATTTTGCATTAGTGAAAGCTCATTTAGCTTACATTTTTGCATCCAATTTCACTGAAAATCATTTAAAATTTGCATTTTCATCTCATATCTAGATCATATAGCATAGAAAACATAAAAATCAACCAAAAAACTCTAAAAATTCTGAAAAAATCCCTACCGGGACTCATTTGCCACCTTGGGCAAATCAGTCCCAGTGCAAATTCCGAACTTCATTTTACAGAGTTAAATTTCCTATTTTCAAGCTTATGTTTGCTATTATTACTTTTTTGTTTCAGTTTGATTGCTTTATGTTACATTGAAATCATTAGAAGTAGCATAATTCATATTCATTGCAATTGTGGATAGAATTAGATTTTTTCACTTTTCAGTTTTAGCATTAGTTCATAGTTCACTTAGATCGGATTACATTCAACATTCATTAGAAAACAAAAATAAAAAATCAAAAACATCAAAAGAAACAAACAAAAAATGGTTAACCTTAGAGAAAGCATATCATTCAAATCCTTTGGTAGTGATGACTTTTACATGTTAGATGAATCCCTTGATGATTTCATCTCTCCTAAATCATCCACTAAAGGTTTGATACAAGAGGATGCAAGCATTGATAATCATGGCAATCATAATTGTTCTTCTCCCGATACCTCTCCTATTAGTGACAAAGGTATGTTGGTGATAGGAGATACAATCATTGTGAATCATGAAAGTCTTATTTGTCTTCCCCTTTGGAAAGATATTATGACACTTGAAGTTGAGATCATGGCCACTAATTTACCTAGTCTCCATTCATCTCCCAACACCTCTCCTACTTGTGAAAATGCTTTAATGAATAAGGATACAATCGTGAATGATCATGAAAAACACATTTGTGTGGAGGATATGTTGATATTAAGAGATCCAATAATTGAGAGCTATGACAATCCTACCTAGATCCTACTTGGAAAGATATTATAGGACATGGGGATGTAAATGTAGATAATCATGACAATCAAACCTTACCTTCTCCTAATATCTTCTCTAGACATGAAGAAGATAGTTTAGTGTTAGAAGATATCCTTATTGAGACTCGTGAGAATCTTATTCCTCCCTTTCCTAATGCTCCTACCATTTGGGAAGACTTATTTGACCAAAATTCCAATTAGTGGTAACCATGAAACTCATAGTTATCCTTCTCTTGATTCCTTCGCTATGTGTGATCAAGCTACTTTACAAAATCTAACCATGAAATGTGATGAACCTATTGTTTGTCACTTTCCTAAAATCTCTCCTACGAGGGTAGACATTATGGCACAAGAGAATAAGACCTTAGAGAAAAAGGATGAAATTATGGGAAACAATCAAATTTCCCCCTCTCCTAATATCTTTTCTATTGGTGAGGAAGATATTACAGTGTTACAAGATCCAATCGATGAGAATCATAAGGAAAACATCATCAAACAAGAAAATACCATCATTGAAACAAAAAAATATCTAACCATTGATAACCTCCTTAGTTGTGATGAAGTTATTTTAGAAGAACCCACCTTTGAATGTCATGAACATCTAGTTTTTCACTCTCCTAAAAACTGTCCTACTAGGGAAGGTACCATGGTGCAAGCAAATGACAACATTGAAAAAATTATTTCAAACATTAGTAATATAGATTCCTTAGATGAAGATGATGGAGTTAAATCAGAATCATCTTCACTAAGAGATCATGAAACAAAGGATAAGTCCTTTGACATTATGCACATTAAGCAACCCTTCACACCAACCATAGAAAAACAAAAGAAAATTGAAGAAGCCACAAAGATATTGGAAGATGCTTCAAAAACCTTTAATTTCATACCTATATTCATGGGAGAATACAAGATCATAACAAAAGAGTCTTAAAAGGGAAAGGAGAAACTGGTAATGGAAACACAAAATTGAAAAACATTCACTTTAACCACTTTAGAAGAAACAACATACACAATAAACTTTAACGAGGTTGAACAACCACTGAATCTGAAAGAAGTGAAAAATATTTATGGAAGAGGTTTTGAAATTATGAAGAAACTTTGGAAAGGATGTGATGATATAGAACAAGGTATCCATGTCCCTATAAAGCCTAAAATGCAAGAAATGACTAATGATCCTGGTTATTGTCCCTGAAAACAAAAGCCTTCATTCAATGTCAACACTATCACAAAAGATTCTTCCAAGACAAATTTAACTTTGATGCATCCAAAACTAATAGATATCTCATTAAATACATATCAAGTTGACACTTTGTTTACTCATCATAGTAAATAACATTAGTTGTTTCTCCTTTCCATGTAATAGTTGTAGGATCATAGTATACTCACTATTGCATGCCATTCCCTTTTTGCAAGGAGTAGCATATCATCATCCACTCTGGGCTCACCCTTGTCCTACACTAAGTGGGTGCAAGGGGTTAGGAAGTCTTATCCTCGTATGTCACTTTTCATTGTCTCTTTTGGCTAGTTGACTGCCTTTCATGTATATTTAAGAGAAAGCTTGGGATGTGGATGACATGTCTTAAGTTGACTCGCACGTGACATACTTATCCATGATGTAGTCCGATTTGGAAACATATGACTTGGCATAGGGCTTTCCAAATTGGCTCTCATGTCTTCTTTCATGTTAGCATTTATCATTAGCTACTTTAAAGCAATTGCTCAAAGTGATGGTGTAGCAACCGCTTTAAAGTGGTGTATACATAGATGGCATTTTTTGGCAAAAATTTCATGGCATGATTTTTCTTTTTTCTTGTGATGTGTCCTCTTCTTGGTGGTGTCATTGGGTTTGATGTCATCTAAGAGTATATGATCTACTGACATTGCATGATGTGAATGAGGCATCCCATGGGCGAAGATTTGACACTTTTAACTTGTCCTCTCTTGGAGACATTAGGCACAATTCTCCCTAAGAAGGAGATTGTTACATGAACAAAGCAAAATCCCCTTTAACAAAATTTTTACATGACAAAAGAATTTACAAAAAGCATTACATTGTGGTGCCTTATCAAAGTTATTAGGAGGATAACTTTGGTATGGTTAGTATGATGGGAAGCCGACACACTGGCATGACTTTCTCATTATACGGTGGGAAGCCTTGACACACTGGCATAACTTTCTCACTAAACCACTTCATTGGGACAACTCACCTCGTGAATGACCTAAAGTTTTGTGGCCCAAGAGTGAGTGCATTTTTTAAGTTGGATCCACATATCTTATTCTTTTCTTTCTTCTTTATATCTCTGACATTGCATGTTTGTGTATCTTGTTTTGCTGCAAATCATATGTCTTGCGTGTTTCCTTTTGTTCTTATGTCAGTTTGACTTAGGATCTTAGATTTTGGGGCCTTGACTACTTCCTTAATCTTTTTTATCCTAGACCATCCACATCAACGCACTTGGACCCCTCTTGAATGTCTACTTTAGTGTGAGTTTGAAGCAAGTTCATCCTCTCACTAAAGTGGGGGCTAAATGTAGTGTAGAAAAAAGTATCCCTTGCTTAATTTGGGAATAATTAGTGATAAATTGGACTTGATATTGTCTTGATCTAGTGTTGTTCCACATTAGGTTTTGGACCCTTTTAAGCTAAATAAAATTAACTTTGCCTTAATTTAATGTTGTAAAATGTATTTATTTACACTTTCACATTAAATTTAGGAGGCTTGTAAACTAAGGTGGACATAATCTAGTGTTGTAATGTGTTTTACACATTCACATGGGATTTAGGGCCCTTCTAAGCTAAATAGACCCAATTTTTCCTTAATTTAGTGTTGTAAATTGTATTTATTTACACTTTCACATTGGATTTTGGAATCCCTTTCATTTATGACCTTTATATCATCATTAATAGGCCCCTATGACCCTATATTATGCATCCAAAGGCATATTCAATAAAAAACCTGACAATATCAACATATAAGCTTAACTTCTTGACTCCTCGACACTTTAGGACTAAAAATAGCCCTGGTGGGACCCATTCGCTACCTTGGAAAAATGAGTCCCATTTAGGTGGGACTCATTCACCCAGGATGGTGAATGAGTCCCATTTGGCCTATTTTTAAGGTCCTGAGCGAGAAAAGTGAAGTTTTAATTCGAATTTCTTCCATTTCAGCCTTTAGGATCAAATTAACGGTCATTTGAGTGCATTGCCTATATAAACAAGCTTTCAAATCATTATTCATCATACATTCATGTCATCAAGTCAAGCATTCAAGAGTTGAGCATTCCAAATCTTCACAAGGCCATCAAGATAGCTTCCAAGATCATTCAAGGGAAGATTCTTCATCAATTGTTGCAACAATTCAAGATCCATCATCATGGCAAGGTTCTAATTGCATTATTTCATGTTCATGCTTCATTATCTTATTTCATCATTTGGTTTAATTACATAAAATGGGTTTGACCGAGGCAAACCCCTATTCCCTAACAATGAACACTCTCTCTCTCTCTCTCTCTCTCTCTTTGTGTGATTGTAGATTCAGGTGCTTTAAAGACTTGAAGATCATTGAAGATTAGGTTACAAGCTTGTTGGAGTTGTCTCCCCATTTGCAAGGTCATAAAATTCACTAAAAGGTCATCTACAACCCCAAAATTAGAGTTTTAGATTTGGGAACTTGGAGGAACAGATTGAGCAGAATGAGAGGTGCATACCAGAACTTTGAGGTTCTAGAAAATCCAAACTGGACTCATTCTCCACAAGTCACAAATGAGTCCCACTGTAGGTTTTTTTTGGAGATCTTTACAAATTTGGATACCCATTTGCCTAAAATTCATTCCTATGCAAAAATCCAGAACTAGGACTGATTCACCCATAATGGAGAATGAGTCCCACAAGGTGAAAAAGTTAGAATTTCCAGCAATTCGAAGCTCCTTCCAACTTTCTTCAGATTCCCAAGTACATAAATTATGTTTTGTAGCTTTTTGTTTTGTTCTTCTTGCATTTCTAGGTCATTTAAATCAAGCTTGCATCATATGAGGGTTTTGCATTTCATTGTCTTTTCCAAGTTTCAACTTGGTGGTGAACCCCTCATTAGATCATTTTCAGTCCCTAGAACAACCCTCTTCCAAGATTTCTTTCTCCTTTGCAAAGATATCTCAAGGGTTTGTTCTTGAGTGAAAGTTGGTGAAAGTTTCCCCTTTCTAGGCCCTAAATCAAATCAAGAATGGAGAAAGGAAAGCCAATTTTCCACCTTTCAAGTGTGAAAATTCTAGTGGTTTATCTTGCTCTTGATAAGCCCTAATTTCTTCAACCAATCATTAATGGTGAACACGACCTATTTAACATTGCAATTTTTTGATTTTTGAAGTTTTTGCATCTTAGATTAGATCTTGCATTCACTTGCATCTCATTTGCATTGAATTAAGATCTCATTTAGTGTTTCTTGCATTGCATTCACAATTGCATCTCATTTAGGGTTTATATTTGCATTGTTTTGCATTTGTCTAAATCTAAAAAATACAAAAAGAAATTGATCATTGTGCATATCATTTAAATCTCATTTATTTGCATTTGAAAATCAAAACAAAATTGCACTTCAACATAGGTCCTTGCATTCATCTTTTCATTGCATTTTCACATTGCATTTTTGGAAAATATGAAACTGAAACTCACTGTCTCAGACTTGGAACTAAAAGACACTACTAAAAGCTTACAAATCATTCAAAAATAGTTTAAAAATACCTAACTAGGACCCATTCGCCCTTACTAGCGAATGAGTCCCTGATCAGGTCAAAGCTAAACCTTTCAACATTTGAAAAAGCATTAAAATCACCCTGAAATCCACATAAACATCTCAGAAAAACTTAAAACCAGGACCCATTTTCCCTTATTGGTGAATGAGTCCCTGTTATCTACTAATCTACATTTTTTGGAAATTAAAATCTCAGTTTTAGGCTTATGATTAGTTATATTACTTTCCTATTTCAGTTTTCTGATTTTCTTTTTCATAAAATTCATTGCATTTAGCTTAAATTGCTTCATTTTAGTGCATTGTTAAAATTCAAAATTGCATTCAAACATTTCATTTCCGGCTTATTACATTGTGTAATCAGTAAATTGTATTGCTTAGAATCTAAAAATTGCATTTAATTCTAGGTTGTTGCATTGCCTCTTTCAATTTAGGGTTTGCACACTAGGGTTGTAAAACTTGCATGAGCTTTACAACTCAGTGTCCTATTCACAATACAATTATAAGACACAGTTCTAGGCTCATGTGATCCTGCAATATCTCACTCGCCGTAGATCTTGGGTTTTTTGACTCTCTTTTTGATAGTGTTGTTAATCAACCCTTCATGGCTTAAGATTTGTATACTTCACTTCAAATCTCACCAGATGACGTAAACAAACTAGATGAAACATTTGAAAACTTACAAGCCCATATCCTTAGTGAATGCATAGACATTAGCTTGGTTCCCATTATACAAAACCTAAGGAAAGTGCTTAAAATTGGAAACATAACACAAATTGTCTATAGTATTAGTCACTTCATTCAAAAATATTGGAGTAAGAAAAATAATAATGATATACATGCCACAGTCAATCCTCCTAGTGAAACTAAGAACAATGTTAACATGGATGATGATCATACAAAACCACATCCCGTAAATAAAGTGATAGCATTTATCGAAGCTAAACCTCATAAGGGCTCAACTAAAAAGCCTCTTGACATTTCTTTCTCACAAAACAACATACTCAAACGTGCACCTGATGGTCCTCTTTACATAGCTGGTCGAATCAATGATAAGCCCACTAATGGGATATTAATTGATCCCATCTATGGAGAGAATGTGATCACTAAAGAATTCTTATATGTGCATGAACTATATCAAGATACGTATGACAAACTGAAAGCATGGATCAAGATACATAATGGGTTTACTTGCCCTACAATAGGCTCAATAGATATCCCTTTAAAAGTGGGAATGAAAACATTAACTGTTTGATTTTCCATCATTCCACAATGGGACCAATTTCGTGTGAAGCTAGGCTATCCATGGCTTTGCTCCATGAATGTCGTCCCTTTGGTTGTGCATAATGTCTAAAGTAACTAAACCATTTGGCAATGATATCTTTACTATGAATCATAGTGGATTTAATCCTACCTCGGCCCGAGGGAATTTTTCACTAGATTTCTTTTGGCTCAAGCCTATGAAACCTATCAAACCTTGTGAGGATTTCTTTTTCAAATCATATAAAAATTTCAAGGCAAAGAAAATAGTAGAATTATCCCTTCGAAACATACCTCAACCTATAAATTAAACACCTATCCTTGACAAAGCAATGATCGTACCAAAAACCATTTCAAACATACAAGAGCAACATATAGAAAAACCTCCCACAATTTCCTGCAAGAGACCATGAGATAACACAAAAAATCCCGTTGTCCTTCCTAGAGTCAAACAACTTTACAAAGTCAAAGAGAAAGTGGTCGAACAACCTATTGTTGTTTCTTCTGTCCCTCCCAAGGAAGAGAAGGAACCTATGATTGACAAACCTGCTCTTACACAAACACAAATTGACAATAGATTGAAATGGAATCAAAGTGCTAGAGAGCATAGGTGTAGGTGACATGCTATTGCTCATAAATTACACACTCAAGAAGACAAGAACAACATAGAAAATTAGAATCCAAACTTACCTAAAACAAAGCATGATGACTCTATACCATCGCCACAACATAAACAAGAACATTCCATGGACATTGTCTTTTGACCTCCTGTTGTGATAAATCTAGATGATGAAATTTACATTGCAAAAATTGATGAACAAGTGCATGATGAGTTGAATACATTATTTTATTTTTCTATGAGCTTAGATGACAAATCTCCTAAAAATAGTGTTGAACCTAGTGCTTCTCCTATTTTGGCACTTGCTCTTGTCCCTTTGGCTAGTTGTATGTCTTTCATTTATACCGACCGAGATTGGGATGCAAATGACCTACTTTAGGTTGACTCGCATGTGCCTTACTAGTCTTTTTCTTTTTTTATGTTTTCTTAATGTGATTGCATGTGTGTAATGTGATCCCCTGTGTTGTTTTTCTTGATGTACCTCTCTCTTTTTATGCATTCCTCTATATGTACCTTTCATTCTTATATATGTCATTATCATTTCATTTGTCTTGTTTTTTCTTTTTGGGGATGACACAAGGCGTCAAGACATTTAGGTCTCTTCCATGTGTTGGCCCAAAAGCTTTCCTTTTATATTTTTCATTTGTCTTGTGTTTTCCTTTTAGGGATGACACAAGGCATTGAGACATTTAGGTCTCTTCCATGTTGACCTAAAAGGTTTTTCTTTGTTTTCTCTCTTTTTTTGTCATTCTTCCAGTTCTATGAGTATTTGGGGAATGATGATAGTTCCATTCTCTATGAAAACATTGTAGCAAAAACATACTCACCCAAAATCCATAGATCCCTTGTGTATTTTTGGGGGAAGCCCTTCCTATTTCATGACGCAGCTTATTTCAGAAACATATGACTTGGCATAGGGTTTTTCGAGGAAATCTCTCTTGTCTTAGGCAAAAAATTTGGTTGTACTTTAAAGCAATTTCTCATAGAAATGGTGTAGCCACCGCTTTAAAGTGGGGCCATACATCGATGATATCTTTTGACAAAATTTCATGGCGTGATTTTTCTTTTTTCTTGTGACGTGTCCTCTTCTTGGTGGTGTCATTGGGTTTGATGTCCTCCAAGAGTGTATGATCTACATTCATGGCATGATGCGAACGAGGTGTCCTATGAGTGACAATCTGACACCTTTGACTTGTCCTATGTTGGATACATTAGGCACAATTCTCCCTAAGAAGAAGACCTTACATGAACAAAGCAAAATCCCCTTTAACAAAAACTTACATACATGACATTCAAAAGAATTTACAAAAGCATTACATAGTGGTGCCTTATTGAAGTTGTCAGGAGGATAACTTAAGTATAGTATGAGAAGCTAATATGATTCTCTCATTTTCCACCTCATTGGGATAACTCACCTAGTGGACAGGCTGAGGTTCCACTACCCTAGAGTGAGCAAAATATGTTATGGACAAATAGTCTCGTTCCACATTGCGTTGGAATGGTTGTGCTTGATCCTTTTATTTTTCTTTCTTGGCCTTTGATAGGGTATGATTATGCATCTTTGTTATTGTTGTATACTTAAGTGTCTTGAATGTCTACTTTAGTGTGAGTTTGACATGGTATGATTATGCATCTTTGTTATTGTTGTATACTTAAGTGTCTTGGATGTCTACTTTAGTGTGAGTTTGACATGGTGTCATCCTCTCACTAAAGTGGGGAAAAATGTAGTAATAGAAAAATAATCCTTTTTCCTTACTTGATTTGGGAATAATTTTCATTGAATTAACCTATTTTTTCTAGGTTTAATGTTGTAATGTGTTGTAACACATTCACATTGATCTTGGGCCCCCTTTTAATAAAATGAACTTAATTTGTACCTTATTTAAGTATTGTAAAGTGTTGTAAAACACTTTCACACTTATCTAGGGACCTCTTAATTAATTGTGGTTAATTAGAATTAATTAGCCCCTTTAATTCAGATTTAAGCATTTTTTGTGACACCTCCCGAAGATCTATCCCGACACCCATAATTCAAATTACATAACATTTAATTGGGAAAAATCAAGGTCCTAGAAATTGGTACTAGGACCCATTTTCCCTAAGTGGCAAATGGGTCCTCCTCTATAGGACCCCCCTTTATTAGTATATTTCATATGGGTTTCTAATGATCTTTCATCCCGTAAAGGCAAGGTCCTGGAAAATAGTGGCAAGACCCATTTGCCCTAGGTGGCGAATGGGTCCTCCCTTAATGAGGACCCCCTTTTTGAATATCATTCTAACAAGAATTTAATATTTTTTGTTTCCAAATTTGGTGTCACATTGTATTGTTTGAATTTTGAGGTTAATCTCTTGATTTAGTATAAATAAGGGGTTAATTCACATTGTTTCACCTACCAATTTTATGAGACATCATAGAAACTTTACAAGAGAATTATAGGGCACTTCAAGAGCATTTTCAAAGGAATTTCAATGCAGATTATCAAGAGTCTATTGCAGCAATTCAAGATCATTTAATCATGTCAAAAGTTTAGTGCATTCAAGCATGTTGTTGAGCTAAGAAAGTTGGTGTAGCATTGAGGATCTACTTGCAGGCATTGTTCACATCTTATTCAAGGATCAAGATCTACATTCTTCATGGCCATTGCATGTTAGATTACAGATTTGCATTACAAGACAACATCCAAGGTATCAACATTGCATCATTTCATGTTCATGCTTCAAATATATCATTTCATTATTTGGTTTAATTACCTAAAAGGATTTTGACTTAGGAAAACCCCTATTTGTAACAATCAACAAGTTTTTCTTCCTTTGAATGTGTGTTTGTAGATTTATAGGTTGAAGATCAAGTGGAGAAGAAGTTTAGAGAAAAGTTGTCAAAGTTGTCAAGTTGAAAAGTTGTCATTCAAAGTGCAAGAACAAAGAATTGAAGCTACAAAATTAATTACAGGTTTTCAAGAGCTGACAACCGAAAATCTGAGAGTGCAAAAATCAAGGAAAAAAACCCAAATCTCAATTTTAGAAACCCCAACAGGGACCCATTCACCATTAAAGGCGAATGAGTCCTTTGTTCCTTAAAAATAGGCTTCTTGCAGCAAGGTACACACCTCTTTGAGCTCTAAAAACTTCCCTCATAGTTGCTATAATAGTTAGGGTCAATTTTTTATTGTTATTTATATCTTTTGGTCCTCATAATTGCATAAATTATAGTGATTAGTGTGAAAATTCCTAGTGATTTATCTTGATCTTGATAAGCCCTAATTTTTTTACCTCATCACATGGTTAATGTCACATATCCTAAGAGAATACAACTACATAAACGATTTTATCTATCCTATTTGCATAATATGAAATAAAATACAACACTAAATATAAAAATAAAATAGTTCCCAAATGAAAATGAATTCTAAATCAATCTAATTATTTACAATTCCACCCATTGATAATATTAGAGGTTAAGAATTCTATAAAAATAATAAGAAGAAGAAAGTATATATTTTGAATTAGGTTGTTTAACTATTTTTTTTTTTTATCCGTAAGATGTAGCCAAGGCTATGAATTTTTTTATTAAATAATAAAAAAGCAAGTACAAAAGGCCAATCAGGCCAAAGAATCTCTTCAAGAAAAGAAGGAGATCCAAAGAGAAGCTAGAGAATAGAAAAGCTACATAGAGAAGAGCAAGGGACACATATCCCTATAGGAGACAAAAGAGAAACTTATACAGAGAAAACGGGCAATAACCCAGGCCCAAGATAAGCTAGGCTCTTTTCCTATGCCGAGAGAGAAGGGCCTTCATAGTCCATTGAGACCCCTCATCCACAACATCCATTCCTTCAATACGAATCTTTTCAACATCCGATCACCTCCCTTTCTTTTTTACTATCCCGCAATCTGGTTTGATTTTGCTGCAGTCCCTTTGAGCAATCCCAAGATTTCGAGAGGGAGCCAAAACAAAGTCAAGTTTGAAGCTATCAAAATTCTCTTCTAGGTATATTGTTTAACTAATTGATTTAACATTTCATTTGTAAAAATTCTAAAACCTATTTCTCT